>CM047426.1:100166805-100269305 GCA_026168455.1 Theocolax elegans | reverse complement strand
TTTCACCGGTATATATAACATACAACTCTGTTACCAGCTACTGGGGAACAACGCGACGTCGGTAATAGAATAAACCATATATAAAGAGAGAGAGAGAGAGTGAAACGCGAGGGAGGATGGGGGGTGTGAGGTAGCAAAAAACCAGAAGCGAAGGAAACAGGTATATACGTGTAGAGTGCATCTGGTTTTTTGCGAATCTGTCGTAGCTGATTTCACGGAGAGAGGACCAAGCCAAAGGCTCTGATTACCTCGAAGCTTCTCGGTTTCCTCTTGCAACCCTCGCACTTTTCTTATACTTTTTCTCTATTTATTATTCTCTTGAGTTCCTTCACTCCCGGGTTATCTCTATATATTCGCTGTGTTATTTTTTACACACACACAATACAGTGTCACAATTCATTTTTTCTTTCATTTTTGGTAGGTTTTGACATCCTCTCCTTCACTTTTATATTCCCCTTTTTGGAGCACAAATACATGTGACCTATAACTTTGGGACTTTTTTTTGACCGACAGGTTTGTACGTCATGTTGGTTCTATTATTCTTCTTTAGTGATTCTAGAAGAACTCACTAAATTGCAAATAGTGAATAATCACTTTGTTATTGCGAAAATCCGGTCATTGTGAAAAAGTGATTTTTAACTTGCAGCCGCGTATTGCAAATCACGGATTTATACACACATACACGCACACGCACACGCACACGCACACAACACATATATATATATATATATAATATAATATATATAAATATATTCGTTTACTACAATGCAGTCATTTTTAAGGCAACGTCGAAAAAAAATGTTTGGAGCAACAATTTTACCAAACATACATATAGATATCTTACAAAATCATCCCCATTATGCGCCTCCTACAAACAAAATCAGTGGGAAAATAATTTTACGAAACGTGAAAAAAAAAACATTCGCAAATGACCTTACATTACTTAGTTTATAATGTTTGTACTTTATGACCTATTCGTTATTCAACCAAAATTCCATTATTTTTTTATTTCGGTAAAACTGTTAGAGAAAAATGTCTCGAGCCACTGGCAATTTGAATGTCATTCAGAATTACGAAATCATAATTATATTAAAGTGGCGTTGATGTGTGTGTGTGTGTGTGTGTGTGTGTGTAATATAGGAAAAGAATTTTCGCGTGGTCGGCTTTGCTACGCGGAGTGACTAAGATGCAGTCTCGAGTAAGATAAAATGGAGGATTATGTATACCTCTCGTGCTCGGGAGGCATTGATAGCTGTGATCTACTGATACTTTGAATTCATAAATTACGCAAAGTTTCGTTGTAAATTTAGTATGCGCCCCCACGTATTGTACGCCCCCCTCTCTCTCTCTCTCCCTCTCTCTGTCTCCCTCTCCCTTTCTACATATATAACTTTTGTTACTTTCTGCACAATTTTCAAGACTTTCCATTATTTCTTATTTTTCTCCTTTTATGCAGATTCTTATACGGTGGCAGATTTCGAAATGTACTAATGTTACTTTGATTGTAGGGCTAATAATTTGATTGAAAATAGATAAGTAATACAATAATTCGTTTTTAATATCCTAGTAAACGTCGAAGTATTTTTTTGGTATAAGTAAAAAAGCATTATGTTTGACCAATACTAGCCAATAACATTCGTATTTTATCCCCAAAATATTATTTTACCTAATTACATACTGGTCGTTTTTCAATAGGAATACTATAATTTAATTTATAAGTCTTACTATATTTTTTTCGATTGTGTGAAAACGAAAACAATGTGTAACCAATAATGCCAATAAATTTAGTTAGGGGAGAGGCGGCTATGCGTGGCATGGCGGGTCAACTTGACACCTCAAATATTTATTTGAATTTTACATGTTTCAGTGCAGACACTTAAGGAATTTTAAAATATTACATTATTCTATTTTCCTCTTGAAAAAAAATGTTAAAAACTTATTCTAAATAAATTAATACGCATTTGAAATTATTGATTGAAAGTGATGCAAGTTTCATTTTATATACAAATAATATATATAAAAACTTAATAATTTTTAAAAAAGAACATAATTATCTTGTAGTTTTTAATAGAGACTTTCTTGCCTGACTGTGTTTTTTGTTTAAAACATTAATTTAAACGAATATTAATTGCTTAAGAAGTAATAATTGGGGGGCATGCGTGGCACCCCTGCGGGGCATGCGTAGCACACGGCACTATAATTTCACAAACTAATATATCGATCAGCTGATGAGTTTATAACCTTTCAGATCATAAAAATGTAGTATAGTAATAGGTAGATATCCTGCAGTATTTAAGTAATTTAATTGTTTAAATATATAGTTCTTAAGATACGTATTCAATGGTGCGGAATTATAAAAAGAAAAACCACGTTCTTCGTTGGAATGATGGGCAATTACATTTAAAAATAATATACTTGATCAAAATCATTTAATAATGTGAATAATGAAATTAAAATTCCAATTTCATATATTGAACAGGCTAAGCCCTCTGTTGAATTTATTGGTAACTAATATAAATTATTATTTGTAAATTAAAAAGTTTTATTTGTACGCTATTATTCATTATCTTTTTTAACAGAGTTCTTGTTTAGCTTTAACTCCCACTAGTCAATCTACATCTTTTCAAGAATTTTTAACTTATCAGCATTAAGCTGAAGCAACTACTTTCCCCATTCAGGAACCCTTTCATACTCAATTAATTGATGGTGCATCGTTAACATTAAAAGATAATCTGACAAGCAATTCAGTAGAGAAGATTAGTGGTCAAGATGTTGCGACTAAAAAAGTTTCAAAGAAAGGCAAA
Organism: Theocolax elegans; assembly: GCA_026168455.1. Classification (NCBI taxonomy): domain Eukaryota; kingdom Metazoa; phylum Arthropoda; class Insecta; order Hymenoptera; family Cerocephalidae; genus Theocolax; species Theocolax elegans. The sequence continues at coordinate 100,266,501 of CM047426.1, read as the reverse complement.
GCTGCAATTATCACAAGTACAAAGTATAAAGAAACTCTATTAGATCAAACATTGAAAAAACCAGAGAAAAAACCCAATGATAAAAATCTAAGCCAAAATAATAACTAATAAAATTTTGAATAAGAGAATTAAAGTGGAAAATAATAGAAGACCATTAAGATCTGTAGTTATGAAATGCTACAAACGTAGATGAGTCTTTACTTGGCCAATTTTAGAAATTCCTGTTATTGACCGCGTTCTTCAGAAAATTATAATGTAATTTTACAAGTCGATAACATAGCAGCTGAATCTTCTATTAATAATATATATCCTATATACCAAGATCCCCTTTCCTGAAAATGTGCATTACTTATAAATGTATTTATGAATTGTATCTACTATATTATAAAACGGTCAAATGCGATTTGTAAGACTGATTAAATTAACTAAATATATAATAAAGTGTTAAATTTAAAGTTAAAATTTTATCTGTCTTATCATTAATTAGAATGAAAAAATTAAATGCCTACATTTACTAAATTTATTTTAAATTACATTTAAAATATAATACCTCTTATTTTATTGCATTCATTAAAAATACAGAAGTTGAGTGTGCTATTCATGCCCCACCGCACTGACATCCATGCCCCCTAGCGGGGCATGCGTAGCACACGGCACTATAATTTCACAAACTAATATATCGATCAGCTGATGAGTTTATAACCTTTCAGATCATAAAAATGTAGTATAGTAATAGGTAGATATCCTGCAGTATTTAAGTAATTTAATTGTTTAAATATATAGTTCTTAAGATACGTATTCAATGGTGCGGAATTATAAAAAGAAAAACCACGTTCTTCGTTGGAATGATGGGCAATTACATTTAAAAATAATATACTTGATCAAAATCATTTTAATAATGTGAATAATGAAATTAAAATTCCAATTTCATATATTGAACAGGCTAAGCCTCTGTTGAATTTATTGGTAACTAATATAAATTATTATTTGTAAATTAAAAAGTTTTATTTGTACGCTATTATTTCATTATCTTTTTTAACAGGTTCTTGTTTTGCTTTAACATCCCACTAGTCAATCTACATCTTTTCAAGAATTTTAACTTATCGCATTAAGCGAAGCAACTACTTTCCCCATTCAGGACCCCTTTCCATACTCAATTAATGATGGTGCTACGTATAACATTAAAAGATAATCTGACAAGCAATTCAGTAGAGAAATTAGTGTCAAAGATGTGCGACTAAAAAAGTTCAAAGAAAGGCAAAGCGGCAATTATCACAAGTACAAAGTATAAAGAAACTCTATTAGAGTCAAAATTGAAAAAACCTAGAGAAAAAACCAATGATGAAAAAATCTAAGCCAAAAATAATAACTAATAAAATTTTGAATAAGAGAATTAAAAGTGGAAAATAATAGAGACCATTAAGATTCTGTAAGTTATGAGAATGCTACACACGTAATGAGATCTTTACTTGGCCAAGTTTTAGAAATTCCTGTTATTGACCGCGTTCCTTCAGAAAATTATAATGTAATTTTACAAGTCGATAACATAGCAGCTGAATCTTCTATTAATAATATATATCCTATATACCAAGTCCCTTTTCCTGAAAATGTGCATTATTATTAAATGTATTTATGAATTGTATTCTAATATAATTATAAAACGTCAAATGTGATTTGTAAGACTGATTAAATTAACTAATGATATAATAAAGTGTTAAATTTAAAGTTAAAAATTTTATCTGTCTTATCATTAATTAGAATGAAAAATTAAATGCCTACATTTACTAAATTTATTTTAAATTACATTTAAAATATAATACCTCTTATTTTATTGCATTCATTAAAAATACAGAAGTTGAGTGTGCTATTCATGCCCCACCGCACTGACATCCATGCCCCCTAGCGGGGCATGAGTAGTCATTTCACACGCTTGTCTTTACAATTTTATAACTAATTTTAAATATAAAATAGTAATTTTTAAAAATGTAATTATAAATTTAAGAATCTTTTTAACTATTTTCATTTTTTTAAAGTGAAGAATGATTTAAATTATTATTGTAATATAGTTTTAAACTTAAGGTGCCACGCATAGCCGCCTCTCCCCTAATTGTAACCTCACAATCATTAGTTTCCAATGGCGATATTGTTATTAAAATTGTTCGGTTATCCTTGTTATTTAACAAATTATAACCAATAAATCCATTTTTCACATCGTATTTTATCTAAAATCATAAACTTATCAAGTTATAATAGAGTGTAAATGTGATCAATTATACAAAAATTGTGTATACTAAATGTTTATAAAACGCTCCATAAATTTTGGCCAATGATTTCCAATAAATTCCTAGCTAATACATAATGAACAAGTAAAAATTCTCAATTTACAGTAAGAACGTTATAATTAAACTAATAAAATGAATCTTATTAACTAATAATACCCCATATGCCTTTTAACCAATAATACCCCATAAATCCACAGTACCAATAAATAAATTTACGTAATCTAAATTTTCAGTAGCTTGTAAGTACTTGTAAGTACTTATATTTTCTACACGATAATAGAAATTAAATTATTAAAGCATTAATTAAAATTTTTTTTTTTATTTTTTGAAAATTGAATTACTTAATCTTTGATTGAAAATATTTAATCTCATAATTATCAAAAACCAGTAAGGTAAGATAGTGATTTAACCTCAAAAACAATTATATTTAAACGGTTATTAAATATAAAAATAGTCTTCACGCAACTGCAGGAAGTAATTAACTACGTTAACAACCTTTAACACAACATTCTATAAAGCATTCTCCCAATTTTGTTGAACTATCCTAACTATTCATCTTTCACATAATTTTTTTTTCTTTCATAAGGATTTACAAACTCGTTAAGATTTCTCGATTAAATACGTGTATGTATGAAAATGTTAGAACTGAAATAAAACGAATACATAAGCTTGATGGAAATATATATTTTTATCTTTATTGTTTCAAGGGTAAAAGTGTTTATTTATAGGTAATAATTAGCCATTTTTTAACCAAAAAATTTTTTCTTTTTATATTTGCTGAACGTCAAGGCACTCGCTGTTGCTTCTTCTTCTTATTCATTTTTTGTTCTTGATTACTTCGCACGTGAAAATGAAAAGAAGACTGAGTAAGGTGCTATGTATCGGGTTGTTTATAGAAACTCGAGGCAAAGATAGGATGTATCAAAGATGGCCGATGTGCTGTAACTAATACGAAAGCGGCCATTTGTGAAACATAAGAAACCCGATATGAAGTTTTGATCAACCATAAACCCACCCTCGATCGTATTACCATTTACCGGTTCAAAGATGGCCTCCCGACTTTTGCCATTCTCATCATCAGAAATGCATATCGGACATCATCCAATTGACTTTCCTGCGATATTATTCTTCCTATCTTTTTCTTCGATTATTATCCGAGGTATTTCTTTTTAAATTTTAGGAGGTATCAGATATTTCTATTATTTTAATTATACTATAAACAATTGTGAGGTTACTACTCAGAAAATTTTTAATTTTTAATTTTTTAGCATGAAATTATCACATTATGGTAATAATTCCCTTTATAGTTGGTTATTTTGAATGTTTTTAAGTTTGAAATAGATAATATGTTGGTTATATTGCAACTTTGTGAAAAAGAGAGTAATTTATACCTATAAAATAACTAAATATACTAGTGGAAAAATGCGAAATATTTCTAACAAATGATATTCTTTTAATAAGCTATTTTTTGTTTAACAACTATTTTAAATTCATCCACACTGAAAGTAAAACACTAAGTGAACATCATCAACTGAAATCGAAATGTTAAAACTCCAGACGAAAAGTAATTTGTCTATTAATACGTATAAGATCCTTTTATACGTAAGTGAAACAAATTTGAAGTATTTTGTTTTTATCTGAACATTTCTTATCTGCTTACTCTTTAAATCAATCTCTTTTCTACCTTTCCAATGCAGATAAAAATTCTTTATCCATGATATTAGGTACTTGTCATGTGATCACCGTATTGGAAATCAAAGAAAAAGTTTTTTCCGTCAACATTGATATAGAAATTTAAAATTAGATGATTAAGTATTATATTAGCTAAAATTAGATAAAAAACATGAAAATAATCATAAAATACGTCAACATTGGCGTATTGATAAAAAACCATATTATAATTATTTCTATATTTATACATGCCCTCTAAATTGCAAATAATGAATAAGCACTTGTTATAGTGAAAAAAAAAGTTTATACGTACTTTTAAAAAGAGAGTGGTTACTTTTTCCAACGCAAATATGCACTTTCATAAAAAGCAGGTGTTTGACAAAAACGAATATCCACTTTGCTAAAGCGTATGTTCGACGATTAGCTAATATGTTAGCTAAAAATATCTGTCTTTATTGTTAATTATTATTGTTAATTATTGTCTAAAAATCTGTTATAATTTCTGGCAGGGAATAAGAGTCACTCTAATTTATAGTAGGATGCATTTTTTAACTGATTAAATAATAATTTACGACGCGTATCATTAATTCAAAAACAAAGTCGTTACATAGTTTCGCGTGCGTGCGGTTATCCGAAATAAACTCCGTAGTAATATATGTAACGCAATCGCAAATCCCAAGATATTTAAAAAGATCGTAACTAAAAAATACATAGTTGTATGATTTAGTAGTCGTAAAATTTGTTTTACCGATCGAAAAATCTTACAGTTACAGGCTGCGCATTAGATGTGCTAAGCGAATGGCGTATCAAATGAATGTATTCGTAACAAGAGCTCGATAGACGTTTAATTTAATTTTTCTAATAAAAAGTGACGCAATACTCAAATTTAATTTTATCTGAAAAGTGTCGTTCTAAATGGAAAAATAAACATTTATCTACATTTGTGACTATAAAAACGTTACTTTCTTCGATATGCATGTTGGAGGTCGTAAATGAATAATACATTGTCAAATAAATATTCGTTGATGACTAATAAGCTGTTTGTTTTAGAATTCATGACTGAGTTTCTGATTAAAAATGTAGACGGCTTAAAATTTTGTAAAAATTTGATAACATAAAAAAATGTACGCAACATTATCGATCAAGAAATTATGAAACAAATACGTTTAATTTATACTATTACTTTATATTTATAATATTTACTTAACATTTTATCACAATCGAAAACCCAAAAAAAATTACGTAACATTTTAATTACATTATATAACATTTATTTTTCATTAAATGTTAATTATAAAATATTGATTTATTCATAATTAAATGATTGTTTTTAATAAATGGATATATATATATCAATAAACTAAATATTTCTCAACATTCTCCATAATTTTATCAATTAATTGGTATGTTTAAATGTATATTAAATTAACTAGTAGTAAATTAAGGAAAGAGTCAAACAGTTATAGGTAACTATACAAGTAAACCTGCCGTATACAACTCTACTATGGAGATTAAATGCATCAGATAATTTTTTTAATTTAATTTCGTTAATCGTTAATATATAAATAAACACAATCTATGCCCAATGGAAATTGTTTACATGGATATGCGTCAGCTAAAACTTTTGAACTTTATATTAAAAAATTTTTTTTGTTTATTATTATATTAAAACTATTCACAATAGCGGCGATATCGACCTTATTACACAAATGGTTAGCGATACTATGTACGATAACGGCCTAACCCTTTATGTGTATATGTAACGAAGTGTGAAAAAAAATACATGATCGGTACTACGTAACTTCTTTTCTCGATTGTTAACTTTTACCTTTTCTCTAAGATATATTGTTTTTTTTTCTCCTACCTCGCGTCTGATCAGGAAATGACTTCTACCGAGGCGTATTTCTTTTTTGTTTTATTATAACTTCTGTAACAGCCGTGAATCGCCATGTGTCCCTCATACACGTGGAAAAGCGTTATCGTGACTCTTGGAAAATTCGGAGTCGGTCATTAAAAGAATATTTGGTGTCACGGGCGTCTCCGCGCGACGTAGGTGTATGAGAAGGATAGGGTGAGCGATAAGGTGTCTCGACTAATGTAAGCATTGCATAGCAGCGCGGACGCTAGCTCGATGGTTAGAGTACGAGATTCGTAATCCAAGGTCCGTGCGTTCAAATCGCGTCGTCCGCATTTTTTCGCTCCTCGCCTTTTTAATCCGTAACACTGGTTATATTTTTTTCTTTCGTATAACGAAAATACGCGGATTTTCATTGTATTAAAAGTTTATAAGGAATCCAATAAATCGATTGTGGTAAAAATACTATATGAACGAATGAAAAAAAATAACACAATAACCTTAAGTCTTTTAGGTTAGAAGTGGTCAAGAATATCGTATTCGAAAACAAGAACTCGAAAGTGAATGGATTAAGATTATCAAGGTACCAAAAAAAGGAGGAAAAAAAATGAATGAGTGCGCGTAATCTCGAGTTTGGGATCAATCGTATTATCGCGGGTTTATTACGAACGAGACAGCCGGGAGCTAATTATGTAGACGTTTCACATATTATGCAGGTTAATTTGCAGCGAGTCACACTTTTATTTTGTGCAATGCGACAACGGAGGAACAAAAGAAAAAGGGCTTTATTTTAAAATCTCGTTCTCGCTATGATGAGATTTAATTTATTATTTTTATTTTTCAACAATCAACCCAAATGGAAATCGAGGATCGTGAGGTTAGGTAATATTATTTTTTAGGTATTAACCCGAGCAGAAATCTGACCATAAATGTAGCACTTTTTAGTCCAAAAAATGACTAACTGTCAAATGGCAAAATTAGAGTTTTATTTAATCTTCAAATGTGTTACATTTCTACTAGGAAATCACAAACTAATTACCTAGTTTTAATAAAAAAACCTTTTTTGTAAATTTTTTTATTGTTACTAGTAAATAAATTTTTAGGACAATCAATACAATTTGAGTTGAAAATTTTAACAGTAGAAATATTGAAGAGTTACTCGATTTAATAACCTTACCATGACAAATCATTCAATAAAAGGTTGTATTCCCATATTATGCAGTGAATGCTGGTAAAGCATCATTCTCGTATAGACTTATACGTTTCGAATGGCTAAAATATATATATGTGCGTGTGCTTAAAGAAAATCGACGATTAAAAAGTTATGGTTACGATTGATATATTACGGCAGTATGTATATAAGAAAATAATTAAGGTGAGATCTTGTGGTTTCCACGAATGTTTACACGAATTTTTCGTTTTGATGGATGATTAAGTGTGTATATGTATGTGTAATATTTATTTAACTTTGAAGTGTGAGCTATGATTACGTTATTAACAGGCTATACTGATAATTATCTTATGTTTTCTTATGGTATATTCGATATAATTATTGGTTTAATTTTAAATATTTTATTAATATAATATTGGATTTTGTAGTATATTATGATGGGTTGAAATATTTATTTGAGTAATGGAAAATTTATTATAATTGTTTATTTTTTTAATATTGACCCTCAATATCTCGATATCGATACCTTTGATAACTAAGAGGATGTTGGAGCAATAGCCTAACTAATAAATAACTAAAATTGAGGTAATTGTAATATTACTCTTGGCAACAAATGTTTATTTTTTTAAAGAAATGTGTAATACGTTTCGTATTCAGTGAGTCTATATCTGCCGTAATGCTACACACAACGTATTACACATTTCTTTAAAAAAATAAACATTTGCTGCCAAGAGTAATATTATAATTACCTAATTTTAGTTATAGCTAGGGGGGAAAGTATCTTTTAACAGCTTTATATACCTGTAAAATTTATAATTTATGTTTGAAGTACGTTTATCGTAAAATCGACACCTGACTACAGCGCCATTCGAAGCCTCGAGATCGAGCGGTTATCGACGGAGGCTATAGCTCTGACACAGAGGATGAAAACAACAAAATATATTATTCAATTATTTTACGATTTATAAAAAATTAAACTAAAGGTTTTAAACTAAATTTATATACAAGGATGGAAAAAAATTCACAAAATTATATTGATAAAGAAAATGAATTATTTTGTAAAAGTATTGCTGCATCGGAAAGAAATTATATTTACCTTTCTGTATATGACACTCCAATGACCTGAAGATTATCCTGACTACCTGGACATCCCTCACAGGAAGTGACTACTATCCAGGTAATCGGTATATTTACAATTTCAATTCAAAGTAAAAATAAATACTGACTTCCTGCGGTGGATCTCCGGGTAGCCGGGAAACATTCAGGTCATCGGAGTATCATCTACGGGAAGGTACATTTACTATTTAAATAAATTTTTAATAATAGTCATCATGTGTAAAGGATGTTGGATGTAACGGAGTATTTTTAATGCCTAAATTAAGATACTTTTATTTCGTATATTTTTAACGGGGTGTCGGACCCAAGTTACAGCGATCTACACCTTCCAACATAATGATTTAAAAATCTGAAAAAATTCATATCGGTAGTTTAAAACAAAAGCGAGAGCATGCCGTTTTTATTTTTTAATAAAAAATCATTCTTTTAATAATAATTGAATAAACAATTTTCGGTCGATAATTATTGATCGAAAAATACATGAATTTTCAACGCAAAAATCACACGTAAATTATAAATTTAAAAATCTGAAAAAATTTGAGTATATTGTTTATAAAAACTTATTCTTTTGTTTATAAAAAAATATTAAAAATGACCATGTTTTGAGTCCGACATCCCCTTAATACCTATAATTTCTACAAAATCAAACGTTTTTAACTTTTTAATTTCTACTACGGTAATTTTGAAAAATATGCTTCACGTATACATAATATAAAGGTATATCTAATCTTACTATACTAATTTTTATATCAATTATAAACTAAAATAATACTTTTATAAAGATAATAATATTTGTTTGTAATTCTTTTTATTTCAAACATTTACAGTGCAAAACAATTTTACAAACACTAGTGACAATTTTTTTCAATGTTTGAAATCGAGTTATTTCCATTAAGATGAATTTAATGAGTAATATTTCTTAAATAGATTGCTAACCGTTGGTGAAAGTTTTGTTTTAGTTTACAATTGATCTAAAAAATAGTAGTGTAAGTTGAATGTATAACTCTTTAAGACATGAATCTTAAGGCTTGCGATTGTTCGGTCGGTAGAGTGGTGGACTCGTACCCAGAGGTCCCGGGTTCAATTCCCGGTCTCTGCCGATTGATGTAACCACCACTGCGAAATGTATTTTCAATAAGTGCTTTCATCGCAAATATAGCCTGTGCTGCCTCTGTCGCTGATGCAATTGATGGGAGCTCGGCTAGGAGCATAAAAAGAGCGACGTTAAAAATAATAAAAAAAGAGGACCTGTATCTTTATATAATTTATTATTCTACATACGTGTGGTAAGTGCAGCATATTTTTCAAAAAATATAAAAGTAGTTAAAATATATTATATTGACTATATAATAAATTGATTTCACTTCTGATTTGAGACAACTTTCAAAAATTTAAATATTTTAAATGATACAGTATGTTGTTAATGATGATCAACGGCTCATTAAAATTAGAGATTAATAATGATTTATCGAACGACGAAATTAATTATTACTTGCCAATTTATTAGCTTTTATAAAGGTTATTTTGGGATAGAATTACATTAATATGTTGTCGGACTGTCACGAGTAAATTATATAATATTTAAATATAATCAATTTTTTTATAAAATTAAACGGGCTTAAACCTTTGACTAAATAGTTTTTATTTTACAGAGTTTTAATAATACATTATTGGATATAATATAGAATAGGTTAAATTTATAGTGGGTTAATAAATATATTCATTCAAGTAATGTAATCAAGGGGCGCGTTAGTGCTTCCAACGTAAGTGTGGGGTGCGTGGCTAGCCTTATATTCAACTATATATGAGGAAGAGACCATTGAAACTTATAATCTAAAAAGTGAATAATTTGCATAGACACTATGTATATATTACGACTAATTTTTCTTGTTTGAAAAAAAGTAAAGTAGCAATACTAATAAAGCCAATAGGAAAAACACGTCAGGAAAATAAACATAAGGAATATTAATAGAGGTAAAGAAGGTGTAGGGTTAAATGTCTCTGTGGAATGCGAGGTAGGTAGCGCCGATGATCGTAACGCAACTATATATGTATGTATGTGTGTATCGCGAGTGCGTTGTTATTGCGTTACAGACAACTATGTAGGTACTTAATTTAGCATCGGGGTACGGGTATATACCATGCTCGGGCGATTGCTTCTCGTATTGCTTCTCACCCGGTCATATGTATAATGTAATTGACTTCATCTTATATACCCGCAACACCTCACCAACCCGCGTGCACCTTTACATTTTTCATTCTTATTATATTATACATACGTGTGACACAGAGCGTCTTTCTCGGTAATTACTAGACATTTTTAGGCACGACCGCTACACGGGAGAGCCTTATATTTTCATGATCGCAAAATGTGTGATGCATCAAAATATACTAGATAATAGGTTGTAACAGCAATTTATTAGTATTAAAACTCATTTAAGGCCTTTCCTAAAATGTATGTATGGATGTATGTATGTATGTAATCATGTATTTAAGGTAACTCAGTCAATTTTTGACTGATTTAGCTGAGACTTACAGGACAACTTCGTCATAATGTAATTAGATAATGGACCTATTTCCAAATATACAGCACGGAAACAGTTTAAGTTATGGCATTATTTTTAATTGCTCAGAAACGGTTATGTAGCATTATCTTGAAATGTATTAATCCTACATAAGAACTTTATATGGACGAAATGTTTGTCTAAAAATAACAAAACTTTTTCCTATTTTACACTTTACGCTTAAAACAATATTTTCAAAGATAAACAGAAAAACGGTCAAAATAACGAAAAATCACAAAAATCACGTTTTTTCACAATAAAATTAAATATACCGCAGTGCGTGTGAATTGTTACACGATCCGAAGTCGAAGATGATAAACTCATAATTTGAAGTCATGTTTTTTACTATTTCTTATGATGTATACACTGAAAAAAGTATTTCTTTACTATAAAGTCGGCGCATTACCAGTAAAGACACGTGACTTTAAATACGGATAAATGCACCTGACTTTATAGTTATTGAATCTAACACTTAAAAGCGATTGATTTATTTGCACAATGAATATTTCTTTATAGTTACGAAATATTCATTTGTACGAGTGATGTATTCTTTTAATTGATTTAATATTTATATATCATTTATATATCGTTATTTATTTATGTTGTCAATAAATTAAATTAATTAATGATGTATTTATGATCCCTGATAGAAAATAGCCCAATAGTCTTTTGTAAAATTTTCATAAGCACAATAGATAACCTAAAAAAATCATGACAATAAAACTTTATTTTATTAAACAGAATCTACATCTCCTCTGCACACAATTTGTATACCCTCGCCAGTTATATGAATTTTGAATGGTCGTATAAATATTTTTTACTGGGTCGCTTTATTTTCAACTGGTAAGATTCAACTTAAAACGGTCAACGGTTACGCGTAGTGTGAAACAGCAGCGATTCTACACTTACGAATAAGTTTGAGAGAGAGGGAAGATAAACAGTACGATGTATTCTTATTTTCTCTCGCACGAACTCGTAACGTAAACAAACTCTCAATGTCGCGGCAGTAAATTAAAATTATCGTTTTTATATATGAATCAAATATTAAAAACCAAAATATTCTAATTTTACTTGTATATATTATTTAACTAATTAACTATTAAGGTTAACTTCGTATTTTCAATGCAAATTTTTTACTGAATGATTTCTTTATTATAAAGAAATGTACACTTACAATAATATTCTTTATAGTTAAGAAATATTCGTTATTAGTAACTTCGCTGTATTTACAGTAAATGTCCAAATTTGATCACTGTTTAAATGAATATATTCATTTATAGTAAAGAAAAACTTTTTTCAGTGTATTATATTTTGTAATATTAGGCCAAAAATCCCGAGCTTTGAGAAAATTAATAAAAGTTGAATTGTCGAGTCACTTTGGGGTGTGAGCGCGAAGTGCGAGCTTTACACGGTCGTGCCTCATAATCAAAAAGCTTTAAAAAGCTTCGGGAAGCGAAGCGTTCGATCCACAGCTCCGAAGCAGCGAGTCACTGCGGCCCTAAGGCCGCACGTGGCGAGCTAGTTAATAATCGGTAGGAAAAGAGTTCGGTAGGATAAGTATTATAAAAAATAGAAATTGAAAAAATTTAGTTGTGTTAACAAATAAAATAATAAATGGTTGATGTCTACCGGGTACCCGTGGTCCGAATTTTAAATACAAATGCGACGATTCTAAAATCACAGGTCAAAAGGCTCGACATCCTGGTCTCTCAGAATTGACGAGAGGTGCGACAGTTGGTCGATCGTTTCGACGAACTTGATTTGACCATTGACCCAACTATTCATCGTATATATATATATATAGTATATGTATAGTATACTTGTATATATATATATAGTATAGACAAAAGGATTGGATATTCTCATTCCCTTAGGCATAAGAAGAGAGGTAGGGTAACCACTATAGCAGTATATGCCATTTCCGTTACGCGTCGCGGAATCTAACTCCTTTAGTTCCTTCCTTTCGAGAAATAGAATTCCTTCGAAATCCTATAGACTCTGTATGTTTAAAATTGGCAAATTGCACTTTAATATTATTCTATATTAGACACATATTAAAGTTTTTAAAGCGTATGAATTATTACATTTGACACCTTGTATGAAGTGTTATCAATTACACTTAGTAATATAGATTATATGTTTTTCAAAGGTGTAACTTTCACGTTTAAACATTTTCTGCACGAATAGGAATTAAGGTTTGTGTGCTCGCCAGTTATATGAATTTTGAATGGTCGTATAAATATTTTTTACTGGGTCGCTTTATTTTCAACTGGTAAGATTCAACTTAAAACGGTCAACGGTTACGCGTAGTGTGAAACAGCAGCGATTCTACACTTACGAATAAGTTTGAGAGAGAGGGAAGATAAACAGTACGATGTATTCTTATTTTCTCTCGCACGAACTCGTAACGTAAACAAACTCTCAATGTCGCGGCAGTAAATTAAAATTATCGTTTTTATATATGAATCAAATATTAAAAACCAAAATATTCTAATTTTACTTGTATATATTATTTAACTAATTAACTATTAAGGTTAACTTCGTATTTTCAATGCAAATTTTTTACTGAATGATTTCTTTATTATAAAGAAATGTACACTTACAATAATATTCTTTATAGTTAAGAAATATTCGTTATTAGTAACTTCGCTGTATTTACAGTAATGTCCAAATTTGATCACTGTTTAAATGAATATTCATTTATAGTAAAGAAAAACTTTTTTCAGTGTATTATATTTTGTAATATTAGGCCAACAATCCCGAGCTTTGAGAAAATTAATAAAAGTTGAATTGTCGAGTCACTTTGGGGTGTGAGCGCGAAGTGCGAGCTTTACACGGTCGTGCCTCATAATCAAAAAGCTTTAAAAAGCTTCGGGAAGCGAAGCGTTCGATCCACAGCTCCGAAGCAGCGAGTCACTGCGGCCCTAAGGCCGCACGTGGCGAGCTAGTTAATAATCGGTAGGAAAAGAGTTCGGTAGGATAAGTATTATAAAAATAGAAATTGAAAAAATTTAGTTGTGTTAACAAATAAAATAATAAATGGTTGATGTCTACCGGGTACCCGTGGTCCGAATTTTAAATACAAATGCGACGATTCTAAAATCACAGGTCAAAAGGCTCGACATCCTGGTCTCTCAGAATTGACGAGAGGTGCGACAGTTGGTCGATCGTTTCGACGAACTTGATTTGACCATTGACCCAACTATTCATCGTATATATATATATATATAGTATATGTATAGTATACTTGTATATATATATATAGTATAGACAAAAGGATTGGATATTCTCATTCCCTTAGGCATAAGAAGAGAGGTAGGGTAACCACTATAGCAGTATATGCCATTCCGTTACGCGTCGCGGAATCTAACTCCTTTAGTTCCTTCCTTTCGAGAAATAGAATTCCTTCGAAATCCTATAGACTCTTATGTTTAAAATTGGCAAATTTGCACTTTAATATTATTTCTATATTAGACACATATTAAAGTTTTTAAAAGCGTATGAATTATTACATTTGACACCTTGTATGAAGTGTTATCAATTTACACTTAGTAATATAGATTATATGTTTTTCAAAAGTGTAACTTTCACGTTTTACATTTTCTGCACAATAGGAATTAAGGTTTGTGTGTTCGGCAAATGTAATTTTTTTCGATAATAAACGATTGTAGTTCGTCTACTAAAAATTAAATCGTCTTTAATATTTGAGGTTAGAATAGTTATTTATAGCATATAGACTTTATAAAATTGGCTACTTTAACGGTTGTTTTAGCTTCACAATATTAAAAACTGCCCAATTTCTGATAGGGCACGGTTTTGGAGAAATTTAGAGTCATAAAGTGTAAAATAGTGATTTTTAACCTCAAACATATTTAATACATTTTTTAGTCGTAAATAAAACGATGATTAATAAACTTACCATAATTATATGTTAATCGTTTTCTTTATAACAACGTATAAATAACGTAAATTGCAATTTAACTGGGAAAATGCAAATATAATAGATAAAGAATCTTGTTATAAAAAAGACTCATTTCGGAAATGCTACATATCAATCATCATAATTCGACGATTAACAGAATAGAAGATACTCAACACTTGAACCGTCAATATAGAAATGTTATGAATATAGTTTAAAGAGACAAATGTACACAAATTATGACGTATAGTTTGTAAACACACATCTACTTTGTTTTTGTATAAATACTCGTTGATTTCGTATCAAATGTTATTCGACGAAGCTCACTTGGGCTGTAACATTATATTCAATATTAAGGTAAAATTTAATTGTTAATTTACAAGTATTATAAAATTTGATATAAATGTTTATAATTTTGTCCAATAAATTCAGCACCTGAAGAGGTCTGCAAACCTAGCAGACGAAACGTTGTGCACTTCCATAAATAAATTGGATTTATTTATTATTGACCTGAACAATCAACTATTTACTAATTCAACAATGGAGGGTGAAAATTACAAATTAATTGTTTTTGTACAATTACATCAAATGCCAAAACTTATTTATTATTTTATATGATATGAATAGATACGATATTTTAAAATCGTACATGATTAGTTAATCAGAATGAACTGCCGAAACATAACCAACGGTGGCGCAAGTATTATTTTATTTAAGAACAATAAAAAGATAAATTTCTGTTTTATTATATTTGGAGAAATTAAATTGGCACAAATTAATATTTTGTTATATGTAATATTGTTTGTTTATTGCTGAAATCATGGTAGGGTAAAAATTATAAATTATGTGTAATTTACATACCTTTCTGAAAACATGTGAGATTTATTAAATACTTGTCGATTCCAATTTGATTGCAGTACTTTCTATTCTGAAATAAATGTTTTTTTTATCAGAAATATTTGTCGATTGCATTTTGATTTCAGTACTTTCTATTAGAAAGATTTTTAAGAATTAAAAAAATTAAACTATTCTGAAATAAATGTTTTATTTTTAACAGAAATACTTGTCGGTTCCATTTTGATTGAACGTACTTCGCGTTTGAACGATTAATTAATTACATTTTGTATCTCGATAATAGCCGTGGTCTACGAGTATATATATATATATATGCAATATACTGTCCTGCGTTTTAATCGTCGCCCAAATATAATTCGCATAAACTATATACACGTCAGAGCAGTCTCATTAATGTTGAACTAATTATTGTAAAAAAAATATTTTATAGACACGTGCGAAGTGTAACTAGTTTAGCAAGGCTGTCGCGCGTTCGTGTACGATATTAAATTTACCCAAATAATTTAAATTGGAAGGCGATTCTGATTAAGCCGACAATTAATGAATATATTTCGCCTTGCCTCGTATAGTTCTAGACGAGGTGTTCTTTCTTTCTCTCGATAAAGCATTTATTCGTCTCTCTCCCTCTCTCTTCCATAAGGCTCCATAAAAATAATTTCAGCGAAACCAGCCTTCAGTCTCGCGTGTATTGTAAACTTTCGCGCCAAGGATCAAAGGAGGTAAAATTCCATTCCTCGACTAAAAAAAGAATTACGATACCTCAACCTTATCCTGCACTTGACCGTATATCAAGCGTGTGTGCATCATGGGATTATAAATACATGTGTATGAACGCGTGTGTGAGCATTTAGTGCGGTAAAAGCAAATTTTTAATAATTTATTTATTTCAACCTGATCTCAATTTTAAGTAAGTAGTATTAGTTACTACAACTTCATAGTCAACCGCTTGATAATTTTGGAATGATCAATTTTTAGTAGAGATAGCCAAACTATAAAACTTTATGTCCCAATAAATAGTTCAATATATATATATATATATATATATATGGGGTATTCCACGTGAAGTGGTCCGATCAAAATTTTAAAATGCACCAAATTTTGGGTACACTTTGCAAATGTTTTTCAGAATACAGAAAAAAATTTTTAGGTACTGGAATCTATTTGCTCAAAAGTTATTCTGACCTCAAAAAGTAAATTTTTCCATATTTTTTTCAACACCAGCTGGGTTTACCGCTATATAACTCAAAATCTATCAACTTTTACTATAGAACATTATATGTAACATTCGTTGCTAATTATATCTAGAATTTATTCTTCTGGGTTAGAATTTCTAATCTCAAGGTCAATGTTACATAAACTACATGTCAATATTCAACTTGAAAAAAGTGTAACTTCGCCACCTTTGATTTTTTCATCCAAAAGTCTAAAAGAAAGCTTGGAGCAATTCCTTTCAAATGGTCTGTATCATTTTTATGGCCTCCAATTCTGTAAAAAGTTATGACAATTTAAAGAAAGACAAAAAATTCACAAAAATTAACATGGTAATTCCCATTTAAATTTTCAAAAAAATTTCGTGTTTCTTTAAATTGTCATAACTTTTTACAGAATTAGAGGCCATAAAAATACTACAGACCATTTGAAAGGAATTGCTCCAAGCTTTCTTTTAGACTTTTTGATGAAAAAATCAAGGGTGGCGAAGTTACACTTTTTTCAAGTTGAATATTGACATGTAGTTTATGTAACATTGACCTTGAGATTAGAAATTCTAACCCAGAAGAATAAATTCTAGATATAATTAGCAACGAATGTTACATATAATGTTCTATAGTAAAAGTTGATAGATTTTGAGTTATATAGCGGTAAACCCAGCTGGTGTTGAAAAAAATATGGAAAAATTTACTTTTTGAGGTTAGAATAACTTTTGAGCAAATAGATTCCAGTACCTAAAAATTTTTTTCTGTATTCTGAAAAACATTTGCAAAGTGTACCCAAAATTTGGTGCATTTTAAAATTTTGAGCGGACCACTTCACGTGGAATACCCCATATATATAACTAAACTAAAAGATTGTTAGCCGAGTTAATCTTTATTAAGATTATTATGTTTAAATAGTAAGATTAATTTTACAACTAAAAAATTATTGAATAACTTCGTAACTTAACTTAACCTCAATTCACAGTAGGAACACTGTGTACAAAATAGCAAAATTAATGAGTAATGAATACACCTAAATTCACAAACCGCAATATCTATTGTAGAAAACGTTCATCATATAATTAATAACTATACCATTTCTTCGACGTCAAAAAAATGTTTTAAAAGTTTAATATACCTCCTTATACAATATTATCATTAACTTATACATATCACACTTGCAACTGTTCAATTACCATATAATAACTGTAATGTCCGACGACCAATTAGTATAATTAACGTCATCGTACACACACTAATGACTAAATCAATTTGGTTGATATATTATAATCCAAGTTTTTTTTATTTTACCAATGTTTTAACCTCGTTCTTTATTGCACATCCGGCACAACGATTTCGATAATTTATATCATCAAAATTCAAGCTGCACTATACAATGATAATAAATTCCACACTTATGTGTACCACGATGCGTATATAAGTATGTGTATATAATATATAAAACAGACAATAAGCGCCAAGGAAAAAGAAAAGAAAAAAGTTTTCAACGCAAATGAGGTACCCCGGCTTATATCTTGAAGCTCGCATTAAAACTTTTCCTCTTTATTAACCGTACCTGAAAGCTACTAAAACGTTAAAAAAGATTGTTTTTTCTTTTATTCGTTTAAGGTGAGTTTCCACTCTTGCTACTATTCGATGTAAAATATTGGAATTTAAGGGTTTTATCAAATTATATATAATTGATAGTTTTAGAAAGTAATTTATTGAGACCTGTAATTTGATTTATTGATTTAATGACGATGGTTTTATCATTACATTGAGACGATTCTGAGGTTAGATACTATGGATGTATTGGTAAATATTGGTTGTATAGTCAGTTGTTAGACTGTCAATGAGCTTGACCTTAGACATATTAGAAAGAATTTAGTTATTGGGCACAAATTTTACACACTATTTATTAGTCGATATAGATCATATTTGAACTACTAATGTCAATAGAATAGTATACCAGACATTACGGTTTGTTAGGTTAGGTGAAGATATTCATTGGGTATAAATATGAATTTGTGCTTTTTAAGACAAGCGCTAAGATATTGGTCACGAAGGTTGACTTTTAAGAAGTCATTTATTGGGTTTATAGCTTTAGCTTCTTCGATCAACTAGTTCAGTGGTACCATATTGGATAAAACTGATCTTTCAAAAACTGAAATTTAAAATTTTTGAGGAAAGCACCTATTGGTTTAAACTTTGCATTTATTGGCAAATATTAGTCGAATGGTCAATTTTTTGTTCAGCAAAGTTAACCTTACAATTTAAGTTCAATTTTCTTAATGTATTATCCCAACTGTAATTATAAATCTGTGATGTTCGAAGAGTCATTTATTGTTCAATATTGGTCCTACAAAAATAACCTTATAAATTTAGTTATAGTATATTTTGACTATAATTAAAGAATTGTGAAGCTAGAAGAACACTTTGTGAAGTTTAACTATATGGAAATATCAGTCATTTTTAGTCCAATCGACAATTTCGCAGTAGTGAGTTCAACCTTGCTAATATTTGTACCGTAAGTAAAGAATACCAAGATTAGATGAAATTTATTAAAGACAAACTAAGAACTTATTGGGGATTTTCGATGAAATGATTAAAAAAATGTTTGATAAATTCTTTGACCTTTTCATCACCGTCCAAGTAAACTTGACCTTAAATAAACTATATAAAATATTTAAACAATTTTTAACTAAAATAACGTTGTGCACCCATGTAAATGCATCCTCAATCCTTAAGATAATGAAAAATTGTTAAGTAAAAAAAGAAGGGTTAACGGGATGTAGGACCTAAGTTACAGGGATCTACACCTTTCAACATAAGAATTATGTTGGAAATATTGAATTAAAAATCTGGAAAGATTCATGTGGGTAGTTTAAAACAAAAGCAAGGGCATGACGTTTTTAAGGAAAAATAATTTTGTTAATAATAATTGAATACACAATTTTCAGTCGGTAATATTGGTCTAAAAAGGCATGAATTTTCACCGCAAAAATCAGAGTTAAATTACAGACTTAAAAATCTGAAAACTTATACTGTTTCAAACACGCCTAAGGACATGGAGATCAGGACGTTTTCAAAAATCTATTTTTTTATTCATCAAAAAAATATTAAAAATTACCATTTTCTGACTTCGACATCCCCTTAGTAATTTTTGAGTGTAAAAGAAGCTTAGGTAAAACGAACGATAGTACACCGCGGCATTATAGCGATGATATTACACGGCGAGGAATATGACCAAGGACGTGCGTGCAGTATATAAACGTGTAGACAAGTTGTGTGAGAGTCACCGACGCCCAACGCCGCCGCGTGAACTTGGAATCTCTAGCGGGTTGGTCGGACTGCCATTTTTGCGGTTTGCCGGAGGTGGAAAGGATAATATGCGTTGATTCGTAATTCATGGAATGATGATGGAAAGCGTCGAGAAGTTGAAGGAACACGATGTGTTTCTCTCGCTCGCTTGAGAAAAACGTTACGTATAAATACTTCGCGGGGCATAAATTTCGGATTAATATTTCTTTTTTTTCTTACCTACCCTCGAGCTCACTCATTTTTTACAAGAAAATTGATTTCTTTATATTTTACCGCTGTTAGGATTTTTGTTCTTTTTAAATTGATTTTGTTTTTTCTAGGATTTTTGGTGTTATGACCATCTTGACCGTCACTATATCTTCAATTTAACTGTAGAAAAAACAGAGACGAATATGTATAAACTAATAGACTATATCTTGTAAAGACAATTGGAAAATTTTACATATTCTTTTTTTTTCTTCTTTCATTTTCTTCGACTTTTAAATGCAAACGAGTATTCTCACCTGGTTGGATATGTGAATGTATTTAAAATGTTCTTTTTGTTCTTTTCAAGTAGGCAAGTGTTAACTGGTAAATTAAAAAAATCAATTTAGATAAAAATACTATATTGATAATGTTAAAAGCATGTGTAATAAAATTGATCAATAATTATACCACGATTTTTCCAAGACGAGTAAAAAATTATTTGTTATAGCCTATAAAGTAACTATTTATGACCTTAAAAAATTATCTTCGTTGATAGAAATTAAAATGTTTTAAATTATTGTTGATTATAAACATATGTACATAAATCAATATAAGTGGAAAAGGTTGTAATAAAAACCACTGTGGCTGCAGAATGATTGATAAATATTAACCTAAAAAGTCATACTGTTTGTAAAGAAATCGTTACAATTTTTGACGCATTATCATGATCATTTTTCGGTGACAAATCGAATATTTTAAAATTGACTAAAGTTAAAAACAGAGATTAATCTAAAAAGTCTTCGTGTACCTTTTATATGTCTCCGATTTCTCGTTATCGCAGTAATATTTACGAATCGAAGAATACATTATAATTACACGAATTTTATTGAATGCATAACTTTATCGTACAAATTTTTGCCAAACATTTCTAACCCAGCATAAATTGAGCTAATTATGACGTTAATTTTATTCCGAGAATAACATATATATATATCTCTTTCTAAACCTCCATTTAAGTAAAAATTTAGAAAAATATACGGAATATACAATCTGGGGAATCTCATCAATCGTAAATTCACCCGTCAAAAACGATATTTCGGCGAAACTAATAATACTCATGTATCGCCAATGACAACAACGAAATATTTTCATCCAAAAAGGAAAAAGTAACGTATAATACAAAAATGTAATAAGGTAATTACAACGACAAGTCACTTTCGTCAGGTATACCAACATTATTCGGTAAATTTTTTTTTTTTAACCTCTGGAAATTAAAGATTGGTCATCCCCTCCCTTCATTGGTCATTTCTCAAGCTGTCTTCTCGCATAAATTATTGCAAACTGAAACGGTCGAAAGAAATACATAAAGTCGCCTTCCCCCCTCTCTCTGTGTCTCTCTCCCTGGCCCTTAGGTTTCTCTTTCGCTTTTATTCCCTTTTCTTTTTTCTCTTCAAACCGTCTATATGCTCCACAACTCCTTAAATATGCGTTTGAAGTCGATACCGAAGGCCGATTGGCGCGCACAAAGAACATTTTGTTCGGCACGGTCCTCAAAGTATATATACGCCCGTTGTTCGACATTTACCTCTTTCTTCTTCTTTTTCGTGTGTGCGTGTATTATCAGAAAAATTATTTTTCTCTCATATATCACATTTCTACGCTATAACTTGAAATTTCACGTGCAGCAACTGTTTTTCTTGTTTTCGATGACGCAATGACATTTTTTCGAATATATGCCTTTCATTGAGAGAGAGAGAGAGAGAGAGAGAGAGAGAGATAGTTCTAAATAGCTGGGCGCAATAACAAATGGTGAAAGCTTTAAAATAATTAACATACAATATAATTAAATAAAATACAAATTTAGTACATTTCTAACGCCGGATAGAGAGGGTAATTTAATAATAAAGGTTTGGACAAAAATTATACACTGATTGTACATTAGTAGAAACGACAATGCTCTCTACTTGTGAGTTCATTTAAAAGGATAACTTTGAAGGACTGAGTACTATCAATGGTAAAATCGGGTTTAGCAAACGAATTTATTAGTTTTAACGCATTTATAGTGAATGAACGATGCATGACTTCAGTTCTTCACACTGCGTATGCAAGAGATCGAGGGGGTGGCGCGTGGACATGCGAGGATTGATATTTCGTCCAATTGGTGAAAAACGACTAGAGATATATGACGGATTATCATGAGCAATCGCAGAGTATACTGCAGATGTTAATAAATACTGACGTCGTTTGCTAGCAGATAACCAACTCAATTTTTGGCGATAAGGAGTAAGAGACCAGGTATTGTCAAGATCATGGAATACACCGGACATGTAATCGAAGTGAGGGAAAATGAGATATTCTACAAGCATTTTACGTAGAGTTTTAGATAGCGCTCGCTTGTGAAATCATAATGCATAGAGCAAACCGCTAATTTGACATGACGAGTTTGCATATCCCAATTCAGTAACGGCGTTAAACAGAGACCTAGACTAGGCACGCATAATGTAAATGAGGTAAGACCAATGATCTGACAAATAAAGCCTTAACATTCCTTGGTAACAACCAACTCTTATGTCTCAATCTGTGTAGGAGTCCATATACTCTGGAAAAGATGGCCGAAATATGAGAATTCCAATATAGATCATCCGACAATACTACATCCAAGCTTTTTACGCTATTGAGAAAGTCAATTTATTGACCATCAACAACAATGTGTAGTGAATCAATATTTTTAATCGCAGATAGATTTTGAGTACTACCAAAGGTAACAACTTTGGTCTTGACTGCATTAAGCGATAGGCCCTGTCTTGCTACCCATGCAGATACATACAATGCATCACTATTCATGTTATTACTGGCAGCATCGAGACGATTTACCGGGAATTAGGTGAATAGCTGCAAATCATCAGCAAACATCATAAAAGAGTTTTTGCACCAGTTTAAAACCTCGGGCAAAGTATTAATAATTACAAAGAAGAAAATGGGCCCATGTAGGGAACCTAGAGGTACTCCTGAAGATATGTTCAAGGCGACTGCATGGCTGCGACCGGTAATGTACGAAAACATAAGCTCAATTGCCGCCGAAGAAAAACCAGCAATTTTAAAAGTACTTATCAAGGAACCATGATTAATAGTGTCAAACTAAAATTTGCCTTACTAAAATCAAAGAGGACCAAACCGAATTTGATCGAGCAGATATAAAAGAGCTGTTTGAGTGTTAAATCCAGCTCTAAAACCAGACTGCCAAGGTTGTAGATACTAGCTATCCCTCCAAAGTATTCATTTAACTCCGAAGTAGAAAACTCGATGCTACAGTCTTTTCTTGCGTCAGAGATGAGACCCTCATGTTTCAAAAAACGATGGTGCAAGTATTATTTTATTCAAAAACAATAAATAAAAGAAATTTCTATTAGATTTAGAGAAATTGATTTCCCACAAATGAATATTAATATAAATACTTTTGTTTATTTATTTATGTCAGGGCTAAAAATTATAAAATAAATTTTATGTAGTCAACTGCCCAAGGGATCGTATCTAAAAGTTTCCGAGCTATCGAAACTTTTCAGTCGTATAGTCATGTTTTGGCCAAGTGCCTCTCTTACAATAGAGCGGGTACTACATCAATCGAGCCTTAAGTATACTTTCTACACACACTTGGTATAATTTTAATCTCAATTTTACACGATTCTGTCGAAACGTGTGAAAATTTTAGGTTAAATTACGCTAAACTCCTATTTTTTGCATTATATTGAATTATTTTAAAATTCGATTAGATTTATAAATAAAAAATTATTGTTTGAATAACAATTGAATAATTAATTTTTTTCGGTAAATATTAATAAAGAAAGACAAACTTTCAACCAAAATACCCTAATAAAATTATTGATGTGAAAATCTGGAAAATTTGGGTATACTGTTTAAAACATGCCAGAAGGCCTGCCTTTAAAACCTGATAGAAAATTGCCCAATCTTACTGATCAATGTATTAAAATGGAAATATTTTTAGTTAGTTTTAGAATAAATTTAATAAATATACCTATATAAAGTGAAATCCATTGAAATTTGTAATCATTAAAAAATCGATACGATTTTTAAAGGGTTAATAAAAATGTGTCGAATTATTGAACCAATAGAAAATAAAAATTTGAATTCATACGAAATTTGAACTAGTATTAAAAGATTACATTAAAATAGCTTTTGCGTCCGCATAGACGGAAAACTAAAAAAAGTCTCGAAGGAAATGGAAATAGCTTGATCGAAACGTAACAGTCTATAACTTCTTTCTCGGGTCCGCACGATTAATTCTCATTTCTTCTTTGTCGGCACGCCCATTTTTATTGGACTACTCCACCCCACACTATGGTCATTTCCGCTTCCTCGTCAAAAGAAAAAGAGAGCCATACACATAGGCGAAAATTGCATTATCACCGTTCGATATGGATATAAGCATTTGCGTCGATCAATGTCTCGAAGTGTGCAAGGTAAAATAGCCTTCCATATTAAATCACTGGCTTTCAAATTTTCGCGGGGCTATGAAAAGCATACATTTACACATACACACACATGCACACCTTCGTCACTATTTCGTTTTACACCTCTCTTCTACTTTTATCGGTTACGCAATTTAAAAGGATAATTTATTACTCGGTCGGAGGCGAGTGATGCTCAAGACATTTTTCGGCTATTATCGCACCAACAATGCCGAATTGTAAAAGAGAGAGATTCCATCGATCGTCTTTATTGGATTTCAAAGCATTAACGAAACGTTTTTTGGCCAAAATCTTACCGATATAAGTCCGTAATTGGACCAACATCAGGAACCAACCTTACACGGAAAAAAAATTTTTAATTAACTGTCATAGAATTTTTATAGCTTTTCTAACAATAAACTTTAACCACTACAATATTCAAGAATTTACAATATGCTTTTGGTTTAACTATTTACGTTTATTGAAATAAACAAATACAACCGGTGATGTCTGTGCGTAAGCTCATGTTTTGTTTTGGGTGAGATTATAAATAGTAGATTGTGTGCTAAGGGCATGAAGTGGGTTTTTTTGGGGCCGAGTGTGGATTTGCAGGACTATGGTGCAAGCGATCTACTACAAAGATTCGAGATGAAAAAGACCACTTATGCCTTGGTACACATCATCTTTTTTGTGACCCTAGTCATTTTTGTTCTTTAAATTAGCAATATTTAGATTTAGATAAGTTACCGCTTCAAAATATTTGAATTGCTCAAAACACTTTGGTATCGAAAAATAATATTGGATTTCCAATACCAATGTTGGCCGACTAACATTAAAAATTAGTTTGCTTTCTAAGTATAAATGTTAAGGTATTCACTTAATGTTAAATTTTTTCTACCTAACAATTAAAATGGTGGTATAATATAACTCAAACTAAACTTTATAATATGTATACGATTTTGTTATTCTTTAACTTGCAGTAACTTTTAACAAACAGGCATAAACTCTCGATTTGTTTATAAATCAGTATAAACAAGGTTGTTTTATATGTATTTCTGAAATCACTTCATCGAACAGCTTGAAATTGCATGCGATTTTCATTCATTCTAGTGTGTTATAATCAAGTTTAATTGTCGGTGCCAAAATTTTAGCATTATCGATTTAGTGGTTTCTAAGATATATTGTAAAATAAGTGCATTATGTTACAGAATCAGGGTACGGTGTATCGTAATTGATCATAATATCAATTGTTTATAAAAATTAATAATAATCAAATTTTTATCACGTTACATCGATTTTGCGAAAACCATCAGAACTTCCGTCTTTTAGGTTATGTATTTACGACTCTGCACAACCTTTATGATGAACACCTTGTAAAATACTCTCGTATCCATTATCGCATAATGAATGACGTTGATGTGTTCCATATTGCTTCGTGTAAGCAGGAAGTGTTGAAAAAAAATCTCTAGTCCATTGGAAACTTGTTTTTCCTTAATTTGCATCCACGAAGCGCTCTCCCTTGTCCTTACGTAACGGTTGTTTTTAGCAAATTGTACACTCTTCGTGGATAGACGTTTAGATCAAGTTTTTAACGTGTTGCTGGAGTATCATTAAAATATTACTTATCGATTTTGAGAAATTGCATTTTTCTTTATTTTTTCGTTTTGGCGCTTAAGCTAAACGCAGGAAAACGTTAATATGGCATTATTAGGTTTTAGATTAAATTATAATGATCGAAAGTATTTTGTTTTCTGTAATATTTAATTTGAATGGATATTCGTTTAACGGGACAAAATTAAATACTTTGGTTGAAATTTTTAGTTAAGAATTTTTAGGTAGGTTTTCTATCAGATTTTTGAAATTAGGAAAAAAATCAAAGTAACTTCTAGTTTAAATTTTCTTGGTAGAAGCCGTGCTTTGCAATTATTTATACCTATCCTAAAAAGTACTCGAGAAAACAGAACAAATTACCTAGCACATAAGTCAAAAGCATCAAATCAGAGATGTTTTATAAAATTTAAAAAACGTCTAGTGGGCTTAAATTTAAATTTTGTGAGAAGAAAATCATTTTTTAATGTACTTTAAACATAAGTATATTGATTAAAAAAATTCAAGTACGTACAATTTTGTCGAAATGTAATGAAAATGTTCATATAATATACCCAAAAGTTAAGAAAGACATCGTATGACCTCCGTCGCTGCAGATTAGCACCGATTTGGGAGCATAAAAAGAGCGACGTTAAAATAATAATAAAAAAAATATACCCAGAAGAATTAAATAGAAGAAAGTTTTAGGTTTCGTGTGATATAAATTTATCTTATACACAGCAGTCGATTTGAAATCAGCTGAGTTGTTATATTACCTACGGTCAACAACATAAACTGCAATATTCGACCTTGAAATATTTTAAGGTAAACAGAGATTTTCTTTCACTTTAAGGTCACTAGTGTAATCATAAATTTTACACTCTTTTTCCCTGGCCGTGTAGATGTATATACACAACATTTAAGAGGTCGAAAGAGAAATTCACGTGACACGTGCCTCAGGAAAATAAAGAGATGAGCTGTAAACCTTATATACCTGAAATACATTTGTCCAAGGAGGTCCATCACGAACGAAAATTGAAAAGCTTTAAAGATTTCGATTTCTAGTTAAACTACGGGCATATTTAAAAGGTTGTAAATTTTCTCCCTGGGGGGAGGAGTTTGAGTTTCCTTTTTTTTTATTTTTGGATTCGCTCGATACTCAAACAGTAAATATTAGGAAATCGAATGAGTAGAAATGTCATTTAGATTTCTTGTATGAAAAAAAATTCTTATTCTGTGATAATTTATGTATTTTTTAGGTTTAATTAATATTATGCAATATTTAAATTGTAGATCGAAATGTAATGTTCTTAACTAGAAATGTTATAATAATAATATAATAATGTTGATACATTTATAGTAATCCTTCAGATTAGTATCGTAATTCTTGTAAGGGTTGTAAAACTAAAAATCCAGCATTACAAATGTTTAAAAATTAAGTTTTTATAATTGTATAATAATATTTGTATTATTAACAGTTTACAGGAAATTAGATTGATACTGAAAAAAGTGGAGGTGCTTTTCTACCACGCCAAGATAACTGATGCATGAATTTTTTTGCAATGATCATGCTAACAGATCCATCGTTATAAGGCAACAAATATACATTCCTATTAATATTTCGGGCACTTTTCCCAGATATTTTGATCAAAAGTGGTCTTAAGGGTTTAGATCCATTCTGGAAATTTATAGGCAGTTTCTGACTATAAACAGACATCTTTTAGACTGTATTTGGTTTTCAGAGTCCGGAGCAGAATTGTTAATTTTCACTATTTAAAGTTTAAATGGATTACAAGAGTGTGGCAGCATACATTTATGACTTTAAAAATATTTTTAATGAAAAATGCATAAAATTTTACGAAAAATGTCATATTTATGTTTATATTCAAAAATGCATCCCCTGGGAGCTAAAAATTCTCTGTAACTTAAAATAATGGCCCCGAAAAAATCTGAAAAAATTCACGAGAACTACTGGACACATTTAAAACATATTCCCTCAGTTATAGCAAAATAAATTATTTTCATCTACGATTTCACAGAGAACCACCCATACACACACACATATATATGTGTATATGTATATATTCACTCAAAAAGTTTGACAGGTCTTTACACAGAACAATTTATCTGCGTATAAAAAAAAAGTATCTGACAAACATGTCTTTCTTTTCTAATTTTGCAAGACGGTTCGTCATCTCTCGAGTCCCCTAGTTGAAAAAATATGCGAGTAATTTGTCAACGATACAAAACTTCCCTTGCTGGGCATCAATTTTCATGGGAGAAAAAATTTATTTCCCTAATTCCGACCCCACACCATCAGAAACAAGAGACTCGTAATACGTCGTAATCCTCGTAGATTATTATGACCGCAATATAACGACGACCGTACAATTTTTCGAGGTCTCTTTCTGTTTGTCTTCGAGAAGGGGGTAGTACACGAAATAAAAAGAAGAAATATATTATATATCTATGTATGGCGATCATTTTAGGGTGTTGTAGAATTCAATAGGAAGGAAAATTATTAATATTTTTTTACCTCTTTCTTTTATTTATTGAAGTAATTGTTTTTGAGAATTTTATTTATTTTTGATAATGTAACAATTATTCGTAAGGAAATAATTAATAAAAATTGAGGGTAACAAGCTACAATAATGTAATTTTTATCTAGATTTTAAAACGTGAG
Source organism: Theocolax elegans (assembly GCA_026168455.1). Lineage (NCBI taxonomy): Eukaryota > Metazoa > Arthropoda > Insecta > Hymenoptera > Cerocephalidae > Theocolax > Theocolax elegans. Next base: position 100,237,632 of record CM047426.1, on the reverse strand, counting down.
TATTACAATTTTTAACTATTTCGAAAATTATCTCACCGTAAAAATTTTTTAAGCGTTTATGTAGGTTAATTTTTTGCAGTTAGTTTTGAATGAATAGCTCCTTGGTTTTGTGAGATTTTTCGACTTACGTTAATCTTTAACTATCCAAGATTATCGTTACGATCCTTACAAGGGTTGAAAATATTTCTCAAGTGATCGGTCCAATCAAAGCTAAAAAGTTTCGCAAAAGTGATTGTTCAATATGGTGCGTGTATATACAGATATAGACACGATAAACCTATCGTAGTGCACTACACCCACCGACATCCACACGTACAAAGAGTCTCGAGGGTAACGAACTTGGGAGTAGCACTTGGGATCTTGCACGTAGGATGTTCACACCTCTCCCTCATACGCATTTTGCATTTCCTTCCCTCAGAAATACTGATTTCATCTTTAGACCAAATCTATTGTAGTTTTTCTCGCTCTTCGTCGTATTTTGTCCTCGTGATGCACCCACACATATTCTCCTATTCTCTCCCGGCGCGTGTAAGTGTGTGGGTGTATACACACCCCTTTGAAGCCGGGCGCGAAATACGTATGAATTTCATACGAACCGAGGGAGTAGTAAGGGGTGGTTTGGTCTCGAGCCCCTTGTGTCTCTCTGTCACTCTTTTATACGGGGGGACACGTCGTTCCACACATACGTGATCTTTCTCTTCTCTTACAACCGGGAGAGAGAGAGAGAGAGAGAGAGAGAGAGAGAGAGAGAGAGAGAGAGAAGTAAAAGTTTCTGTAGAAACGCGCGAAGCTTTTTTTTCTTCTATGACTCCTGCTCTTCTCGTGTATGCGCATGCCGCCGAGGGCTTCCTGTCTTACTCTGATCATTTTTCCTTCTTGCTTCTTGCTTTTTTTTTATTTTCATGTTTTGGAGTTACGCCTTTTTTTCTTTTTTTTCTCTGCGTTCTAATTGCGAGATGCGAGATTCTTCTTTTTTTTCTTTACTCACTTTTTGATATACGAGTGGTAGCTTTTCTTGGATTGATAACGGAAAGAGTTGGTATTGTTTCGGATAGAGGATTACTGCTTTTTTTCCTTTCTTTTTCTAAAGATGATTTTTCCTCCTTGTTCTTCATTGATTCAACTTTGTAACGTGTATACCCACTTTTTTTATGTCACGACAGATTGCGGTATTAATTAAAATTAGTTTTTTTGCTTTTGATTAACGTAGTTGCGAGGACCTTTTTTTCGTTCGTGGCCAAGTTTTTTTGAGCAAACATCCAAAAAAAAAATATGTAAAATTAAAAAGGAGTTGACAATGCAACTAGAAGTATATTTTTAATACCAATTTAATATTTAAAGATAAACCAATTTTTTCAGATTAGGAAAATGACTTTTTGAATCTAGAAACAGCTAATCAAGATTCATATATTAAATCAATGTAAAAATGATCATTACTTGTTAAAATAATCGTTGATTCTGTATACATTATTATTTCGCAACCTATATGTATATAGTTATTCACTCTAGATTTGCATATGTGGTTAATTAAATTGTAATTACTATAATACAGCCATTGCTAATCTCAACACATTATAAATGATCGATTTTCTATCAAGGAAACCATCATTTTTTAAGACTACCTAAAAAATGTCTATTCTACAGTGCGTCACCGCATCGAAAAATTAAAATAACATATCAATAAATTTAAAAATGATTCATCATCTTATTAATTAACATAACCTAAATCAGAAAAACCGAACATCCCCATATCTCTATACCGTAGCCTAAGCTCCGTTCCCCTTATAGCTTTATAGATGGAGCTACGCACGGCTCAATTATTTTCACCCTTTGCGGGGTGGTGCATATATGTGTGTATGTGTATATGTATATATATATATATATATATATAGAGAGAGAGAGAGAGCCACTCGTACCAGACGCTCGCGTATGCACGTCGTCCTCCTTAATGAGAGTCGGTGCTCGTTCGAGGAGGTTCGTGTATATCAGTTTTCCCTTTTGGATACGAGGTTGCTACGACACGCCTCGTCTCGCGCTTCGACTTTATAGGTCAGATTCAAGAACGGAAGGTGTATATCTTCGTCTTGGTTTTTCTCTCCTACCATTCGGTATTAGGATCTTGATTAGAGAGATTCGTCCACCCGATTTCGGTTCGAACGAAACCCCATATGCTTATTTGGTGTACCCTTAAGCTCTTGATTTTGTGCATGGAGGAAAATCCGACCAGAAAAGATTGTTTAACAACTTTTAATATTCGACGTATTTCAATCCACTCAATCTTTTTTGAGAATTAATTCTGTTATTGAGGTATTTATTAATTATGATAGTTGAATAATTATCGGCCAAATCGTTTGTAGATTCTTAATTATTTTGCGGAAACGATTTCTTTCGTGTTCGCATTTTTTTTTATTATTTTAACGTCGCTCTTCTTATGCTCCCCAATCGGTGCTAATCAGCGACGGAGGTCATACAATGTCTTTGTTAAGAAAGCACTTGTTGAAAATACATTCCCCAGTGGTGCTTGTATCAATCGGCCGGGGCCGGGAATCGAACCTGGGACCTCCAGATTACGAGTCCGACGTCCTACCGACCGAGCCATCGTAGGCCTCTTCGTGTTCACATTTTTTGTATCTTAGTGAATATTACAATAGACAATTTTCATTAAAATTCTGTTAGATAATAAAGCTGTTTCTGATAATGATACTAGATTAAATTTGATATATGAGGCCTACGGTGGCTCGGTCGGTAGATCCCGGTCAATTCTCGGTCTTTGCAGATTGATACAATCACCACTGGGAAATGTATTTTCAACAAGTGCTTTCTTCATTAATATATCTTAATATTTCCACCGCTGATTAGCACTGATTTGGAAGCATAAAAAAAGCGACGTAAAATTATACACTACCGTCCATCAACTTCTGGTCACCTATTATAAAAAAAAGGTAACATTTAAAGTTTTGTATCTACCATATAGAAATTGTACAAATACTAGTCGGATAGCATTTAAAAGCTTATTGCAATAACTTTCAAGCTCTGTAGGTTAGTTGTATTAATATTAATATTTTAAACGATTTAATGTGCAATAAACAAATTAAGAAAAAACAGTTTTAGACCCTTTAATGCAATTTAATGCCGTCCTTTAAAAAATTAAGCGTTGATAAAATTTCTTGGGGTAATTTTTAACTTTTTTAAAAACATTGGATTGTTTTTTTTTTAATTTTTATAACTTAATTTTTACCAAAGTTAAATCACTTTTTTCATCAATTTATATATATTTTCACACCCGTTAACTTAAAAACAATTAATAGATACAAAATTGACACTGAATAAATGTGCAGTTTTTTATCTACAATATAAAAAAATAGGTTAGAAATATTATACAAAAATTTTTTTTGTTACTATTACAGATTTTTTAATTATTGTAACTTAATTTATTCATAATTTATTAACTTTCTTATTTACGTACAATAACTATTTAATGAAAGTAAACTTTTTTTACCTCAATGTCATTGATTCCCTAGTAGAAATCAATGTATTTACAATTATCAACCTCAAATGGATTTTCATTCAGTATCCAACGCTTATGGCAAACTAAACTTGAACTGTCTATCAAGTTCGATCAGTCACTCGATTATTAAAGGAAATTTACTTACGTTTTTCATTTAAAATAATCTTTCTAAAGATATATACGTTTTTCTGACGTTAATAGCTTGTGCATTTGTTTTTGCCTTGCTCGATGAAACTTAGTTTTGGAAGGTTAAAAGCTTGTTATAAGTTGACAATTATTATGGTATAGCTGATTTTATTCCAATCAATGGGAAAAAATAATCAGAAAAAACGTTTGATCACGCGGATAAACCGATCAACATTTTTCACCTATTTATATTTTGAATGGGTATTTTATATTTAACAAATTTAATTAATTTCTGCAAGGGTTATACAACATATTCGTAATAATGATTCATAAGTAACGTTTCTTACTATAACAGAAATGTTGAACATTTCAGAAAACAATAATAGGCAGATCATCATCAAAAATGTTTGTCGATTGTTCGAGATAAGAGTTGAAAATAGTGTATAAATTTCTATTTTCTCCGAGGATTCTATATGTTCTCGTAACACGCTAGACTAAGTCATTCGAAAAAAAATGTAGCCACATATCTCTAAAAACTGTTTCTTGTGGCCAAGAGAGAAAATTGTCTAAAAAGGTTTCAACCCGGCTTTAGAGCCGCGAGCGCGTATACGCCTCTCGTTTCACCGATAAGTCAATCTTTCTTTATATATACATATATACATCGAGTCGTCAAACTGTCAATTCAGAAACTCGAAGGAATCGCGCTAACCTCGACTCTCTCTGTGGAAAATTCACGTTCGAACCGTAGCTCGTAAAAACCAATCCTTCTCGAAAGACGACGACGACTATCTTCTTGTTTCCTCTCGTTCCTGGTGTAGCTTTACTTTTTACATGCAGGTGTGTGTGTGTGTGTGTGTGTGTGTGTGTGTGTACGTGTGTGTACGTTTGTACGCACGTAGACAAAGGTCCACTTATTCTAGAACGTAGAAAATTTCTTGGTTACCTTGTGTATACTTGACTTATTATTCGTGACTGTTTATTGTTTCGTAGAATATAATTTTCAATTTTTTATCTTTTCTAGGTTATGTTGTTTATGGCCACCCAAGAGGAATGGAATTTTCTCTAATAAAAATGACCATGTGACAGCTGTTCGAGAAATGTTAACCTAAAAACTCGTAATAATCCCCTTAATTTTGAGCAGTCTGTTACGTTTATTTTTATCAATATTAACCTACAATGATGTAGCAATATCTGTAAAGAAATCGGCACAATTTTTTACCTTGTTACGTAATGATAAGTTTCAATGTAATGATAAGAATATTTACTAAATAACCTTACGTTAAATAATCGATTACCAATTTGTTTAGATAAAAATGGCAACAAGTTGAAAAATACGGCTAAAAAGTTAATAATATATGCAAGAAAACCGCGACCATTGTTTTATTAGGCTATCGTAATGTAACTAACCGATACTTTATCACATTGTTACACTAATTTTTTGTAAAATATTTGTAATAATCTTGAATCTTAAAAATAAACAAAATCTAACAATACTAACGTTAAATAATAAACCATCGATTGGGTCAGATAATTCGTATGAGTATAATACGGTAATACAAGATAGGTATTATAAAGAAAATGGTAGTAACCGTAATGAAACGAAACAGTCAAACTCAAAGTAGATATTCACAAATTGTCCGAAAATTCCTCGTTCACCGTTTCGACAACGCGTAATTGGAATAATCAACGTAAGTAAGTAAAAAGGAAAGAAAGAAAGGAAAGAAAGGTAACATCAAGGCGTACGAAAATTTATGTGAGCCGATAAGTAAAGTTAAATTGCATTTGACGATCTGAAGAAAAGTGGGACCTCGGTTGCGATTGACTCGTCCACAAAGAGAAAGAGAATTAAAGGTATGCTCAGCATTGAATTCCCCCTGGTATCAAGGGGGAGGAGTTGGAAGAGAACGTTCCGACAAATAATTCACACGACGTTGTTGGGTTGTTACACTGCAAGCACACATGTATACGCATATAAACGCGAATCTTCGTTTATATAACGAGCTCTATCCTTTCCCGTAGCCATTTGCCTTTGTTGCCACCACGATGGATATTTTTCGGCCTTGACGAATAATACGCACCGCAGTACGCGCGCGGCACTTTCTGTGTCTCTCTTAACAGAAGCTTAAAAATCGCGAATTTAAAGTCCTCCTTCCCGACAATGTGACAATGTTATTCTATAGGTCCTACGGTAATTATCAAACGGAAAAAAGGATTCAGTTATTCTACATGCTGTTTTCGACGAGTTCACACCAATTTTTGAGAATCTTTCGATTGCTAAATTGTCCGCTGGATGTATTTTAATGAACGTATTTCAAATCGTAATACATAATGGAAATTTTAAGTTTACGTATAATTATGAAGTTATAATTGTATTCGAGCAAATAGTAGTCAGCTATGATTAAGAAACGTATCATAAATATTTTGATTTTTTGGATGATACTTGTACAGAATTTGTGTGACAACAATTGGTAAACGAAATTATTTTGAAAAGGATAATTTTATCGTAAAAACCTTCTGCACATATAAATAATTGAAATAATGATAAACGCATAAAATCCCAATAACAAAAATTATATAATTACCCATCTGACCCAATTTATAATGTAGTGATAATCAAATCAATAAGTAAACAATAATAACTCATATTTCATAAAATAAAGGGTCGTGGGGGCAAAAAAAATTAATTTTTAAAATAATCAATTCATATTCAAAAATATTTTGATATCTGAATATTACCTGCGAAATAGCTATTCTTCACCTGAAACCATTAAAAATCGGGAAATTTGTTACTGGATAATAGTTACACTATTATTATACAATACATATTCTTGTATACGAATTCTTCAAAAGTATGATTGTCCGAGGTATACTCTTTTGCAAATTAAAATTTGTTCAAATTACGTGTATTACTCATCGTAATTTAAAAATTATCCAAGATTACTTGATCGTCGAAAAAAAAAGAAGGTAAGGTAACGTTATATCGACATCGGTAGATCGACCAATAGATAGTAACTAAGAAGAAGAAGAAGAAGAAGAGTAGGATAGAAGGATAAAAAAAATTTCGTTGGCGATGGCGGAGAAAGAAAGCCGAAGTGAGAGAGAGGGAGAGAGAGATAGATAGAGAGATGTAAACAGAGAGACGAAGATAGAAGGGTGGGGTATAAGAGTGTCGAGTCACCAGACAGATGGATAAGCTTAACGGTTTTGTTATCTTCGGGCTCGGGTTTTAGGGGGCTAATCTAAGGGATACGGGCGTCTCTCTCTCTCTCTCTCTCTCTCTCTCTCTCTCTCACTCACTCTTTACGTCTCTACCTAACCTATAATACTCTGTACCCTTACCTGCTGCAAAACGTTTGTCACTTGTATATTGACGGATACCTCGGCCAATGGTTTTACGACTACGGTCATTTACTCGATTAGTACTCCTCTGGTTATACCTTTTTTCTTTTTACGACTTTTCTCAATGAGTATTATACATGATCGAATGCAACGACGAAAAAAGAGCACATCACTTTATTTTATGATTTTTTTCGTTGTTGTTCTTAAGTGCATTAAGTGTCGATTAGCGTTTACTTTTTGTTTTATTGGTTTTCGTTACACGGTGCACAGTGTTTTACTTATGGATTCCATTTCAAAGAGTATACATATTTATTTGGTATTTCTAATAGCACGTTTTACTTTTACGAAGATGTATCATCGCAGTGGAATTTCAAGTGTGATTTCAAACCCACTTATGATAATACTAAATAAGTAAACAATAAAAATCAAGAAAATTAGTAGATTATTTGAACGCTACATTCTTATTTGGTTTAGAGATCAATTCTTTAAATACGGAGATAATTTTATAATGGAAATTACTGTGTTATTGAGGAAAGGATCAACGGTCTTGATAAATTATAAAAGTTACTATCATGTTGTGTACTAACAATTTACTACTAATTTTTTTGAAAAATTAGCACGTACATAGCAAAAAATATGAATTTTATTGTAATTTTTGATAAATAAATTAATATTTTTATTGTGAAACCTGCAGTTATTCGACAATTTAATTGCTTTGTTATAATATTACATTAATTTCCAATTAAAGTATATTTCTAAAAACTCAATTTGATCAACTCTTGTTATTTTGCAGAATATGTCGCTACTATCTACACTGAGAGAAAGGAATATTTGTGAGAAAGAAATTGCGCATTTGTTACTAAAAATTTACATTGACTTGTAACAAAACATATATTTCTTTGATATTAACAGATAATTTTAGAACTGCGTTTTTGTAAAGAAATAATTCTAAACAGTTAATGAATGCAATCTTGTATATAAAACGTTACGATAATATTTAATATTAAGGGGGTTTCATACTACATTTTTTGATGATTAATTTTGATGATAAGAAAGTAGAACCGTATGTGAAAAAATAAGAGAACAAGCGCCTTCGTTTATTGACAATCTGTGTGCTGAATTTTAGATTAAAATATTATTGCGTTTTCGAGAAAAGTCTTACCAAAAATATCAAATTTTTTCACCTCGTTGAGGTTAGGTTCACATTTTTGGTAAGACTTTTCTCAAAAACGCAATATAATTTTCATTTGAATTTCGGCACACAGTTATATTATCAATAAATGAAGGTGCCTCTTCTCTTACTTTTTCACATACTGTTTTATTTACAAATTTATTACTAATAATCGCTATTACCGATAAGGTAGGGAGGATAAATATTGACTATGGCACCCCGTTAACTCAATGTGCATATTATGTACAGAAATATTATTGTACAAAAGAAAATTGTACACAAATAAAATTATATCACATTAAATTAATATTATTAAGTAACGAAATAATGTGTATTAATAATTACATCTCAGGCATTAACAGTTAATACTTGACTTTTGTAATTCTGAACACAAAATAGAAATGAATGAAAGTTTAACGGTTAAGAACTGCCTCAAATAATACTTAACTGCAAAGAAATATTCATTTGCTTCTATTTAAGTCATCAGATCTTAACTGTTAAGAAACGTCAATTGACTCAAATATTCCTTTCTCTCAGTGTACTTAATATTAAACAATTTCTAGATTTTCCAAAAAATATTTTTATTTTTATTTGAAAGGGTATGAGATATCTTTTATAACAATACTCACGAAGAATAGTGACCATTTGTTAATGTTTTGAGTGTATACCGTAAAGTACCCAATTGTTGATCATGAACCAATTTCTGATCAGTGTATTATTTCCATAAAATAATAAGATTTACATAAATCTAGACGTTGCTACGCACAATTTGAAGGTTAAACAATCAATAATTGTTTAGTAGACCTCAATAGAAAGTGGTATATGTACCGAAAATTTACTGATCAGAAATTGGTACTTCCCGCTTTTTTTTCTTAGATTGTTGCTTACTTTAAAAATAGCACCTATTTTATTTTTCTGAGATGGCTAAAAGGAAGTTTAATACTTATACTTTCTGTATCCGTCTAAATATATGCAATTATTAGCTTTTTTAACATAAAATTATTCTATGAACGTACAGATTTACCTTAATTGATCAACAATTGGGTATGTGACGGTATATATATATATATATATATATATATATGTATAGGTTAAAAATTTTTTATCAAATAAAATTGGTTAGTTTGTATTATAAAGATTGTTTAAATTTTTTAACAGACATTCCACAAAGATTTCATATACTTATACGCTGGAATAATTAGATTTTACTACCTTTAAACATTTGAGGTTATAATGGTTATATTTTATAGGTTATGTATCGTTCTTGTCTGAGTGACGCATATTAAGAATCCCCCAATCGCTAGGAATCGCTTAAAGACACATCGAAGCTAAAAAAAAGATTCTCATCCCAAATACACACACTACATATATATTAATATTCTACGACTTTGGCAGAAAATGAACTCTCTTTCTCCAGTGGCCTGTAGAATAAAGAAAAAAAACGCTCGATTTTCCACGAGGGAGTCGAAATAATCCTGCACTACCGCTCTAAATATATATATATATATATACCATGACGACAACGACGTAAGCCGTGTCTGGAACAACGAAAGGGGAACTCGTCCATAACATTGTCTCGAAGCTCTCCGTCTTCTTTTTTTTCTTTCAATAGAACAGAAGCTCTCTCTTGAAAATTGAGGCACACTTACACGCGCACACATGCAAAATCACACACGCACCCACACGAGGAAAGAAAAAAAGAGTAGGGATAAGAAAAGCCCTCGGAAAGAGAGAAAGAGAGAGAGAGAGAGAGGGAGAGAGAGAGAGAGAAAGAGAGAGGGAGAGAAAGATTTTTCATTGTAGGACTCTATACACCAGACGACGGCAGGATTCTGAAAAATTCAACAAGAGCAGCCGCCTTGTCTTTGCTGATGCTGGACAACGAGGGGTCGGCAAATCTGATAAGGTTTTTTGATCCTTACAGCCTGGACTCACTATCTCTTTCTCTCTCCTCTATACATGCGGTTCGTTTCACTTTTTTCTTTCTCTATAAGGCGAAATTTTATGCTTCTTCATCTTCCTTTTCTTTTTCTTTACCTGGCAAACGTGTATTTGCTCGGTTTTTTATCTACTCGCGCCTGGTGGGCACCAAATTGCCACCAAACGAAGGAAAATTAAGCCGGGCTCTCTCTCTTTCACTCGAGGTGGAATATTATTGCGAATTATCTTCCTACGTTTCCGCTTTCTTACTTTACATTTTTTTATATATACATATATTTGATGCTACGACCTACGTAAGGGTTTTATTTTAGTTAAAGATTATGGATATTATTTTATTATCCGAGGACTTAAAATTACGTTGCGTTTAATCGAGGTACTAATTATAATGGCTCTCGCGCTATACTTGCGTCAGGCGCTATCGCGCCTTTTGATACAATGACAAATAATTTTCATAGGTACGACAAATATTTGGATAATTACAGTAGCCAATTAATTAATCTACAATTAACATGTCCTTACAATAAATCAATAATGAAAGTAATTAAAGACATATGTCGTGTAAAATTGGAATGTTAATGTGGTGATGAAGTGACTTCTGAGATGGTAAGTCCATTCCTACGGTAAGTCCATTATGGAAAAAAATCAAAGTACGGAGTCTCATAATTAATTAAAATAGTCATGTGACATATAAATTGGTCAAAAAAATTATTAATTGTTAAAATTGAACATTGTTTTTTTCAGTTTTAACCCAGGTTTGTCTTCTTAAACATCTCAATATTATTTAACCAATAAGGAATAAAGAACTGATAATTAGCCAAAATAACACAATAATTAATATATAAATAAAAAAATAATACGTAGTACAATCAAACAGTAATCCAACTTTTAACATACCTAGTAAAATAAATAATTTTTAAATTATATATAAATAAGTCAATAATCAACATACAGAACAATAAACTCAATAATCAATATTGATCGATTTTCTATTTCAATTAAAAAAAGAGGTTGACATAACAATTATTTCATAAAACATAAGAAAATTTTTACTCCTTACCATCATTGTATCAAACATTAGATGAATTTATACACAGTGTATGAGTTCAATGAACGAGAATAAAGGGAAAACGTTGGTCGAGAAAAATTTAAGATGTTACATCAGGAAGGTTGGCCTTGTCTAAGGAAGGGTACCAAAGATACGGAGGGTTGACGAATCTGATAACGGACTTTCGATCTTTATAGCATGCTTTCTTTATTTTTAAAAGACCGAAGAAAGGTTGCCTATCGGCTTAGAACGCTTTAGGCTTTCAGGACATTACTGCATTATTATTTTACAAGCGCTAAGGTTTGTGGCGGTTCGACCAGGTAAAAAAAAACAAAACAAAAAATTCCTGTAAAGTCGAAAGAAAAAATTCACTAATATATATATATATATATATATATATATATATATATATATATATATATATATATATATATATATATATATATATGCATATATACATTTTTGAAAGAGAAAAAAAGTGAATTTTTTCTTTTGACTTTACAGGGATTTTTTGTTTATATAATATATGGATAAAATTAGGCATTATCGCAACTTTTTTGACCGTAATTTTGAATTGGTTCGGTTCATAATAGAAATTCTTGAAAACCATTATATTTGAATATTGTGGGGTTAAATGATAAAAAAACATGTAGGTTAGGTTTAGGTTATTGGTATTCAAAGTGTACGTACGTACGAAAACTTGCAATTTTTCCAATAATTGAGATTTATCTGCCTCAGGAATAAACGTACGAAATCTTATCATATATTGGTCAGAAAGAGTTGAAATACAGTTTTCTATACCAGAAATTGGCTATATTTTAGTGAAGTTTGTATATTTTAGGAATACTTAATTGTATGTTTTAGTGACAATTTTTTAATACTTCAATTTTATACGTAAATTAATCTATTGCAATAATTCTTTTGTCATTAACACTAATATTAAAAATTCGCTTGGTATAAACGAGGTAACATAAACGTAATGTTTTTAAGTCAATAAAATATTGAGTTGACGCGTTTACGTATTTGATTAACCTAAAATAGTAAAAAAACACAACTTTAATGATTCAAACCAATAAAAACTTAATTAATTTAGACAACACGACAATATCACGTACATGCACGTATCGAAAGAAAATGTTAATGAAACGGACATACGAAATAAAAAAGAAAAAATCGGAAAATTCCGTTACAGCGTATCAAAGGACCGATAAAGTAGAAAAAAAGAAGAAAAAGAGGGAGTTCAGACACACGCGAAGTGGTAACGGGTTGAAATCTCAAACAAATACATAGATGTACACACGGAAAGAGTATCGAGTATCTCGCCGTTTTCTCAGGATGAGAGAGGGTGAGGTAAAATTAAACGAGCCGCGGCAAAACGAGGAGCGCCAACGATCCGGTGATTTATGCACCAAAGATGCAGGCGTCGTGCTAATCGCTTTTGTGATTTAATTGCCAGATGGAAACAACTCGCGTGACCGCACGAAATTTCTTCTATATACATAGAGCGCACGCGCACACTCGGTGTGTTATCCGAGTTATCCTTCTTCATGTAAGTGAGAGAGAGAGAGAGAGAGAGAGAGAGAGAGAGAGAGAGAGAGAGAGAGAGAGAGAGAGAGAGAGAGGGAGAGATTCAATACCACCTATAAACCACATGTAAGCTTCGTAATTATTACCGGAGTAGGTAAAATTATTATACCCGAGTATCTGCAGTACCTTCTTTTTATTTTTTTTACTTTGTGTTAATATTATTTTAGACACAGAGCGCGCGCACGAGAGAGAGAGGTAGATTTTCCCAGATTGGTAATTAATCTACTTGGGTTACTATCTCCTCGAACCAGTGAAAAATAAGGAGGGGAGTTTATTTTTCTATCTTAGAGAGAAATTAATAAAAACTTTGGTTTGTTTTAACTTTCATTGGTAATTTTTTTTTGGAAACTGGACCTACATGAATTTCATGAATTAGTGATCCGTATGTGAAATTCTAAAAAAAACTTGGATTTAAAATACTTAAATACACATAATTTTTAGTAAGCTACAAAGTTATTTATTCAGAAATGGACAAAAAATTGTCAGAGACTTTTATATTGTAACGATACACGTTATATCTTTATGTATATAGATATATAGTGGTTTCAACAATATTTTGGTATTATTTGGTAATATAAGAGTCCATAGGGTTTCGATGAGAGTGGGGGGGGGGGGCGTCAATTCTTGTGTGAATTCGCGAGGAAGACGCTCGCTCTCTTGCTCGGGAACCTTCGAAGAAGACGGTCGTACCAACAACATACCTGACCCATTCTTAGGGAGATACATGGCGTTCGGAGATATCTCATAGAAGGAGGTCAGATAATCCGCCACGACATCCTCATCGTACATCTGGACTCAAAGGGCAAGTTGAGACCTTACCACATCCCCAAGCAATGAGCCAATAACATCGAGTCATACTGCTCATAAGGTGTATTGGAGATAGAGATAAGTAATTATAAGCCGAGAATCGGAGATATCGCGTTCTATAGGATATCTTGACACGTTTTGCATCTACTTCTATATCGACCGCCTTAGTCTTACATTTTATTTCACTCCAATTTGTTGTTAAATTTTGACTATATTCGAACACAATTTAAACGAGTGGATTTGATAATAAACTTGTTAATGAAATATGATCCATACTAAATAATTTCAGAATCCTATTGTCAATAATACTTTGATGCCTCTCTTCTTCTCAGTTCTATTTATAATTTTGAATTATTTTCATATATGTATAAATGCAATGAAAGATGATACAATATTAATTAAAAATAATTAAATACATAACTTTTTCTTATAAAATCTTCTTTTATTTTTAGGCGAAACCTGAATATTTGACTGACAATAGTTAATTAGTCTAGTTTTTGGCTTACAAACGTTTAATAAATACTTTGATTACTACCAGGTTAAAATTCTACATTTTCTACATTATCCTGGTCAATAGTCGATTATCATTAATATTTTAAGGTTATAACAATACAGCCGATTTTCTCTCATTTCTTAAATCTATCCAATTTATACCTGGGATATTGTTTAATTTCCAATTAGTGAATCAATGGTTAGAAAACGCAGGAACGAAACGAAAATTGGAAAATCAGTTTTAATATTAACATTAAGCCCTTTTTAGACACGACCGCTGCACGGGAGAGCCTTAGGTTTTCATCATCGCAAATGTGTGATGCATCAAATATACTAGATAATGGGTTGCAAGAGAAATGTATGCGTACACGCTTAAACTGGTAGAGTTAATTTTAACTCTAATAGAGTAAAATAAACTCTAACGTTCGAGATTTTGACTATATTCGAACACAATTTAAACGAGTGGATTTGATAATAAACTTGTTAATGAAATATGATCCATACTAAATAATTTCAGAATCCTATTGTCAATAATACTTTGATGCCTCTCTTCTTCTCAGTTCTATTTATAATTTTGAATTATTTTCATATATGTATAAATGCAATGAAAGATGATACAATATTAATTAAAAATAATTAAATACATAACTTTTTCTTATAAAATCTTCTTTTATTTTTAGGCGAAACCTGAATATTTGACTGACAATAGTTAATTAGTCTAGTTTTTGGCTTACAAACGTTTAATAAATACTTTGATTACTACCAGGTTAAAATTCTACATTTTCTACATTATCCTGGTCAATAGTCGATTATCATTAATATTTTAATCGTTAATTTCTTAGATAAGTCTTGAAAAGAAATAGGGGCCCTCATATTTTCCTACTATTTAACCTCTAAAGAAGTAGAAATCTCCAATAAAATCAATGTGCCTAGTTTTGGCTTACAACGTTTAATAAATACTTTGATTACTACCAGGTTAAAATTCTACATTTTCTACATTATCCTGGTCAATAGTCGATTATCATTAATATTTTAAGGTTATAACAATACAGCCGATTTTCTCTCATTTCTTAAATCTATCCAATTTATACCTGGGATATTGTTTAATTTCCAATTAGTGAATCAATGGTTAGAAAACGCAGGAACGAAACGAAAATTGGAAAATCAGTTTTAATATTAACATTAAGCCCTTTTTAGACACGACCGCTGCACGGGAGAGCCTTATGTTTTCATCATCGCAAAATGTGTGATGCATCAAAATATACTAGATAATGGGTTGCAAGAGAAATGTATGCGTACACGCTTAAACTGGTAGAGTTAATTTTAACTCTAATAGAGTAAAATAAACTCTAACGTTCGAGTAAATTATATTATGTACCTCTATTAGAGTTGTTAAATTAAATCTAGTTAGAGTTAAATTAATTTAACTCTAAGGTAGAGTTCAACTAAATCTAAGATAGAGTATTTGAGCTCTTTCTTATTTCCGATACATTCGACGATTTTAAAAATGTAAGAAAATAAACAAAATTGCATACTTATTAAAGTAAAATTTATATTAAATTATTTAGAGTAACACTTAAAGATACACTTGAATTTTTAGATTTATGTATCCTCATTATACAGCCAGTATTAAATCATAATAATTTCGTAATTAGTGCAAATTCAATATACGAACATGAAGGGTTAAAAATTGAATAAATATAAGAACCTTTTTTTGCAATATGTAAAATAATTCGTAAAATGGTTTATGTTATATTGAACCTTTGAAGCATGCATTTATCAAAGAAAATGGTCTGTTCTTTTAAATTTCTTTATAAATGTTCAACTAATAAATATTTGTAAATTTAAACAAAATATAAACAAATAACAATTACTTAAATTGTTAACAATTGTAACAACAATTGTTGCCGCGACATATTGGCAATATGTTTGCTATAACTATTGCCCATTGCTCTGTAATATAGTGGCAATAGTTTATATTTTTACGAGGGAATTAAACAATTTGTAACTATGTTAAATACATATAAATTATGCTAGAAACCTCCATAATAGGTTTATAAACTAATTTATTAATGTAAAGAACCTAAATGGTCCTTCGCTGACCAACATCTAAAATTTGCTTGAGTACTCGGTCTCAAGCTGATTTTATAATCGGCATTCTGAAGTCAAATGGATCAGCGAAGGACTATTTAGGTTCTTTACATTAATAAATTAGTTTATAAACCTATTATGGAGATTTCTAAGATAATTCCCTGCATAACCTCAAATTACTCTTGAAAGACATGTCACTTTATAATTCATTAGCTATTTATTTATCTTTGCACAGACTTGATGGTCTAATGCATTCAGACAGTAACAGAAATAGGTTAGATTAAGTATTGAGATAATTATTTGAAGAATTTTATTTGAAATTAACTTTACTATTATATTAAGTATATTAATCACTTCTGGAAATTTAATCATTTTTTTAAACACGATCTTGATTTATTCGTGAACGGTATAACAATAATAGGTCCTTATAAAATGTATATCGCACAGCTCTTACACTTTACGCGGGAACATGGCGCAAAATCAACATTCTTTTTTATAAATTAAATATGAATTACGTAGGACAGTAATTCTATATATTATTAAAATTACAGAGGCCAGATTCGCCAAACACTTCAGAATAGTTCTTAGAATTGAATTAGAGTTAAATTGATTAACTACTCTAAGAAATAGAGTTAAAAATTAACTCTAACGGTAGAGTAAGAAAAGTAACTCTATTAGAGTTAAATTTAACTCTACCAGTTTAAGCGTGTATTAGATCTGATTTGAAGCCCTCCCTAAAATGTATGTATGGATGTATGTATGTATGTAATCATGTATTTAAGGTAACTCAGTCAATTTTTGACTGATTTAGCTGAGATTTACAAGACAACTTCGTCATAATGTAATTAGATAATGGACCTATTTCCAAATATACAGCACGGAAACAGTTTAAGTTATGGCATCATTTTTAATTGCTCAGAAACGGTTATGTCGTAGCTTTATCTTGAAATGTATTAATCCTACATAAGAACTTTATATGGACGAAATGTTTGTCTAAAAATAACAAAACTTTTTCCTATTTTACACTTTACGCTTAAAACAATATTTTCAAAGATAAACAGAAAAACGGTCAAAATAACGAAAAATTACAGAAATCCCTTTTTTTCACAATAAAACTAAATCTATCGTTTATACAGAAAAATTTTTAATAAACTAAATATTCATTTTAAAATAACAAACCTTTTTTCGATTATACCCTTAATGCTCAGAACAATATTTTTGAAGGTAAACATAGAAAAACGGTTAAAACCATCAAAAAGGTATTAAAATTCACGTTTTTTCGTAATAAATCAAAATGTATTCTTCGTACACAGAAACTTTAAAGGAATGAAATGTTCGTCTCAAAAACTTTTTTCTATTTTACACTTTACGCCTAGAACAATATTTTCAAAGGTAAAAAATAAAAACGGTCAAAATAACGAAAATAGTACAAAAAATCACGTTTTATCACAATAAAATTAAATATATCGCAGTGCGTATGAATTGTGACATTATTAGGACAAAAATCCCAAACTTTGTGAAAGTTAATAAAAGTTGAATTGTTGTGGCATATATTTTACCCAATATTCACAAACGATGCGAGCGCAAAGCGCGAGTTTTATACGGTCGTGACTTATAGCTTTTTGCATGCCTTGCATCGCTACGCAATGCAAAGCGCAGAGGAGTTCTAGATCGAATGCGTCGCGAAGCGAAGTGTTCGATCTAGAGCTTCCAAGCGGCGAGTCACGGCGGCCTTAAGGCCTTCCTACGTAAATCGAAATTTGTATACTCGTAACTCCAATATACGAAGAGAAAAGAGCAAAATAATTTAATTTTACAACGACCCGTTGAAATGTATATACTTAAGATCTTACCTGGATAAGAAAATGTAACGTTCTTTTCTCCTTTTAAACATACATAGATGTATTTCTCATTTACATATGTATATTCAAACCAAGGCCGCTTTTGCAAGACTTTTTTATCATTATTAAGAAATGGGCACTTGCTTCGTTTTCGGCCACATGACTTGATAACTCGAAATTAAAAAAATCAAACATTGCGTAAGCGCATGTGGTAATAAAAAATTGAAAGAGGTTAATCAAGTGCTAATTATTACACGGAATTAACAAATCGAATATTAATGAAGATTGAGTAAATGAAATAAATAAAATAAATGTTTTTAAATTAAGGATATAACTGCGGAATCGGTGTGGATTAATTAATTTTGTAATTGCGAGTAATTAATGTATTTTTCTACGTATAAACCAGTTATTCATTTTCCCTCGCTTGATCGCCGTAAAATATACATATATATTTTTATACCTCGTTATATTAGAAAAGTCGTCGAATTAGAATTTTAATAATCTTGTACTAATAAATTTATATACCCGTGTAATTGGTGAGTTTTCAGCAAATCACACGTTGTTACAATTTATGGCTATTTTTCATTTTACGTTTAAATATTTTAATATTTGAATTTTTACGCGTTACATTTTCTGAATATTACGTTTATTTTAGTTGTTTTAATTTCTCTGGTGTGAACTATTCATTTCTTTTGATAACCTATAATAAAGTAGACAATAAAATATTTAAACAACGGGCGCGTTTCTGTCATGATCTAAAATATTTTGCATAGAAATTGAAAAATGTGTATAGGAGTTGAAAAATACTCATTCTAACTAAAAAAATAAATATTATTTACTTAAAAGCGTTACAAACGGCCTATTTTCTACCAAAACATCGGCACGAGGAATATTTTACATCTTTCCTAGTAAATGTCGAAATAATTTGTTTAATATTTGTTAATTATTTATATACTAAAACTTAGTAAAACCCGTCGTTATAACTTTTATATTTATATCTATATCCCTATTAGAAATGACAACAAATTTTTCTGTGCAAACTATCTTATAAATAACTATATTTTTACCAGTTTTATAAAATTACTGCACTAATTTAAAATATAAGAATATATGAAAACAATTTATTTGATCGAAAACGGCCAAATAAATATAACTTGATAATCTATAGAATATATCCTATAAAACATGAATTTCTAAGCTCGAACCTTTAAAAACCGTCGAATCCATTTAACGAACGGAAAGAGTAAAGAAAAAATTAAAAAGAATCTGACGAAAAGAAAGTGTAAAACTTGAGGAAACACCGGTCGTCTAAAGAGTCTCCTGGGAAAAAGCATGGAAATTGCAAGAGCTTGTGCAAGAGTTGCGATAGCACGAAGGTGTAATAAGAGAGAGAGAGAAAGGTAACCTCGCATTGCTTATCTCGGTTAAAAAAAAGACAGAAAAAGTGACTGGGATAATTTTCGTCGCAATTTTTTTTTCTTTCTTTAGTTTTAAAGGTTTACTTTCAGGATGGTCAGTTTCATAAACCGATTAATTAGGGCCTGACTTTGTAAAGAGATTCCAGTTTTCTGATCTCTATGGAAGATCTGCTAAAACGCATAACAGTAAACGGGACGGGATTATTTTTGTTGGGACACGCTGTATGGAGATTTACAAGATGGATAGTATGGTTCTTTGGTTATATGCGAATGTTCTCGACTTAATTAAATATGTTGTTTGTGCACCTTGATAGTCACGTGTCACCTAGTATGCCATGGTTTATTTTTCGTCAACAACAAAATTAATGGCATGGAAATATATAAATGTTATATACCCTAATAGAAATTGAAACGATGTATTTTTTGACTAAAAAACAAATAGATTAGTGGATGAAACATTTTATTGGATATAGACATAACCTGTAAATATTTTACATGATACACCTTGCAACTAACAGTTTTCTATTAATTCTTTTAAAATCCAATGAAATTGATGAGGAACAGTTTTAATACCAATTTCATATCCTAAAGCTAGTTAAAATAATTTTTTAATTTTTATTTACGAAGTAGAAAAAATACGAAAATAATTTCGCAATTAATGTTTAAAAAATGGTTTAACCTAACCTCAAAATCCTCGAATTCCATTTCGAATTAATTAATCAAATACAATCCGAGTTACTTTTTCTAGGTATACATCGATATTTCGTATATGTATATATATATGTATAATCTTATGCTTATACAAATATTATTATCTAGGTTATGTAATCATAAAAAAAAAGAAAAAGCATCTAGTTTTCGATATTATAAGTATTATTGCGGTACTTTGGCGCATAACTTCCCACGCGTATATATCTTCTCGATTATTACATTACGAAATTTATGATTTCGGATTACTCGAACTACTTGCTCCACAGTGACATTAATAGAGTGCACAGTCAGAAAATAATATAAACCGCTTAGGTTATATGCGAAAGGATATGCTTTCATAAATTTACGTCTTACGAAGCCTAGATGTTGTAGTTATATACATGTAAATATATACTCGAAAGGGCGAAGGATTTTCTGATTTTTTTATACGAGTTGGTGGTTTTATTTGTCGTTACAAAAAACTTCTTTCCGTGTACCGATTTTGATTTATTTGGGGACATGTTAATAAATAATAATATAAAAATAAGGTGCACTATTAAATTTTAGAAACTATTGCTTTTTCTAACAGAAATAAAAAAATTTATGAAATATTTTTAGCCAAAAATTAGTCGTTTGACCAATAATATCCAATAAGTGTTCGTATAATTAATGATCAACAAAATGGTTTCAACTAACCCCAAAATCCTGAATTTATACTAGATTCGATAGTTGAAATTTTGTAAAACTTGACTGAAAACTTAGTATTTGTTTTTACCAAATAATTGAGATTTCAAACTACGAAGTGGTCAAATTGTGGTGACGTATTTTGTTAGAGTGACTAAAATTTATTTTAGAAATTATTCTTCCGATTTTTATGATGTCGCCAACCTTGATTGAATTCTAACTAAATCTTACTATTTTTGGTGATTTTGATACAAGGAATTCTTTAAATTATTCAAAACAAATTGTCTAAATTATCTTCGAATTATCTAGCAGTAATAGGATAATATAGTATATAATGTTTGTCATTTACAATTTACCAATTACACAACAAAAAAAATAAAAGAAAAAAGGTAATACCACTTTATTTCGCAAGACATGTAACATATACGGTAAACCCGTAAAACGTCTGTACTCTCATATACAACGCATTTCGGCGCGCCATAAAGGCGCCACGAGCAATTCGATAGCGTCGCGACGTTTATAATCCAGAAAAGGATGCGATAGCAACAGGTGGGTCTATGCCGAATCTCTGGCGCTCGCACAGAATATTCAACCCTCTTTCTCTTTTTCCTCGTTTTCTTTTCCTTCAAGCACTTGTATATTGCTCTAAGAAACCTGAAAGAGAGAGAGAGAGAGAGAGAGAGAGAGATAGAGAGAGATAGAGAGAGAAAAGGGGATGGAGACCTTTGATCTAAATACGCGTGAGGCTATTAAAACCGGAAGTCCCGGAAATTTTTTCTTTCTTTTATTTTTTTGAAACAGCCTAATTCGTCGCGCGCCCTTGATGTCGACTCGGTACGCCTATTATGAAAGAGTCGAAAAGAGACATGAGTTTTTGGAATACATTTTCACGTGTTTAGTTTACCGTTTAACCAGATGACGACAAATTTAATTACCAAGTTTTCCTTATCTTTTTTTTTTAATAGCAAATCATAATAATTAGTACTATTACTAATTTTACATTGTTTGATTTATTATTGGCTATTAAATAATATTTCCACTGGAACATACAATAGACTTATATTAATTAACATTTTTATAACCTATAAGATAGTCGAATTTTAGTACGTTAAATGGTAAGATTCATAATTTAATGAAAGTCGTAAAATAATTTTTAACCAGAAAGTAGCTGAAAAAATTCAATAGTCTGTGCATAACAATAAACAGTTCCACTGTTTATTCATATAAACATTACACACGAAGAGAATGTTTTTTAATAAATATAAAGTGAAAATACATTGATTGATTAGCAAATTAAAAATTGCCGTGACACCGCGATAATAAAAATATATTATGGTATTTTGTTACACCATAAATGTCCTGATAAAAATTCGTTAATTTTTAATACATGAAAGTTAGAAACAGCGATTTTTAGGTTACAACCATAAGTTATGTAAAAAATGTGTAATTTATATACAAAATATTGTTTTAATTTCTATTAGGAAAAGAAAATATTACTAAAATTAACTGAAGGTAAAATGTAAAGTTGTATATAAATAATATTTTTTCTTGCACGACACATTACGTGACATCGTGTTTGAAAAACGATATTGAAAATATTTGATTTTTAATGGTCTCAGGTTAAAAACAACTATTATCACAACTAAGGTCACTTGGAAAAACATGGTTTAACAACGTACTACAAAGAATTTTCCTCGTTTTATGTATATTCATCTTAAAACGGTGCGTATATAAAATCGGGCTGTCTGCGATCGCGGTCTATACTATAAAACCCGATGCAGGAAGTACCACAGTACAGAATTGAAATTTACGGGCTCGGACCAGTCACTTATCGAAAGTGGTATTTACGCACATATGTGTGTGATATGGGGGTTACTGCTCGTTATATCCTTTACAAAACAATTCCGGTAGTTCGTTATCGTAATGCTTGATTTACTGCCAATTTAAATAAGTCGTCTTTGCTATAAGCATGTACGCACTGCACAGATAGACAGAGGGATAGATGGAAGTTTAATTAGTACGAAAAATATTCAATCGTTCGAAAGTCACTCGTGAGTCCTTCGCTAATTTCTTTATCATTGGCTAGATTTTCAAAAATGTCTAGCTAAGAAAGTGATCTATATTTTTATCTTCTTGGATACAAAAACTCGGTAATAAATATATGAAACACAAATCGGCTTGATAAATAAAAAAGTTTACTGAGGATGATGATGCCTAGGATGTAAATTATTGGTTAAATCTACCAGTAATTTGAAATAAGTTATTCGAACATTCAGAGATAATGCACATAATGCTATTTATACTAATTGTAAGTACACGCATGCGGAATTCAACACTAATCTCAGTTCAATGTTTGTTTGAAGCAAGCTGCCACTGCCATTTAATTTTCTTATTTAAGTTTATTAATGTAGGATCTTAATGAGGACACTCAAATGCAAGTGAAAAAATAGAATTGGGTTTGTGTCTGTGTTATTGTGCGTACAATTTTTTCTTTATTATTTTCTGATAATACATGTGTTATACTTTCTTTTCCATATTTTTCAACTCTATTCATTATGACTGTTATTTACTTACACACGTATAAATATATATTTTACTAAATACATTACACGTTTATAAATTTTTAACTTCTTTAAATAATACGTATTACTTGCATTCTTATTTACCTTTTAGCAACTTTTTGAGGTTGTACGTGCGTGCTTCTAAGAAATTAAATAAGCCAGTAAAAACCGAAGATAAAGGCGACGTATGTAATATTTTCTTTTTTGTTTATAAGCTCGATGCTAAACGATGTATGTATTATAATACTTTTGCACGTATCGCCGTATTAGTTAGTTAATTGACTAGTTTATGTTTGAAAAAAAAAATTTAACATAACCTTACTCTTCTATTATTATTAAAATTTACTGACAATCCTAAAAAAACGTTTAAAAAATTGCAGTTTTTGATAGCCAAAAGATATAACAATTCTCTAATATTTGATTATTTTTTAATTTTTTATCCAAATTGATAGTTCGTCCCCAAAATATGATTATTTAACCTCGCAATGTTGAATTTCTTTAACCTAGTAGAAATCAAAACGTTTATAAAATGTTTATTAATTAGTAAAAAAATTATAATAAATTACTAAAAAATGATTTCAACTAACCTCAAAATTCTCAATTTCTACTAAAATACGGATTTATTTAAAATAAATAATATTTATTTAAATGTATCATTTATTTTCTTAGCCAGAAAGCGACCAATAATTTTTTAGTGATATTCTACTTAATTCCTAAAAAATGGTTGAACCTCACATTACAAGCCGTCATTTTTACGAGGGATCATATGAAATAAGTAATATTTATTTAAGTCAACAAATTTAATTTTCTATTAGGATTATATAATAAATAAGGTAAAAGTCCCTGTTAATAAACGATTTTTAACATGTCTTTTGTTCCGATCTCAATAAAAAATTGAAATAAGCATAAATGTTGGAAATTTGTATACCATTCGATGCGCGTATTCTTTCTGAACAATTACCTGGTTTAACATTTTAATTTAAACGATTTTAATTAATTATATTATTAAAAAACGGAGAGCCTTATGTGCACGTATTATTAAACGCCTTGAAAATACATGTCCCGACTGTTTAATAATCCTGTCCCTGTTTATTAAACACTTTTAAAAACTCAAAATTTAACTATTTTTTAACAATTTAGCTTAGTATTTCGATTGATACTACAAGGATTTATCTTTATTTAGTGTATGAAATCATAAAATTATATAAATAAAACGATGTTTAATAATTTTAATCATAATACAAATGCGAGTTACTTTGATATAAAATGAACCTATAAGAGTCTTCCGTGAGTCTTGATGCAACTATATTATAAAGATTCAATAGCTCTTTTTCACATACTTTTGAATTTTAATCGGTTACTAATGAATAATGACGAACATACACATATTAGTGATTCGATAGATATACGTTTCACTAACATACATACTGAAATAATATCAATTTTTCCGAAAAAAGCTCAAAAGTAACCTTCAAGTGCGTTTGTAGGTTGACTTTCTAACCAAAAGAAATGCATTATTTAGTCTTTATACAACATGCATATATCATTTAAATCGATTAATAATGCATTTTTAACTATTTTACCAATAAACATCTATAAATAAATCGGTAAATATTGATCTAAAACAGTGTTTATACCGTTTAATAATAGGGATAGGAACAAAATCATATGTACGTAGTATGGAACAGCTAATAATTTAATTAAAGCAATATTAAAATTGCAAAAACAG
Organism: Theocolax elegans; assembly: GCA_026168455.1. NCBI lineage: Eukaryota > Metazoa > Arthropoda > Insecta > Hymenoptera > Cerocephalidae > Theocolax > Theocolax elegans. The sequence continues at coordinate 100,212,602 of CM047426.1, read as the reverse complement.
TCTGTAATCGAAATCTACGATATAAAAACTATCCCCTAATGCTTAAACGATCATATATAATCTTCTTATTAATGTATTTAGAGTTAGAAAACTTCGTGCGACAATGCCGACCTTTTCCGTCAAAATGTTAATCGAACTATTCAATTTTGCCGAGTGCACAATTTAATATTTTTTCGTAATTTCCCCAGTGCTTCATTCAAATTTACTTCAATTCGTAAACATAGTTAATCGACTAAATTATTTAATAAAATTTTTCTAATCATTAATATACATATACTTTTCTTTTAATTCGTATTAATTTCTCTCTGTTTGGTACGAGGTACACTTTTCTCGAGGTGTTTATTAATAGGGACTTTTACCTTATACATGTCATTTATCACGAGATATTGGAAAAAAGATCTAAATCAAATAGCAATATTAAAAAGAGTGGTGAAAAATATAAATAAAAATGTATAAATCGCTTAGTTATTTAAAAAACGACAGTAAATTCCATTCTACGCTTACGGAGCAAGGTATGTATATATACAGGCATTATCCAGATGCTCGTGGGACTTGTAGTATGAGGAAAAAAGAGAGGTGGGCCTTTTATTAAAGGTATACTCGTTGAACAATTTGCACCCATGAGAAAAGACTCTATACGCACCAATGAGTTAACGCCGCCCACATCGAGAGAGAATTTCTTCGCGTCAATGTGACACCAGGGATGAGCTGTTATTATTACCCGATCTACCTCTTTCCAACCTACGTCTAACTTTATACAAACATTTTTTTTCCTTCCCTCATTGTATTTTAGCATTTGCGTTATTATTCCATATTCACTAATTTTACTAACTATAAGTACAACGTTCAAATTCGAAAAATTGAAGGTTAAGAGCGTTTTGTAATAACTTCTGATCGATCCATAAATTAATTAAAAAAGTACATTTGATAAAGATTATAAGACATAAGAAATTCATGGATTTACAAACTTTCTCCAATTTGGAATTAGAACCGATTTAAATATGTCTTTTATTAATGCACACATTAAAAGTTAGATGAATTTCATTCGAGAAAAATGAGAAAAAAGAATTTCGTCTACTTACATTTTCCCCAAAATGTGGGGTTAGGAATGTTCTAAATAAACGTTATTCACGTAAAATATTGATTACCGGATAAAAAGAAAAGTTAATATCTGATGAAAAATAGTTCATCCAATACATTTTATCCTCTGACAAAAGAAAGATTGTGTAATTCGTGCACTTACATCGACACCGAATAGATACATCAGAAAATATTCCACTGAATGGGCAATTACGTATAATAAATCAAACGAAGAATAAAAGAGAAAAAAGGAATCTTTCATATCTCTCTCTCTCTCTGTGCCCATTTAGCAGTAAACGAAAATATCTATTTTACATGAATATAAGTCAATGTATATGTATATATCGTTTTGCTCTTACGAAAAAGAGCTGTGCACATATATAAAACACGTCTCCTTAACGATACTTTCGAATCTGCAAAGCAAAGCACACGTTAGACACAAATACAACCCGCAATGCGCGCTTTGTCTTTCATTCTCACGACATTTGATATTTCAATTGAACGAGATCAAAATTTTTTAACGGCACTTCATTAAATCGACAATACAACGCGAACACGCGAGGTCCTGTCTATTATATCTATATAGGTATGTAAAAAATTTTTTTTTTTCAAAGGAGTGAAAGTTTGTTATGTAGAGGAGGTAAAAACAATCGCGTGAAAGATGGATGAAAGAGTTTCGAAGTCGGTTAATAAATCGTTGAGCGAGGAATTTCTTTTTTTTATGGTATTGTGTAAAGAGATGAAAGTATATAGAGCAAACTTTATTGATTTAAAAGTTTAGAATTGATAAGCTTGGACGAGGAATTTATGGGTATTAATAGATACATATTTTTAAGAGGATATGAAAATAAAGTAAATTTTATTTGTAAGTGATTCAAAAGTTTAGTTAAGTTTTCAAAGAGTTTAAATTAATCGTTGAAAGAGACGTTGTTTAACAATTAAAATAATATTTTATATATGTGGTTGATTTTGAAATTGAAAATTGATAAGTGTGGACGGTTGACCTATAATTGTTTAATAAATCATCGATGAGATGGATATTTATATTATTCAATTAACCAGATTAGACTTTATTTATGATTCATTTACAAGTTTAGAATTGGTGTGATAGGTTATTATTGATTTATCATGGGTATCAGTATGGAGTTATTGGATTATTTGTGAGTATATCGTATGAAGAGTGTATGAATAGTTAGATTTTATTTATGGATGATTTAGGACGTAAGAATCGAAATGTAGCCTTATTGGATAATTTATAAGTATTGTAGGTTACATTGATTTGGCTATAATTATTGTTATAATCAAATTCTAATTAAAATAAATCAACAAGTTAATCAATTGAGTAACATCAACCAAACGATCGTGTCTTCAAAAGAAACCGTTTACCTACACATGGGATTAGAAAAGAAAGAGCCAACTAAGAATTACGAGATTAACTGTTTGCATACCGTTATAAGTGCAAGAGGGCTACTCGGATGCGAAGGTGTAACGAGTCTAACGCATTATCGAACGGCGATCTACTGCCAATATTCGTACCTATCGAATAAATGAAGAGTCGGGGTAAGCAAAAAATCGTGTATGGTAACGAGACATTAAGTTAGATAAGAAATACCCTAGCCAGACAAGACCGCCTAACCTCTTTTGCATATGCATATATATCCGTACGGGTGTTGGAATTTACACTTGCTTTAAATGTCCATACCCATCCGAGGGTTGATAATGACGTAATCGTTTAATCGGATTGATTCGTTTGATTTTCTGTTTATTTTACTAAATACATTACATGTTTATAGATTTTTAACTTATATTTATTCTTCTTATAATCTTATTTTTTGTGATAAAATTAACCTATAAATTATTTAATCGAATATACCTACTTTCAATTAGCGTTATCAACGTCGACAAAAAAGAGACAAATTAAGGAAACCAAAAGTAAAAAAGGACAAATTTCCTTTATATCGTAAAAGATTACGGAGAAATCGTTATTCGTAGGAATTTTCTCTCCTAATGGAAAAAAACCAGACGCGACACTCAACTTCCACGTTTATAAGGATATACACACAACAAATTCATACAAAAAAGAAGGGAGTATATGCAGGCGCCGGTATCTTACGCCTAAAGCCGGTTATACTATCCGTTAATAATTTCTTTTTTCTTTTTTAGTTAGTCGTCAAGCACCCGCGCTTTCTTGTTATCGTTAATTTACGGGATGCGTGTATGAAAAACAAATAATTAGCGAAGACTAAGATAAAATATGTATGTACCTGGATATTCGTAAAATAAATTTAATTGATAATTTTGTAAATTTTAATATTTATTAATCTTCTAAGACCTTGCCAAGAAAAGACTAGTTTATATCGAAAAATCGTTTTAATTTTCATTGACATGTCATTTTCCCGCGTAAAAATATAAACTATTGCCAAGATATTGTAGGGATATGAGCAATAGTTATTGCAAACATATTGCCAATATATCGTCGCATCAATAAACAAATATTGGCAATATATTACCAATATAACGCCAAACCTCATCCTGCCGCATGTTGGCAATATATTGGCAATAGTTACTATCTAACCACTTCCAAACTACACGGAGAAAAAAATTTCAGGAAAAATTACATAATTGTAAAAGAAAAATTACTATATTTTGTAGTAACTGAGGGACATACTTGATTTAGTAAAATTTACTTATGAATAATTGATGAATATAAACTCAAAAAATCTTAAAATCTATTATCTGAATTGTAAAATTTGTTGTACCTTCATTGTAATTTTTATTGTTAAAGGTTTTAAAATTTACTGTGCGATCTGTGAACACTTTTACTATATTATGTAGTAATTTTTATAAAGGCGATGTTTAATAAAATTGTAAATGATTTAATTTAAACATATAATTTTCTATCATTGAATCAACGCATGCATTCTATAACCTCTGTTAGTATACACATTATATATATATATACATATTACAATATTTAATTAAAGTTTAATATTTCTATTTAGTTAAATTGTTACTTCGCTACAACACCGCGCAATGAACCTTACAATGAATAACGCATGTATTTCGCAATCATTATGTACATTATGTTAAGAAATAAGGAATTAATTCGGCTTAATATACTAACCGAGGTTATAATTAAGCACTTACGAATTTAATATTTTTGCCAAAAGACATCTAGCGGCAGCTTATGATGTATCATTTAGTCAGTTCATGATTAAATTAAAATTGTTTTTTAATAGCAAATAATAAAAATAACAATATTTAAATATATTTTTATTATTATTTTACTTAGTACATTATCATTACAAGTATTACATTATTATTTAATTAAATTATTGTAACAAACGTTTGTTATTTTAATTTAATAATTTCTTTTCATAAACTATATCCATTTTTTAAAATATAAGCATTACAATCGCTTAAAATATTTATATTAGCAATATAATAATTATCAAGGTCTGCAGAATATAAAATAGTCCAATAAAAATTATTTTTATTATAAATTTTATATGCCTGAAAATGCCTGTTCAAGAAACAGTCTTGAAACCATTTACATATTAGCAAGAACCCTGTATTTGTTACAAAAATGTGATAGACAGAATAAAAATTCCAGTCATCTTCGTTAAATTTTGCTATGATTGTATTTCGCTTAACAGTTTCTCCATTTAAGTAGAGAATTTTAGTGATACAAATTAAATCTTTGATTAAATCTAAAGATGCCGGAACACGTGGGTATGTATAGCGTCAATCTGAATTTGTTTCCAGATGAAACCACTACGCGATTCGCAACTTTTTCATCAAAGCGCCAACGCAATTTGTTGCATTCGATTGCGCGCAAACGCAATAGAGAAGATTTTATGAATTTCACTAAATTTAATAGTAAAATTTCGTATTTTTATAGTTTGTTTTCTAACGTGATCGTATTTATTCCTATCAATATATTAAAAAATATGCTCCAAAATCGTACATTTTTTAAGTAAATATAGTATATATTATACATATTTCGATTATTACATTATGATATTGTAAAATTTATAATTAGATTTTCAAATTATTATTCCCAATAAATTAATATGTATAACATACTGCTATAAATATTATTAAAAATCAAGTATGTCCTTCACTTACTGTCTAATATAGTAAAAATACATAAAAATTTTTCTCCCTGTATCGCCAACATATTGGCAATAGTTAAATTTTTTATTTCTTATTATTGTAATAAAGAAGGTTAAAAATTGAATCGGCACTTAGCTAGAATAAGGTAAATTTTTTGTTTTTTTTTATTATTATAACGTCGCTCTTTTTATGCTCTCAAACCGGTGCTAATCAGCGACGGAGGTCATACGATGTCTTGGTGAAGAAAGCACTTGTTGAAAATACATTTCCCAGTGGTGCTTGTATCAATCGGCCGGGGCCGGGAATCGAACCTGGGACCTCTAGATTACGAGCCCGACGCCCTACCGACCGAGCCATCGCAGGCCTCTATAAGGTAAATTTAAAAAAATTTAAAAAAAAGTTTATCAGTCCCGGGAATTGAACCTTCGATCTTTAGATCCGGACGCTCATACTTTACCACTGAGCTATTTTGTTACTTCCCGAGCAGAAATGATTTCCAGGCAAAAAGAAGGCCCTGTTCAGGTACCTGACGAATATTAAAAGGCCCTGAACAGGTGCCTGTAAAGGGCCTTTAGGAAATGTAATGGGGTGGAGATCAGGGCCTGTTTTATGTAATACTATTTTGTGGGTATGTTCAGGTGATATTAAGGCACTTAATTAGTAGTAAAAACTAAATCTGAATGTATTTGTTATTTTACATTTGTTTTTAATTGTTAACCTTTACAGGACGGGAATTTTCAAAACCACAAAATATACTAATATAAAGTTATAAATATAAGGTTAATTGGGCGTGCGTACATGCGTGTGTGTGTGTATGTGTGTGTGTGTGTCTGTGTGCGTGTGTGTGCGTGTAGGTCTTGTAAATAAAATAAAATGCATTTGAATACATTAATATTTATTAAACATTAATATTATAGATAATACAATTAAAATATATGGTTTAATATAATTTCCAAATAATTACAACAATCTTATAATATAATATAATATTAATTACTTTTTTGCACTTTTTTTATACAATACAAAATTAAATCTTTTCACATATTTAAAACAATATAATACTGCATAAACTTTTATATTATTAAAGTGTTTTTTTAAACTTTCACTATGTATATATTGTATTTTCCTTTTCAATCGATACCTTCGAACTCTTAGTAAATTAAATTTCTGAGCATAATCAATTTTTTACTCATTTATATTTATAAAAACTCTTGATAAAATTCTAACCTGAAAATTTATATACAATACTATATAATTTGTAGATACTATTACTAACCTCACATTCGAACTAACAAAATTGACTTTTACTATAAAGTCACATCCGAACTAACAAAATTAGGCCCTGACTTACATTCCATTACATTCGTATCCCGGCCCTTAACAGGCGACCTTTTCAGGCCCTGTTTTCTAATTCAGGCAGCCTGGCTAGAATTTCTACTCGGGTTGGTTTTTAAGAGTTAATTACAGGTTATAAGTAACAGTTGAAAATTCGATCGAAAAATTTTCTAAGTCCAAACTTCATTAATAATATTTAATTTGATCAAATTTTAAATTAATTATTATTTGATTTAATAAAATTTGGACTTAGAAAATTTTTAATCGACTTTTCAACTGTTACTTATAACCTGTAATTAACTCTTAAAAACCAAGTAACAAAATAGCTCAGTGGTAAAGTATGAGCGGATCTAAAGATCGAAGGTTCAATTCCCGGGACTGATAAACTTTTTTTTAAATTTTTTTAAATTTACCTTATTCTAGCTAAGTGCCGATTCAATTTTTAACCTTATTGTTTACAATAATAAGAAATAAAAAATTTAACAACTATTGCCAATATGTTGGCGATAGTTTGGAAGTGGTTAGATAGTAACTATAGCCAATATATTGCCAACATGGGGCATGATGAGGTTTGGCGTTATATTGGCAATATATTTGCAATAACTTTTGCTCATATCCCTGCAATATCTTGGCAATAGTTTATATTTTTACGCGGGCATACGCGTAAAGAGAATATTAATAAAAATTACCTAAATATTGAAAGGAAAATGTGAGGTGTATATATTTTACAAAAATTTTAATCAGTTTAGATAGTAATTTCTTCCAGATGTAAACACTTGGAACAGATTCACCTTCAAAATTACTTGGCGTTACAATATTTTCATCGAAAATATTTATTTGCGCAATTTATGATGTAAAATATTTTTACAAAAAGAATATTGTTATCCAAAAATGCATGGTGCCATTAATTAATAGTAATCTCAATGTGAAAGTTAAATTTCAAGGGATGCAAAAGAAAGGCGGGGTGAAAAAAAGAGATGGTAATCAGGTTCGATCCGTGTTTGCTAATGGCGTACTCGTGTTCGAATGTTGTTGAAACCCAGGAACGTCCCATACGTCTTCTGATTAAGATTAAAGAAACCGCAAGTATCGAAAGTGCAACTGATATACACGAGGGAGGCCAAGAGTTGATAGACAGAAGATAGACATATATATGGTGCATTCCGTGTCAAGTGGTCCGATCAAAATTAAAAAATGCACCAGGTACATTTGGGAAATGTTTTTCAGAAAACATAAAAAAAATTTTAGATACTGAAATCTATCGGTTCAAAAGTTATTCTAACCTCAAAACGTTAAATTTTTTAAGTTTTTGCAACACCCGCTGTGTTTACAACTATTTATCTCAAAATCTATCAATTTTTACTATATAACATTATATGTAACATTGGTTGCTAATTGTCTCTAGAAATTATTCGTCAATGTCTCATAAACTATATGTCAATATTAATCTTGAAAAAATGTAACTTCGCCATAATTGATTTTTTCATCCAAAAGTCTAAAAAAAGCTTGAAGTAATACCTTTTAAACAGTCTATAACTTGTAACTGGCCTTCATTATGTAAAAAGTTATGATAATTTAATGAAACACTACTTAAGTTCGACCACTAATCACGGATTCTTAAGTGTCAGTTCTGGCCCAAATAAAATGTGTCATAAATGCTTCAATTTCTATTATGAGAATTACCGAGTGATATTTATTAACCCTTTGAGCCACAGTGGAACATATACGTCCCATGTGTATTATTGCATTTAACTTGGAGTTTTTAAGATCGATCGTTATACGGGAGAGAATGATGGAATGAGAATTATTTGGAATTCTGTAAAAGAAAAAAAAAACGCATTACGAATAAAAGATCAAATAATTGCCCGAAATACATTTCAAAACAAGGAACCCAAAAGATACTACACTGGATTACCAAATTTTAAAACAGTTTAAAATTTGTATTCAAGTTTTCGAGGATGCTTAATAAGATTTTTGAAAGTAATCTTATATACAGCATGATGTACACCGCCTTTTGCTATTAACAAGTATCGACTATCTTATCCATCTGCACCTAGATTGCATAAAGAAGTCATTTTATTGATTTAAATAACTTTATTAAAAAATATATTAATTGTAAAAATTACAGTAATAGATATCATTGACAGTCCGAGCGCGAAGCGCGCGGCAGCGAGCAGAGTGCCCCCCCCCCCCCCCCTAGTTATTTTTAGACCTACATAGGCAAATTTACTTTTTATTTTAACTTAGATATTTCTCTACAATACTACTTTACAAAATAATAGCTTTTTTAAATTGCAAAATAGTTATAAATAAAGAAATGGCAAGAAACCTTGTTTTTTAACAAAAAAAAATCATTTATCGTTACGTTTTCCATTCGATCTTGCTAAAAATTTGTATAAAAGAGTTTCTAAGATTGCTGATTACGAATGCAGTGTCGGAATTTCCAAATTTTTAAATTCGAGATAGCCAATTCAAAATGGCGGACTCAGTTTTGTGAAAAAAGTGATATATTATATTGAAAACTCTTACTCGAGGGTTTCTGGAGTCGCTCATCATGAAACTGAAGACAAATCATCGAAATTTTCAAATTCAACATAGCGGACATAAAATGGCAGACGCATTTTAATGAAAAAAATGTTATATCATATTGGAAACCTCTACTTGGGAGTTTTTGGGGTCGATGCTAACAAATTTGAAGTCAGAATTTTTAACTTTTACAAAAATAATATCATTTTAATCTAGGATTCAAAATAAAATTTTTCTAAGAATAAAATATTTAGCTAGTATATCGATTTTTCGATAAATTTAAATTCACAAGTTTGACTTTATATTCATATTCAGCTATCTCAAAAACGGTTGTGTTTAATTTTTTGAAAATAATAAATTCCTTTTGAAAAATAAATTAGGTATTTTAAATTCACCCTCTTGAGTTTCAAATGATTAAATTCTGGATCTTATTCGGAATTTGACCCCCAAAAAATCATGTATTTTTTAATATAATCGATTGAAAGGTGCATAAAATAACTTTCTAATTACTTTTTTACACCGTAGTTTCAACTTGCTTTTGCATTAGTCCAATAACCCAAATATGCATAAAACCCGTTTATCGGTCTGAACTTGCTTTTGGGTTAAGCGAACTACAAATCACTAAAAAACGATCGAAAACACATTTCTCCACTAAAAAAAGTAATTAGAAACTTATTTTATTCATTTTTTATTGGGTTAAAAAAACATGATTTTTTTGGGGGCAAAATTCTGAATAAGTACCGAAATTCTAAAATCAGATTTGTTATCAGCGATCCCAAGAACCCTCGAGTAAGAGTTTCGAACGTTACATATCACTCTTTTTCAAAACCAAGTCCGACATTTAAAATCCGCTATTTCGGAAAAAAGTTTTTGCTTCTGTTTTTGTTTAAAAGTTTTTGAATTCTGACCCTGGATTCGTAATCAATGACCACGAAAACCTCCAAGCACAAGTTTTGAAGTTGTTTTACTGAACAGAAAAATGTGTGGCTCAAAGGGATAAACCACGTTAGACATCTCAATTTTAATGTAATTGTTCGGTAATTTTTACTTAATATACATAATACACATACATGCACGCGTACATGCACACGCTTATGCAGATGCACTCTTGTATAAATGTTCAGTCCTTTTGGATGCTTTTGGATTCCTTCCCTTTCTATTCTTAGAGAAGCCATAATGCGAAAGGTGTTGAATGACATCCGCTCCCCTGGCCACTACACAAATATATACATACACACTCGTTGAGCTATTGATCTTAAAATCTATATGCATTTTTGCAAAATCTATATTCTCACATTTTGCACTATTCAATTGTAAAAATTACAGTAATAGATATCATTGACAGTCCGAGCGCGAAGCGCGCGGCAGCGAGCAGAGTGCCCCCCCCCCCCCCCCTAGTTATTTTTAGACCTACATAGGCAAATTTACTTTTTATTTTAACTTAGATATTTCTCTACAATACTACTTTACAAAATAATAGCTTTTTTAAATTGCAAAATAGTTATAAATAAAGAAATGGCAAGAAACCTTGTTTTTTAACAAAAAAAAATCATTTATCGTTACGTTTTCCATTCGATCTTGCTAAAAATTTGTATAAAAGAGTTTCTAAGATTGCTGATTACGAATGCAGTGTCGGAATTTCCAAATTTTTAAATTCGAGATAGCCAATTCAAAATGGCGGACTCAGTTTTGTGAAAAAGTGATATATTATATTGAAAACTCTTACTCGAGGGTTTCTGGAGTCGCTCATCATGAAACTGAAGACAAATCATCGAAATTTTCAAATTCAACATAGCGGACATAAAATGGCAGACGCATTTTAATGAAAAAAATGTTATATCATATTGGAAACCTCTACTTGGGAGTTTTTGGGGTCGATGCTAACAAATTTGAAGTCAGAATTTTTAACTTTTACAAAAATAATATCATTTTAATCTAGGATTCAAAATAAAATTTTTTCTAAGAATAAAATATTTAGCTAGTATATCGATTTTTCGATAAATTTAAATTCACAAGTTTGACTTTATATTCATATTCAGCTATCTCAAAAACGGTTGTGTTTAATTTTTTGAAAATAATAAATTCCTTTTGAAAAATAAATTAGGTATTTTAAATTCACCCTCTTGAGTTTAAATGATTAAATTCTGGATCTTATTCGGAATTTGACCCCCAAAAAATCATGTATTTTTTAATATAATCGATTGAAAGGTGCATAAAATAACTTTCTAATTACTTTTTTTACACCGTAGTTTCAACTTGCTTTTGCATTAGTCCAATAACCCAAATATGCATAAAACCCGTTTATCGGTCTGAACTTGCTTTTGGGTTAAGCGAACTACAAATCACTAAAAAACGATCGAAAACACATTTCTCCACTAAAAAAAGTAATTAGAAACTTATTTTATTCATTTTTTATTGGGTTAAAAAAACATGATTTTTTTGGGGGCAAAATTCTGAATAAGTACCGAAATTCTAAAATCAGATTTGTTATCAGCGATCCCAAGAACCCTCGAGTAAGAGTTTCGAACGTTACATATCACTCTTTTTCAAAACCAAGTCCGACATTTAAAATCCGCTATTTCGGAAAAAAGTTTTTGCTTCTGTTTTTGTTTAAAAGTTTTTGAATTCTGACCCTGGATTCGTAATCAATGACCACGAAAACCTCCAAGCACAAGTTTTGAAGTTGTTTTACTGAACAGAAAAATGTGTGGCTCAAAGGGATAAACCACGTTAGACATCTCAATTTTAATGTAATTGTTCGGTAATTTTTACTTAATATACATAATACACATACATGCACGCGTACATGCACACGCTTATGCAGATGCACTCTTGTATAAATGTTCAGTCCTTTTGGATGCTTTTGGATTCCTTCCCTTTCTATTCTTAGAGAAGCCATAATGCGAAAGGTGTTGAATGACATCCGCTCCCCTGGCCACTACACAAATATATACATACACACTCGTTGAGCTATTGATCTTAAAATCTATATGCATTTTTGCAAAATCTATATTCTCACATTTTGCACTATTCAATAGTATAAATTTTAGGGTCTATTTTGACAGTTTAGGGTTTACAAGTGCACAATTTTGAAAAGTGCTATTCTCATACATTTTACACGACAACTTCACACTTTTTTAAAGTTTTCAATTTTCTCAAAAATAGCTATTTTTGAAACTTTGTATCTCAAACCCTATTACATTTTATTATAGATAACATCAAATAGAACTTTATCTGCAAATATTCTGTAGAATCAATAACAAATATACACAAACTATAATATCTGATTATATTGAAATTTGAAATAAGGCATCCAGTCCACAATTGATGTTTTCATGTGAAAATTTAAAAAATACTTTGTATCATCTGCTTTCTAAAGGTTCGAAGGATTTTATTGGCCTACACTTTGGAAAAAAAATTATGTAACATCAAATATATAACATAAAAGATAGTTAAGTTGAAGTAGATATGGTTTGAAAAAAAAGAAGTTTAAATTGCTCAATTTGGAGAAAACATAATAAATAGAGGACACAGTAGTGGTTTGAAGTAACGTTGTAGTTTTCCGTTAACAAAATATATGACCTGGCATATGCTAATAATGTAAAAGGAAATTGATAGAAAATGAAGCCGACGTTACAAGCAATCACGGTAAATGCTAGAGAAGAAAGAGAATTTTAAAATAAAAATTACCGTGACATTAAGGTGAATCTGGGTCACTCATCAAGTGATAGTATATAATTAATATAACGCGATGTCACGGTAAATTTATTGTTTAGAAAATTCTGACTGAAAAGAAAAAGGTGCCCGTGCAATAACAACCATAACGATTGGCAAGGTCCAAAAAGTAAGGAATAGAAAGAAAAACGATCGTTGAATCGGAATGCACAGGATACGCACAAACAGAGTCGAACGGTGAGAAAACATTCGGTTGCGAATCCATCAGCATGGGGTTAACACACACACACACACACACACACACACACACCAAATGTGCATATGCCACTCGTTATAGTTGTGGAATGGATCTCTCTCGTCCACACCTTGTAATTGTAGAGGAGACCGACAGCATATCTCGCCTCGGTAACAAAGACCCGAAGAAACCCGCACTGGAGCCTTTCGACAATGCAGCAGCCCCTCCGAAAGGAGAAAAAATAAAGACTGGCTCACGCATTGAGAAATGCAGCGAACCCGTTGATCGAACCCTTCGCGCCATGGGACAGAAATTGTCCCCTATATACCCCTATATATATATATAATCACGCGTGTGTACGTATGCTACGACATCAATGGCCGATGCCTACACGAGAGGAAATATCGCGCTAACCGATGTTGACAACCATTACGTGCCCGCGACACGCCATTGAGACGCGCGCGAGACCATTGTTCACTTTCTTTCCATCCTTTCTCGAGTGGGTGCGAATGTATATTTCTTTCTTCTTCTTCTTCATTTTTCCCTTTCTTAAAATTTTGTGTAATTTTTTTTCTTTTCCACGCGACATTAACACACACACACACACACACACACACACACACACACACACGCGCGTACGCACACGCACACACATTGTTTATGTACGCGTTCTTAGAATATAATACGTTCTTTTTCCGATTGCGAGATTGGTGTGTATACACTGAGAGAAGTGTAGTAGGAAAAATTACTAAAGTCGTGGTCAAAATTGCTATATTATATTGGAAGGATGAGACATACTTTTATTGTATTATTTATATTTACGAAATATTAAAGATTTAAGACGTTGATTCTCCTCTAGTTTCATCTGTGAAGAATTTGGTTTCTTTCAATATCAAATTCTGCTATATTTTATAGCATACGTAACTTATAAGAATATTTACTATATTATATAGTAAAAGTTGTTATACTGATAGGGAAAATTTGTTATGTTACGTAATGAAAATTCTTACAATAACACAGTAAAAATTGTAAATCATCAAATTTGTTACATAATAGTGTAATTTTTAAACGTATGAATAAGAATTTATATACGAAAAGGGTAGGAAGTTTTATTATTGAAATTGTAATTTTTGCTGAATATATTGTGAAAATTTTCATCATTTGGGTATACCACTGTTGCCATAAAATATAGTAATTTTTCCTTGAAGTTTAGTAACTTTAAACACACTATTTTTCTCAGTGTAGGTTATGGTCTTCTGCTCGATTGATCAAACATGTTCATTTTTTTATTTGAAGAGAATTGTACAAAATACGCAACAACAAGTTGAAAAAATTAATTAATGAATAATTAATGAATAATTAATGAATAATTAAAATTTTATTTAATTGTTTGAACTTTAATTGATATTAAACATAGAATTATTAATTATTCAAATATTTACGCTAGTAAAATTTGAGGATTTTCAGGAATTTAAAAAAAATGTACAATAATTGTACTACATTAAAATGTTATATAATGCAATATCGCACACAATATGTACGCAAAGAACATAAGGAATACAAGATTGTATTCTCTCGGCGAAGTGTTTCTTTTATCTTTCTTTTCCTTGTATTCCTCCCCCACATACGTGTAGGCGTATATATGTGTATATATATAGTCTCGTGTTACGCGGGTGCGAATTGAAAAGACAATGTAGAACTTTTGCTAACAAAAATTTGTCTCTCTCTCTCTCTCTCTCGGTCTCTCTCTCTTTTTCTCTACTCGATCATTTATTGTAACGTCCAATACATTCCTTATGGTTTAATTATCTTAAATTTAGAAGATTATTGAATAATGAATGTGTAAAGTATTTGGTTAGAAATCTTCTTTAACAATCCCCGGTAGAAATCGAAAATGCTTAACTGACATTTCGCTGAGGGTATGAAAAATTGTTAAAAAATATAAGCTTTCTAGTAAAATTGTCTAATTCTTATTAGCCGACCATACGGTTTTTCTAGTATTTTTCGGACATTGGAAGATTTCAATTTCTGCACCGGAAGTGTACGATTTTCTGTGATTTTTCAGTGCAGATATTTCTTAGGTTTCACTATTGTATTGATCTGGAACTTTGTAGAATTACCTTTTTTCAATAACTCGTGCAGTTCTGTATTTGGGTATTGGATAAAATTGCATGTTTTTTTAATAAATGTATTACTCATATTTTTTTGCTCGGTTGATAACCCACTAGATATGCCACCTTCTGAAGAGTCTTTCTAATATAAAATTAAAAAAATAAACATCCACTTCCTGGATCCCAAATAATTTTTAGGATGAATTAATTCCGAGTGAACTATATGAAGCATAACTAAAACTCTCTCAGACATATTTATCTATATATATCGATACCTTTACCAATCATCTTCGGTTTTCAACCCCTTGTAAATAATAAAAAGAGACCATAATCAAAGAAGAATCGCGCGCGTTAAAGGGTTTTTACCCTCGGCATATTAGCAATCTCGCATACATCCTCGTTGGTAAAAGAAAATAAAAACAGGGACTCTTTCGCGATATCACGAGTACAGACTGTACAACACGCACACACACAGGCACGTACACACAGTGATGATATCAGGCTTCGCAACAAATTACGTAGAGGAAAACGGTGGGTGACGGTGAAGGGGGGAGGGGGGCAACGGGGCCTCTTTCTCTAGATCGCTTTAACCGAAATTATAATAACAATAATGATAAAGTGAAGAGGGTGGGGCACCTGCCGCCCAGGAGCCGTGCTCCTCGGGCACGTTGAACCGATTTTTAACCTTAATTTTTCTTTTTTTTTATGTTTGTGTATGTGCATGAGAAACCGATTGTCGCTAATCGATATATCGATCGTCTTCGGGCCAATGCACGAGATAGAGGGAGAGAGAGAGAGAGAGAGAGAGAAAGAGAGACTTATCGGTCTTGTATTTATTGCGATGGATATATATAATTACATTAAAATTTCTTTTCGTGAAAACAGGCGAAATCTTTAATGGAAATCTATACTTTGCGAAATTTTATTTTTCTTCTTTGTATGTAATCTATCAGATGTATGTATGCAGAGAGAAAGAGAGAGAGAGAGAGGGGGGGGGGGCGGGGAACGAGAAAGAAAGGGGATGGATATTTCATGCAAATTAAACCCAGCATATACGTTCGCGCTTCTTTATTTGTATATTACGATTTTTTTCATTGGTAAGGATGATGGACATTTTTTATTGTAGGGAGTAAGGTCAGTTTATTAGTTTGTTAATGGTATTTTTAACCCTCATAGAAGTAGCAATCTATTTAAAATGGTCACGCAGATGTAGGAGATGAAGGTGACAAGTAGTCTACTAATCGGTAGTTGTTGAACGATTTTCTTTACTGTGAAAATTCATTTAATGGAATAAAAGCATCACCTCCGATTTATGTACATGTATTTAAATCATAACAGTCATTCGATCAGTAAAGTAAATTTCTTATTCGTCTTTAAAACAATATTTTTCACAACAAATTTCACCATAAACTAGCAAATTATTTCGATTACTTATGTATACTGTGGTGAAAATGGTACCAACAAATGGTTAGAAATTAGGAAAATGTTGAATTTATTTTACTATAAATACGTTAAAATATAGTAAAATTTTTCCTAGTGTAATATATATTATAGTATTTTGTATATATCTTGGTAGATATCTTACTGATGATAGAAAATTGGACTAAAATTGTTGAAACGTTACATGTATTTACTATAGGTAAAAACAATGATAAATGTGATTTAACGAAGCTCACTTGGGCTGCAACATTATATTTGATAGTAAACACCTGAAGAGTCTGTAAACCTGGCAGACGAAACGTTCTACAATTAAATAATAAATTGAAATTATTTATAATCGACTCTCAACTATCAACAATTCTTTAATGATATATGTCATTGTCATAACGTATGCTAAATTATAGTGAAAATTATACCAGGTTTATCAAATAAATACTGGTACTTTTAGTTCTTCTTTTGGCAACACTGGAAAAACTATATAATTGATATCAATCATGAAATTTAAATTCAAATGCAATTCGACTCAGAATACATAATTGGCATGTACCCGATTCTATAAGCGTAAAAACAGCTCGCCCATGCAAAAAAAACATTTAGCCAACCATGAAAACTCTACAAAAACACAATTACCATGTTAAATTAAAAAAAAAAATTTCTGTTTCTGTAAATTATCATAACTTTTTACAGAATCAATAGGCCATTTACAAGCTACAGACCGTTTAAAAAGGTATTGATTCAAGGTTTTTTAGACATATGGATGAAAAAAAATCAATTGTAGCGAAGTTATATTTTTTCAAGATTAATATTGACATGTAGATTATGAGACATTGACCTTGGTATTAGAAATTCTAACATAAAAGGATAATTTCTAGAGACAATTAGCAACCAATGTTACATATAATGTTATATAGAACAAAAATTGATAGATTTTGAGATAAATAGTTGTAAGCACAGCGGGTGTTGCAAAAACTTAAAAAATTTAACGTTTTGAGGTTAGAATAACTTTTGAACAGATAGATTCCAGTATCTAAAATTTTTTTCTGTTTTCTGAGAAACATTTCTCAAGCGTACCTAAAATTTGGTGTATTTTAAAATTTTGATCAAACCAGTTGACATGGAATGTTCCATGTGGTATACATCTATATAGATACCTCGTATGTGGTAGAATGTTTTTAATTAATGTATAATGCAAAAGAGGAATGGACCGAAGAATGCATCAATATAGTTACGCAACATCATTCATTGATTAAGATGACTCGATTAATTTTTAGTATGTGTGCATGTATGTACAGGAGACGATGTGTAAAAGCTAAAATAACCTTTTCTCCTGAGCGTGCGAAGACACTTTTCTCGATGATTGAGTTCCCGTTGTGCGTGTGGTGGTGTTAGATTCTATTTCAAACACCTCTACGGTTAATTATCAACTCGACCATCCGTATATATATATGGGGTATTCCACGTGAAGTGTCTGATCAAAATTTTAAAATGCACCAAATTTTGGGTACACATTGCAAATGTTTTTCAGAATACAGAAAAAAATTTTTAGGTACTGAAATCTATTTGCTCAAAAGTTATTCTAACCTCAAAAAGTGAATTTTTTCTAGTTTTTTTCAACACCAGCTGGGTTTACCGCTATTTAACTCAAAATCTATCAACTTTTACTATAAAACATTATATATAACATTCGTTGCTAACTATGTCTAGAATTATCCTTCTGGGTTAGAATTTCTTATTCGTCTTTAAAACAATATTTTCACAACAAATTTCACCATAAACTAGCAAATTATTTCGATTACTTATGTATACTGTGGTGAAAATGGTACCAACAAATGGTTAGAAATTAGGAAAATGTTGAATTTATTTTACTATAAATACGTTAAAATATAGTAAAATTTTTCCTAGTGTAATATATATTATAGTATTTTGTATATATCTTGGTAGATATCTTACTGATGATAGAAAATTGGACTAAAATTGTTGAAACGTTACATGTATTTACTATAGGTAAAAACAATGATAAATGTGATTTAACGAAGCTCACTTGGGCTGCAACATTATATTTGATAGTAAACACCTGAAGAGTCTGTAAACCTGGCAGACGAAACGTTCTACAATTAAATAAATAAATTGAAATTATTTATAATCGACTCTCAACTATCAACAATTCTTTAATGATATATGTCATTGTCATAACGTATGCTAAATTATAGTGAAAATTATACCAGGTTTATCAAATAAATACTGGTACTTTTAGTTCTTCTTTTGGCAACACTGGAAAAACTATATAATTGATATCAATCATGAAATTTAAATTCAAATGCAATTCGACTCAGAATACATAATTGGCATGTACCCGATTCTATAAGCGTAAAAACAGCTCGCCCATGCAAAAAAACATTTAGCCAACCATGAAAACTCTACAAAAACACAATTACCATGTTAAATTAAAAAAAAAAATTTCTGTTTCTGTAAATTATCATAACTTTTTACAGAATCAATAGGCCATTTACAAGCTACAGACCGTTTAAAAGGTATTGATTCAAGGTTTTTTAGACATATGGATGAAAAAAATCAATTGTAGCGAAGTTATATTTTTTCAAGATTAATATTGACATGTAGATTATGAGACATTGACCTTGGTATTAGAAATTCTAACATAAAAGGATAATTTCTAGAGACAATTAGCAACCAATGTTACATATAATGTTATATAGAACAAAAATTGATAGATTTTGAGATAAATAGTTGTAAGCACAGCGGGTGTTGCAAAAACTTAAAAAATTTAACGTTTTGAGGTTAGAATAACTTTTGAACAGATAGATTCCAGTATCTAAAATTTTTTTCTGTTTTCTGAGAAACATTTCTCAAGCGTACCTAAATTTGGTGTATTTTAAAATTTTGATCAAACCAGTTGACATGGAATGTTCCATGTGGTATACATCTATATAGATACCTCGTATGTGGTAGAATGTTTTTAATTAATGTATAATGCAAAAGAGGAATGGACCGAAGAATGCATCAATATAGTTACGCAACATCATTCATTGATTAAGATGACTCGATTAATTTTTAGTATGTGTGCATGTATGTACAGGAGACGATGTGTAAAAGCTAAAATAACCTTTTCTCCTGAGCGTGCGAAGACACTTTTCTCGATGATTGAGTTCCCGTTGTGCGTGTGGTGGTGTTAGATTCTATTTCAAACACCTCTACGGTTAATTATCAACTCGACCATCCGTATATATATATGGGGTATTCCACGTGAAGTGTCTGATCAAAATTTTAAAATGCACCAAATTTTGGGTACACATTGCAAATGTTTTTCAGAATACAGAAAAAAATTTTTAGGTACTGAAATCTATTTGCTCAAAAGTTATTCTAACCTCAAAAAGTGAATTTTTTCTAGTTTTTTTCAACACCAGCTGGGTTTACCGCTATTTAACTCAAAATCTATCAACTTTTACTATAAAACATTATATATAACATTCGTTGCTAACTATGTCTAGAATTTATCCTTCTGGGTTAGAATTTCTAATCTCAAGGTTAATGTTACATAAACTACATGTCAATATTCAACTTAAAAATAGTGTAAGTGCGCCACAATTGATTTTTTTATCCAAAAGTCTAAAAGAAAGCTTGGAGCAATACCTTTCAAATGGTCTGTAGCATTTTTGGGGCCTTTAATTCTGTAAAAAGTTATGATAATTTAAAGAAACTCGAAATTTTTTAAAAAATTTAAATGGGAATTACCATGTTAATTTTTGTGAATTTTATGTCTTTCTTTAAATTATCATAACTTTTTACAGAATTGAAGGCCCCAAAAATGCTACAGACCATTTGAAAGGTATTGCTTCAAGCTTTTTTTCAGACTTTTGGATAAAAAAATCAATTGTGGCGCACTTACACTATTTTTAAGTTGAATATTGACATGTAGTTTATGTAACATTGACCTTGAGATTAGAAATTCTAACCCAGAAGGATAAATTTTAGACATAGTTAGCAACGAATGTTATATATAATGTTTTATAGTAAAAGTTGATAGATTTTGAGTTAAATAGCGGTAAACCCAGCTGGTGTTGAAAAAACTAGAAAAAATTCACTTTTTGAGGTTAGAATAACTTTTGGGAAAATAGATTTCAGTACCTAAAATTTTTTTTTTGTATTCTGAAAAACATTTGCAATGTGTACCCAAAATTTGGTGCATTTTAAAATTTTGATCGGACCACTTCACGTGGAATACCCCATATATATATATGGGAAGTGATCCAGTTAAAAAATAGAATTTTGTTTTAATGTATGGAATCAGTAAAAAACTACTTGAATAGAGTGTAGCTAAATTTTTAGACCTGAATTACAATTAGTACCAAAGCTGTAGCCAATCAAAAAATCGAATTTTTTGAAAAAATTGACTTTTTGGCCATGTTTATCACTTAATAATTCAAAATCTAACAATTTTTTCTTATATACATTAAATTTGAAAAAGTTTATTAATTTCAAGAAGAATTAGTTGAAATATTTCATTTATATTATTTTAAAACTTTGAATATGGTTATAATCAATAAAAACCTTTATAGTAAAAAAAAGGGTTGTACGATCAAAAATATTTTATCCATCCAAAAATCTAATTCATCGATGATTAATTACCTTCAAAATAATGCAAAGTTTGAGTGCGGCAGAGCATTTCAGACAAAGTTATGGTGTTTTTAGGCAAATTTCTTAAAAAAAGAGAGCGAATGCATTTTATGAAAAAAAACAGACTAACCGTATACTTGCATTCAAACAATATGGCACTATTATTCCTCAATATTACTAAAATATACTATTTATTGTTAGTTACTAATACTTTTTAATCTCTAAGTTGCTTACAAACACAAAACAGTAGGTATAAGCAGTTATACCTGTTATATACTTGGATAAATACCTGAAACTTTTTATAATTCCAATAAATCCAATTATATAACAAGTATAACTAAAAGTATCAGACTTAAATTACAACTAACTAAAAGTATCAGTAACTAACAATAAATAGTATATTTTAGTAATATTGAGGAATAATGGTGCCATATTGTTTGAATGCAAGTATACGGTTAGTCTGTTTTTTTCATACAATGCATTCGCTCTCTTGTTTTAAGAAATTTGCCTAAAAACACCATAACTTTGTCTGAAATGCTCTGCCGCACTCAAACTTTGCACCATTTTGAAGGTAATTAATCATCGATGAATTAGATTTTTGGATGGATAAAATATCTTTGATCGTACAACCCTTTTTTTTACTATAAAGGTTTTTATTGATTATAACTATATTCAAAAATTTAAAATAATATAAATGACATATTTCAACTGATTCTTCTTGAAATGAATAAACTTTTTCAAATTTAATGTATATAAGAAAAAATTGTTAGATTTTGAGTTATTAAGTGATAAACATGGCCAAAAAGTCAATTTTTTCAAAAAATTCGATTTTTTGATTGGCTACAGCTTTGGTACTAATTGTAATTCAGGTCTAAAAATTTAGCTACACTCTATTCAAGTAGTTTTTTACTGATTCCATACATTAAAACAAAATTCTTTTTTTTAACTGGATCACTTCACATGGAATCTCCCATATATATATATATATACATATATACAGATTGTTCAATATTACCAATTGCTTCCTGATAGAAGGAGAATAGGATGTGTGTGTGTGTGTGTGTGTGTGTGTGTGTGTGTGTGTGTGCACGTATACCGCTGGATTTTTTAAACTCCTCGGTGAATATCACCGAGGTTGCGTGTATAGTTTGCTTTTTATTTTCCGAATTTCGGAAAACACTTTGGTTATTTATCCCTCAAATAGTTTATTTTTAAAAACAATTTTTGATTCTTGAAAAATTAATATTTTAAAAATTTTGATATTATTAATTTTTTTTAATTGAAATGTACTTTATATATAGAGAATAAAAAAATCTATCTGCTCGATTTTGGATTGACAAATAATCTTTATTAGTTTTTTTTGTTATATAAAAAAATGTTTTTTTTTAAGTTTATATGTTGGAACTTAATCAGCAATGTTTCAAGTAATAATATAAAAGCAAAAATTTCAAGTAATAATATGGACTAGTTTTGTTTAAAAAAATAAAATGTTAAGAAAATGGGGCTTTTATGTCGAAGGTTTCGGGAATACTCAATCATTCTATTCAATCAGTAAAAAAGCACTCAATCTACTTGAAATCTTTTATTGCTCAAAATTCTGAAAATAATTCATCAATTATATTGAAAAAAATCGTGGAAATAGAACATAATAATAACATCATGTTGTAAAAATTTCAAAATCTTTCATGTCTTAGTTTTTGAGAAAAAAAATTATAATCTAAAACTTATTTTTTATTAAAATTTTGTTAACTTATAAAGTTGTCTAATGTGGAAGTAACCATATTTTTTCAAGAAAGTCTTTTCAAAAAATCTAAAGAAACACTAAAAGATAATTATATATATTATTAATTGATACCATCAAAAGTTTTTTATGTCAGTTGCGAAAAATTCTTTCTGATTCAACAAAATTTTCTTATTAAGACAAAAACCGCTGTCAATTCATTGGTTATTATGTCTTCAATATAATAACTGTATAATATTTTTGGAAGAAAATGTTTTTAAATATTTAAAGTAAAGTAAGAAAGATAATTTTTTATATTTTGAATTGATGTCATCTAAAATTTTCTATGTTAGTTGCGATGAAAATATTTTTTTTAATTTAATTTAGAATTAATAACGCAAATTACTATCTATATAAGTTTTAATTAGAAAAGAATAATATTTTTTAAAATGTTATAACATTTTTTTTAAATAACTAAATATAATACAATATTTGAGTAATATATTACATATAGGATCGACATGTTAATTTGAAGAAGCTACGTACCAATTAATTAGGAGCGGCTTTTTAATGGTGTTAGTTTACAATTTCGTATAATACGAATAGTTTTTTTTTATAATAATTTGTTGATTTTTGGTCAGTTGTTTACTTTTATTAGATTAGAGGAAAAGATTGATGAGTGAGAATCATAAGTAACCTACAAGTGATAAAAAATTCGCCTTGGTTTAAAAATGTATTTTTTTGTTAATGTTAATGTTACGAGGTTACCCGCGCAGAAAAAAATTCATGTGAAAACCATGGCAAAATTTTTCCTTGCATATCTTGGCAAAATCGTGGCTAATGAGCAGAATCCATGATTTTGCAAAGATTTTGCCATAAATATTATTCAAAATATAATAAAAAAAATAATTAAAATTTGTTGCAAACGTATGGCATTTAATTAACTATCATTTAAAAAAAAAAAGTAATCCTTCGGAGATTCGAACTTGAATCTTTTATACCGGAGTCTTTCGCTCTACCAACTGAGCTATTTTATTGTTTAGATTAATATGTTAAATTCAGGTTATAAAATGAATTGAAGTATGCTGCTATTGTGTTTTATATTTAACCTCAATTTAACATATTGACCGGAGTAGAAATGATTTCCAGGCAAAAAGAAGACCCTGTTCAGGTACCTGACGAATATTAAAAGGCCCTGAACAGGTGCCTGTAAAGGGCCTTTAAAAAATGTAATGGGGTGGAGATCAGGGCCTGTTTTATGTAATACTATTTTGTGGGTATGTTCAGGTGATATTAAAGCACTTAATTAGTAGTAAAAACTAAATCTGAATGTATTTGTTATTTTACATTTGTTTTTAATTGTTAACCTTTAGAGGACGGGAATTTTCAAAACCACAAAATATACTAATATAAAGTTATAAATATAATGTTAATTAGGCGTGCGACATGCGTGCGTGTGTGTGTGTGTGTGTGTGTGTGTGTGCGTGTGTGTGTGTGTGTGTGAGTGTTTAAATAAAATAAAATGCATTTTAATACATTAATATTTATTAAACATAAAAATTATAGATAATATAATTAAAATATATGGTTTAATATAATTTCCAAATAATTACAACAATCTTAATATAATATAATATTAATAACTTTGCACTTTTTTTATACAATACAAAATTAAATCTTTTCACATATTTAAAGCAATATAATACTGCATAAACTTTTATATTATTAAAGTGTTTTTTTAAACTTTCACTATTTATATATTGTATTTTCCTTTTCAATCGATACCTTCGAACTCTTAGTAAATTATATTTATATACTATATATTATTACTCATTTATTACTCATTTTATATTTATAAAAAACTCTTGATAAAATTCTAACCTAAAAATTTAGATACAATACTATATAATTTGTAGATATTATTACTAACCTCACATTCGAAGTAACAAAATTGACTTTTACTATAACGTCACATCCGAACTAACAAAATTAGGCCCTGACTTAAATTCCATTACATTCGTATCCCGGCCCTTAACAGGCGGCCTTTTCAGGCCCTGTTTTCTAATTCAGGCTGCCTAGCTAGAATTTCTACTCGGGGATATAAACAATAAAATAGCAGTTGGTAGAGCGAAAGACTTCGGTATAAAAGATTCAAGTTCGAATCTCCGAAGGATTACTTTTTTTTTTTTTAAATAATAGTTAATTAAATGCCATACGTTTGCAACAAATTTTAATTATTTTTTTTTATTATATTTTGAATAATATTTATGGCAAAATCTTTGCAAAATCACGGATTCTGCTCATTAGCCACGATTTTGCCAAGATATTGCAAGGAAAAATTTTGCCATGATTTTCACATGAATTTTTTTCTGCGCGGGTATGTACTGAAAATGGCAAAATTTCTATCGCGTTGCTAATACAGTTATTTTTAATCTCAAAATCAATTCCCATTTAAACATTTGTTCAACCAATCGCTGAAAAGCTAGAAACAACAAATTGATCGTACACACACTACATTTTTATTTTTCTAACGATCGAAAAGTGAGCCGCGAAGAAAAAAGCCGATTCCGAGATTCCATATATATATAAGTATACACGTAGTTGCACAGTAGTAACTTCTACGGGAGTATATATATATATATATATATATACATACAAGATTTACTCCCGTAGAAGTATATATATTCCGGTGAACGCGAACCTCGAGGAGAAAAAGGAGAGCTTCGCAGCCATTTCGCATTTCGTCATTCTCAGAAATCGTTTTCGAGCGTTCTTCTTTACCTTTGAATTCGCGAGCTTTGCTTCGAAGCTCCCCTCCTACTCCTCTTCCTCTCTTTCGTATCCTTTTCCTTTGTGCTCAAGAAGGCCGAAAAATTACGATTGCCCCCCCTTCCGCTGCCGTGCAAAAATGATAGGCCCCGGGCCCGTAAACAAGTTTCGAGCAATTATCCTTTGTGAAAGAAAACGCAATGTATATATACCTATGTACAACCGATCGGAAATGGAAGTCTCGTTACGCTTGCGGCAACCACGTGCTTAGTTTGTCATTACCTAGGCGCCAGAAATAAATAAATGATGTCGTAAAACTGTTCGTGTATTTCTTTTTTTTAGTTTATTTAAGGGGTGAGTTTTCAGGTGTAAAGGTTAATTGAGTACCCTTTTTTATTTACTAGTAAATTGATTCCAGTAAAGATGATCAAAAGTAGCCTATTTTACCCAAATTCTCGTTTAATGCGCTATTATAGAAGATGTATATTTCTCCTAATACTTTGGTAATAAATTAAACAGTTTCAAAGTTTTGTAGTATAAGAAACACCATTTTGTAGATTTCAAAATTACTTAATTATATATTTAAAAAGACGTATTTTAATGGAATACCTCGAAAATGTTTCTTGACACCGCCTGGTAGAAAAAATGATTGTTTTTTATATTTTTAGGTTGGAAGTACATATTTCAATAACTGTACACTGAAACTTTTATAATTGGCTATTTCATGCGTTAAGAATATTTCATTTTGTACATACTGGTATTGCAATAATCGATGATAAAATTGTTACAGCGAAAGAATGTAGAAACAAATTCCTACTACGCTAAAAAGTATGCGTGTAATTTTTGAAAAAAAGAAGAAAAGAAATTCTGTTAGACTTATATATAAACCAGGATACAGGATGCACACAGTGGATCTAGAACTACTTAAATTTTGGAATACCTTTAGTTCCATCAAATTTTTTATTTTCTTTACAACGTGTCCGATCATCATTGACGTATCTCCCTGCGGGTCACGTTTACAGTTCATTCTGATGCGATAAAACCTAAGGATACTTCCATTTTTATTGCTCATTTTTGCCCAATTGTTACGACGAACGTATACGCAGTAAATAACCGTGGGGTTAAGTGATTGTTTTCCTTCTTTCTGTCGTTTCTCTCTTTCTTCTTTTGCCACGCTAGCAATGCGCATCCTGGAGATAATGACGATTCATTATGAATTAGTCCGACTAAATGATATAATAAAACGCCACTGAATCACGGGCAAATAAATTTAAACTCGAGTATCCTTTTGGCACCCGAAAATATACGGTGCACTCTCTTTTATTATATATATATATATATATATATATCATTGCAAAGAGAAACATTTTTTTTGGATAATTATTTGATGATGCTTAATACCTGATGTATTTTAAATTTGAAAATAATTCATTGCGTGGTATTATGGATATTAAATTCTGAAATACATAAATTGCATTACTTTTCTGTTTAATGGTCAATTCTTTTGAAATATAAAAATTCTCCTAGAAATTAGAACATTATTAAGGTTTACAGGTTAGAAATAAATATGATATAAAACAGTTAGAATGTAACTAGCCATTTTCTAATGATTCTTAAAAAATAGAGATTATGTACCTAACAAGTTTTATATTTTTTTTAGGCTAGAATCATCTTCTAAGTGTTTATAAAAATATTACTCATTTATATCTTAAAGATCGTTTGAGTCACAACTAAAGTATACTTATATATTACAAGCTATACTTTTCTTTCTATATTTTTAAGGTATAACTATCTTATACCTTAAAAGTCTTTTCAATTTTTACTAACAATAAGAAAGTGTAATAGTTTTCAACGTTTGAGGTTAAGGGGATGTCGGACTCAGAAAATGGTAATTTTTAATATTTGTTTTATAAACAAAAGAATAATTTTTTCAAAAAATCCTGAACGCTATGCTCTGAGACATGTTTTAAATAGTATACTCAAATTTTTTCAGATTTTTAAATTTGTAATTTAATTCTGATTTTTGCGTTGAAAATTCATGCCTTTTTAGATAAAAAATTACCGACCGAAAATTGTTTATTCAATATTATTATAAACAAATTTACTTTTTCTTAAAAAATCAAAACATCATGCCCTGGCTTTTGTTTTAAACTACCTATATGAATTTTTTTAACCAGTTAATTTATAGATTAACAATCGTTTGAATTTCCACTCGGAAAGTTAAACATCGTAATATTACAGAGTGGTTTTGTATAATTTATCATACTTAAATAGCTTATATATTTTTTTTTCTTTCTTCCCTGATATCCTGTGCAAAGCGATTTCATCGGTTTTCAATAAAAGCGAAACGAGGAGAATCCTGTTGCCGCAGGATAAATCTTTTTTTTCCTCCGTTCCTCCCTTTCTTTTTTCTTTACAAACTCACGTCGCAAGTTCATAAATCATATACCAGAGAGACGAGCGATTTTCTTCGAGAAGTGATTATAATAGTCAGACAAGGAATATTTTGAGCGCTTTCGTCTTGCACGTATGTGTGTGTGTGTGTGTGTGTGTATTATTTATTTACAGGATTACATTAACGAAACGTATTGTTATAATACTTAGAAAAATGCAGAGAAAATACGAAAAATTGATAATAAAAGAGAAAAATGTATATAAATAGTACATGTATTCAGTATGTTATAGATAATCGTTCGATAAAACCTTCGTGATATCGTATCTAGTCACCTACGCGGAGCTTATCGGTACGGAAGCGATCTCGAAAATGGTAAAACCTCTCGAGACGGTATATACGCACACGAATTGTGACATCCGTCGTTATCTCGCACCTCGAGCTGTGAAAGTGTGTGTGTGTGTGTGTGTGTGTGTGTGTGAATGCATATATCGAATAGCTGTGGTGTAAATGTGACCGGCATATAAACAAACGGCTTAGAGATAATGAAACACGATGTTACCGAGATGCCGATTAGTACATCAAGAGAACTATACGCGTATACACCATAATCCACGTATTATTGTGAATGGGATTATTCTCGAATGATCACGAGTGTCATTTGGAAATAAAAAAATTTAGAAGTTGACTATATAGTACTTCGTCAATTAAACAGTTTATTGAAGTACATACAAACATGGCGGATCTTTCAGATTCTCTGTGATTTAGACTTAAGTGGGGGAAAATGATAGGAACAATAAAATTTAGAATTTGACTTTATGGTTGTTGATGGATTTAACAGATGAATCAAATACATACAATGATATTTCAGATTCAGAGCGATAAACGTTCAAGGGGAAAAAAAGATAGGAGATAGTAAAATTTTATAGTAGTTCTTGATTTCAATCGTTTAATAATATAGATTATATCTGAAAAAATTATGAAAAACACTTCATTTTGGAAAATTATATGGACTATATTTGATGAATTTGAGTAGTCAACTTTTATATGTATACTCTTCTAGTAATTGTTAAACTGATAATGACAAACTGGTTTAAGTGACTAAATTTAAAATTTTTGGCAAAATCTAAATTCAACTTCTAAATATTTGAATAAATTTTGGAGAGAAATTGATCTGTTTTAGTAATTAAATTTTAACCATTTACTAATTTAAAATCTTTCCCATCCCATCCTAAAATATTCCACTATGCGCGTAATTTATAAAAACGGTTAAACCTCATAAAGTCATTCCAAAGGACCGCAAAATTTGTTCAACATTCAAACTGATGAAAGCAAAAGGTTATCATTCAACAATTTTATTTAATCAATATATTGTCAATCAAGAAAAATAGCGACGTTCGCGCACTAATATAACAAAATATATACATTTATTTATTACCCTTTCCCTATTTTTTACTTTCTCACTTTTATGTTATCAACGTAGAGAGATAAGGTTTTTCACGTAGCATAATGCGAAGGTGGAAATACTTGCCGGTGAAAAATCACCATGCCCGCGTTCAATTGCACTTTATTTATCACAATTTAGTGACGTTGATTTATCGTAACAAGACCAACCGAGAGCGACACATACGCGTGCGTCATTGCAATTTACATCGGCCATCTCTCAATGTAACCGTCTCACTTAACGACCGACGCGACCGCTAAGTAGAATACACCGTAGATATGTGCACGTGTGCGTGTGGCTGCGTGTGTTTGCATGAGCGTATGCATCTGTTTCTGAAAATAAAAGAGTTTCGATATTACAATAGCTTATGGTGCAATGTTACACACAAACAGAAGGATACCGCTGTTGATTTTCCCTAAAGTCTTAACCACACGTGTTTGCCATTTTTCTCTACCCGTTCTTTCAACGAGGATGCTTTCCAATGTCTTTTTTAATTGGATCTTAACTTTTTGACTACTGCTGATTTGTCCATAGAAGTTTAAATTGAGGAAGTCAACATCTAACTCTTTTAGCGGTGAATTCTCGTCAATATTCTATACTAAGATACATTTGGTTTCCTGTATCTGCACGTTCATGGATGTAATTCGAAAATTCATTAAACACAGATGTGTATACAATTAAAATCTATTAACGAACCCTTCAAAAATCTTCTTTACGTACCACTGCGATTTGCAAAAATACAGACGCGTAAATGAAAAATAATATTTAAATTTAAATTGTTGAATTAGATTAGCTATTCATCAAACTTTTTCAAAAAGAATGTAAAAGTTTATATTGAGGTAAGAAAGTACTTTTAAATTTGTAATGATTCTCGCAATTTAATTAACAAATTAGTTTAGATTAGTTTCACATTCTCAATTATTATAGAACAATTTAGAAGTTCACATTCGAATGAAAATGTAAAAATACTTTCTTCAAGTTTTACCAGGTAGTTGTGTTTTGGATTCGTCAAACAATATAAAATGTAAATTAAAGTTCCAAATTTAATTATTAAATTAGATTAATTTCTCAACAAACTTAATCAATAAGTTAGAAGTTGAATTTTGAATTCATTAAGCCGTAAAAGTGAAACAATATTAAACATTTAATTATTTATTTATTCTAGTTTTTCATCAAAATTCATCAAAGCTGAAGCATTAAATTTATCAACAGTCAATTTCAAAATAGATGCAGTCAAGTTGTAAATTTTTTATCTTCCATAATTTTTCGCACTTGAATCTAATCATGTTTAGAATACCGAAAGCTTAGACATGTTTATTTATTAAACCATTGATTTTATCAACTAGCGTACAGTTAAATATAGTCTATTCACCTTCATCATTTTTTTCCATTTCAATCATTATCACATAAAAGCGGAAAGATCAGGCATGTTTATATATTTCATATAGACGACGCATAACATCTGGTAAAGGTATATTTAATCCGAATACGTTAAATCTCAAAACTCCCACAGTTTGAGACGAGCATCCGTCACTTTATCTTACCAATAACATAAAAATGTAACGGTAATACCCATCCAAACTTTAGACGTTCGTTTAATTTTTAATTTCAATGGATTCTCCACGCGCGTCGAGAACGAGTTTTTGAGAAGAGGGCCCTTCAAGGAGAAGAAAAAAAATATACGCAGTACAGGAAAAGTCCCGGAATAAGAAAGAAACCAGACGGAAAAATACAAAAATAAATATAATGGAATTCTATATTTGCTATACATCAGAAACGAATGCAGTGTTTAAAGTTAGTAGACGAAATTTTGGCCTAAAAAGGAATCATCAAATTGTAAATCTATATTTTCTATTTGTAAAATTTCTAATTGTTATCTCGGACTATTGCGAAATTAAGTTTTCTATAATATTAAATTAAATTGAATTGAACTTTATTACGCAGCAAAGGACTCTTGGTCTTAGATGGCTGCTACCAATAAGAATACATAAAAAACATATAGTTTTTGTTACATATAATAACTAACAAGGAGAGCCTACACCCTTTGGAAAATGGTTCTTTACCAACTCTAGGATATATTTCTACTATAAAAATATGAAAAAAGCCAGAGTTTTAGATTCCAATGCCCTTTTTTATGATAAATAAGCAATAACAAAAAATCTCAATGAAAAAACCATTGACTTTGTCTGCTTATAACTCGGAAAAAGTAAAGATATGCATTCAAACCAAATTTAAAAAGAAAACTGAGATTGAGCACATATGTTTTGAAAATAAAGAAGCTCAAATCATTTAATTTGGTCAAAAGGTATAGAAAAAATAAAATTAGACGAAATTTGATCGAAAATTTAGCTTTACAATTTGATGATTCCTTTTTAGGCCAAAATTTCGTCTACTAACTTTAAACACTGCATTCGTTTCTGATGTATAGCAATATAGAATTCCATTATATTTATTTTTGTATTTTTCCGTCTGGTTTCTTTCTTATTCCGGGACTTTTCCTGTACTGCGTATATTTTTTTTTCTTCTCCTTGAAGGGCCCTCTTCTCAAAAACTCGTTCTCGACGCGCGTGGAGAATCCATTGAAATTAAAAATTAAACGAACGTCTAAAGTTTGGATGGGTATTACCGTTACATTTTTATGTTATTGGTAAGATAAAGTGACGGATGCTCGTCTCAAACTGTGGGAGTTTGAGATTTAACGTATTCGGATTAAATATACCTTTACCAGATGTTATGCGTCGTCTATATGAAATATATAACATGCCTGATCTTTCCGCTTTTATGTGATAATGATTGAAATGGAAAAAATGATGAGGTGAATAGACTATATTTAACTGTACGCTAGTTGATAAATCAATGGTTTAATAAATAAACATGTCTAAGCTTTCGGTATTCTAAACATGATTAGATTCAAGTGCGAAAAATTATGGAAGATAAAAAATTTACAACTTGACTGCATCTATTTTGAAATTGACTGTTGATAAATTTAATGCTTCAGCTTTGATGAATTTTGATGAAAAACTAGAATAAATAAATAATTAAATGTTTAATATTGTTTCACTTTTACGGCTTAATGAATTCAAATTCAACTTCTAACTTATTGATTAAGTTTGTTGAGAAATTAATCTAATTTAATAATTAAATTTGGAACTTTAATTTACATTTTATTTGTTTGACGAATCCAAAACACAACTACCTGGTAAAACTTGAAGAAAGTATTTTTACATTTTCATTCGAATGTGAACTTCTAAATTGTTCTATAATAATTGAGAATGTGAAACTAATCTAAACTAATTTGTTTTAAATTGCGAGAATCATTACAAATTAAAAGTACTTTCTTACCTCAATATAAACTTTACATTCTTTTTGAAAAGTTTGATGAATAGCTAATCTATTCAACAATTTAAATTTTATTATTTTTCATTTACGCGTCTGTATTTTTGCAAATCGCAGTGGTACGTAAAGAAGATTTTTGAAGGGTTCGTTAATAGATTTTAATTGTATACACATCTGTGTTTAATGAATTTTCGAATTACATCCATGAACGTGCAGATACAGGAAACCAAATGTATCTTAGTATAGAATATTGACGAGAATTCACCGCTAAAAGTTAGATGTTGACTTCCTCAATTTAAACTTCTATGGACAAATCAGCAGTAGTCAAAAAGTTAAGATCCATTAAAAAAGACATTGGAAAGCATCCTCGTTGAAAGAACGGGTAGAGAAAAATGGCAAACACGTGTGGTTAAGACTTTAGGGAAAATCAACAGCGGTATCCTTCTGTTTGTGTAACATTGCACCTAAGCTATTGTAATATCGAAACTCTTTTATTTTCAGAAACAGATGCATACGCTCATGCAAACACACAGCCACACGCACACGTGCACATATCTACGGTGTTCTACTTAGCGGTCGCGTCGGTCGTAAGTGAGACGGTTACATTGGAGATGGCCGATGTAAATTGCAATGACGCACGCGTATGGTCGCTCTCGGTTGGTCTTGTTACGATAAATCACGTCACTAAATTGTGATAAATAAAGTGCAATTGAACGCGGGCATGGTGATTTTTCACCGGCAAGTATTTCCACCTTCGCATTATGCTACGTGAAAAACCTTATCTCTCTACGTTGATAACATAAAAGTGAGAAAGTAAAAATAGGAAAGGGTAATAAATAAATGTATATATTTTGTTATATTAGTGCGCGAACGTCGCTATTTTTCTTGATTGACAATATATTGATTAAATAAATTGTTGAATGATAACCTTTTGCTTTCATCAGTTTGAATGTTGAACAAATTTTGCGGTCCTTTGGAATGACTTTATGAGGTTTAACCGTTTTTATAAATTACGCGCATAGTGGAATATTTTAGGATGGGATGGGAAAGATTTTAAATTAGTAAATGGTTAAAATTTAATTACTAAAACAGATCAATTTCTCTCCAAAATTTATTCAAATATTTAGAAGTTGAATTTAGATTTTGCCAAAAATTTTAAATTTAGTCACTTAAACCATTTGTCATTATCAGTTTAACAATTACTAGAAAGTATACATATAAAGTTGACTACTCAAATTCATCAAATATAGTCCATATAATTTTCCAAAATGAAGTGTTTTTCATAATTTTTTCAGATATAATCTATATTATTAAACGATTGAAATCAAGAACTACTATAAAATTTTACTATCTCCTATCTTTTTTTTCCCCTTGAACGTTTATCGCTCTGAATCTGAAATCATTGTATGTATTTGATTCATCTGTTAAATCCATCAACAACCATAAAGTCAAATTCTAAATTTTATTGTTCCTATCATTTTCCCCCACTTAAGTCTAAATCACAGAGAATCTGAAATCCGCCATGTTTGTATGTACTTCAATAAACTGTTTAATTGACGAAGTACTATATAGTCAACTTCTAAATTTTTTTTATTTCCAAATGACACTCGTGATCATTCGAGAATAATCCCATTCACAATAATACGTGGATTATGGTATACGCGTATAGTTCTCTTGATGTACTAATCGGCATCTCGGTAACATCGTGTTTCATTATCTCTAAGCCGTTTGTTTATATGCCGGTCACATTTACACCACAGCTATTCGATATATGCATTCACACACACACACACACACACACACACACTTTCACAGCTCGAGGTGCGAGATAACGACGGATGTCACAATTCGTGTGCGTATATACCGTCTCGAGAGGTTTTACCATTTTCGAGATCGCTTCCGTACCGATAAGCTCCGCGTAGGTGACTAGATACGATATCACGAAGGTTTTAATCGAACGATTATCTATAACATACTGAATACATGTACTATTTATATCATTTTCTCTTTTATTATCAATTTTTCGTATTTTCTCTGCATTTTTCTAAGTATTATAACAATACGTTTCGTTAATGTAATCCTGTAAATAAATAATACACACACACACACACACACATACGTGCAAGACGAAAGCGCTCAAAATATTCCTTGTCTGACTATTATAATCACTTCTCGAAGAAAATCGCTCGTCGCTCTGGTATATGATTTATGAACTTGCGACGTGAGTTTGTAAGAAAAAAGAAAGGGAGGAACGGAGGAAAAAAAGATTTATCCTGCGGCAACAGGATTCTCCTCGTTTCGCTTTATTGAAAACCGATGAAATCGCTTTGCACAGATATCAGGGAAGAAAGAAAAAAAAATATATAAGCTATTTAAGTATGATAAATTATACAAAACCACTCTGTAATATTACGATGTTTAACTTTCCGAGTGGAAATCAAACGATTGTTAATCTATAAATTACCTGGTTAAAAAAATTCATATAGGTATTTAAAACAAAGCCAGGGCATGATGTTTTGATTTTTTAAGAAAAGTAAATTTGTTTATATAATATTGAATAAACAATTTTCGGTCGGTAATTTTTATCTAAAAGGCATGAATTTTCAACGCAAAAATCAAATTAAATTACAAATTTAAAAATCTGAAAAAATTTATATCTATTTAAAACATGTCTCAGAGCATAGCGTTCAGGATTTTTTGAAAAAATTATTCTTTTGTTTATAAAACAAATATTAAAATTACCATTTTCTGAGTCCGACATCCCCTTAACCTCAAACGTTGAAAACTATTACACTTTCTTATTGTTAAAAATTGAAAGACTTTTAAGGTATAAGATAGTTATACCTTAAAAATATAGAAGAAAAGTATAGCTTTGTAATATATAAGTATACTTTAGTTGTGACTCAAACGATCTTTAAGATAAAATGAGTATATTTTATAAACACTTAGAAGATGATTCTAGCCTAAAAAAAATATAAAACTTGTTAGTACATAATCTCTATTTTTAAGAATCATTAGAAAATGGCTAGTTACATTCTAACTGTTTATATCATATTTATTTCTAACCTGTAAACCTTAATGTTCTAATTTCTAGGAGAATTTTTATATTTCAAAAGAATTGACCATTAAACAGAAAAGTAATGCAATTTATGTATTTCAGAATTTAATATCCATATACCACGCAATGAATTATTTTCAAATTTAAAATACATCAGGTATTAAGCATCATCAAATAATTATCCAAAAAAAATGTTTCTCTTGCAATGATTATATATATATATATATATATATCATTGCAAAGAGAAACATTTTTTTTGGATAATTATTTGATGATGCTTAATACCTGATGTATTTTAAATTTGAAAATAATTCATTGCGTGGTATTATGGATATTAAATTCTGAAATACATAAATTGCATTACTTTTCTGTTTAATGGTCAATTCTTTTGAAATATAAAAATTCTCCTAGAAATTAGAACATTATTAAGGTTTACAGGTTAGAAATAAATATGATATAAAACAGTTAGAATGTAACTAGCCATTTTCTAATGATTCTTAAAAAATAGAGATTATGTACCTAACAAGTTTTATATTTTTTTTAGGCTAGAATCATCTTCTAAGTGTTTATAAAAATATTACTCATTTATATCTTAAAGATCGTTTGAGTCACAACTAAAGTATACTTATATATTACAAGCTATACTTTTCTTTCTATATTTTTAAGGTATAACTATCTTATACCTTAAAAGTCTTTTCAATTTTTACTAACAATAAGAAAGTGTAATAGTTTTCAACGTTTGAGGTTAAGGGGATGTCGGACTCAGAAAATGGTAATTTTTAATATTTGTTTTATAAACAAAAGAATAATTTTTTCAAAAAATCCTGAACGCTATGCTCTGAGACATGTTTTAAATAGTATACTCAAATTTTTTCAGATTTTTAAATTTGTAATTTAATTCTGATTTTTGCGTTGAAAATTCATGCCTTTTTAGATAAAAAAATTACCGACCGAAAATTGTTTATTCAATATTATTATAAACAAATTTACTTTTTCTTAAAAAATCAAAACATCATGCCCTGGCTTTTGTTTTAAACTACCTATATGAATTTTTTTAACCAGTTAATTTATAGATTAACAATCGTTTGAATTTCCACTCGGAAAGTTAAACATCGTAATATTACAGAGTGGTTTTGTATAATTTATCATACTTAAATAGCTTATATATTTTTTTTTCTTTCTTCCCTGATATCCTGTGCAAAGCGATTTCATCGGTTTTCAATAAAAGCGAAACGAGGAGAATCCTGTTGCCGCAGGATAAATCTTTTTTTTCCTCCGTTCCTCCCTTTCTTTTTTCTTTACAAACTCACGTCGCAAGTTCATAAATCATATACCAGAGAGACGAGCGATTTTCTTCGAGAAGTGATTATAATAGTCAGACAAGGAATATTTTGAGCGCTTTCGTCTTGCACGTATGTGTGTGTGTGTGTGTGTGTGTATTATTTATTTACAGGATTACATTAACGAAACGTATTGTTATAATACTTAGAAAAATGCAGAGAAAATACGAAAAATTGATAATAAAAGAGAAAAATGTATATAAATAGTACATGTATTCAGTATGTTATAGATAATCGTTCGATAAAACCTTCGTGATATCGTATCTAGTCACCTACGCGGAGCTTATCGGTACGGAAGCGATCTCGAAAATGGTAAAACCTCTCGAGACGGTATATACGCACACGAATTGTGACATCCGTCGTTATCTCGCACCTCGAGCTGTGAAAGTGTGTGTGTGTGTGTGTGTGTGTGTGTGAATGCATATATCGAATAGCTGTGGTGTAAATGTGACCGGCATATAAACAAACGGCTTAGAGATAATGAAACACGATGTTACCGAGATGCCGATTAGTACATCAAGAGAACTATACGCGTATACACCATAATCCACGTATTATTGTGAATGGGATTATTCTCGAATGATCACGAGTGTCATTTGGAAATAAAAAAATTTAGAAGTTGACTATATAGTACTTCGTCAATTAAACAGTTTATTGAAGTACATACAAACATGGCGGATCTTTCAGATTCTCTGTGATTTAGACTTAAGTGGGGGAAAATGATAGGAACAATAAAATTTAGAATTTGACTTTATGGTTGTTGATGGATTTAACAGATGAATCAAATACATACAATGATATTTCAGATTCAGAGCGATAAACGTTCAAGGGGAAAAAAAGATAGGAGATAGTAAAATTTTATAGTAGTTCTTGATTTCAATCGTTTAATAATATAGATTATATCTGAAAAAATTATGAAAAACACTTCATTTTGGAAAATTATATGGACTATATTTGATGAATTTGAGTAGTCAACTTTTATATGTATACTCTTCTAGTAATTGTTAAACTGATAATGACAAACTGGTTTAAGTGACTAAATTTAAAATTTTTGGCAAAATCTAAATTCAACTTCTAAATATTTGAATAAATTTTGGAGAGAAATTGATCTGTTTTAGTAATTAAATTTTAACCATTTACTAATTTAAAATCTTTCCCATCCCATCCTAAAATATTCCACTATGCGCGTAATTTATAAAAACGGTTAAACCTCATAAAGTCATTCCAAAGGACCGCAAAATTTGTTCAACATTCAAACTGATGAAAGCAAAAGGTTATCATTCAACAATTTTATTTAATCAATATATTGTCAATCAAGAAAAATAGCGACGTTCGCGCACTAATATAACAAAATATATACATTTATTTATTACCCTTTCCCTATTTTTTACTTTCTCACTTTTATGTTATCAACGTAGAGAGATAAGGTTTTTCACGTAGCAT
Source organism: Theocolax elegans (assembly GCA_026168455.1). Taxonomy (NCBI): domain Eukaryota; kingdom Metazoa; phylum Arthropoda; class Insecta; order Hymenoptera; family Cerocephalidae; genus Theocolax; species Theocolax elegans. The sequence continues at coordinate 100,173,950 of CM047426.1, read as the reverse complement.
AATGCGAAGGTGGAAATACTTGCCGGTGAAAAATCACCATGCCCGCGTTCAATTGCACTTTATTTATCACAATTTAGTGACGTTGATTTATCGTAACAAGACCAACCGAGAGCGACACATACGCGTGCGTCATTGCAATTTACATCGGCCATCTCTCAATGTAACCGTCTCACTTAACGACCGACGCGACCGCTAAGTAGAATACACCGTAGATATGTGCACGTGTGCGTGTGGCTGCGTGTGTTTGCATGAGCGTATGCATCTGTTTCTGAAAATAAAAGAGTTTCGATATTACAATAGCTTATGGTGCAATGTTACACACAAACAGAAGGATACCGCTGTTGATTTTCCCTAAAGTCTTAACCACACGTGTTTGCCATTTTTCTCTACCCGTTCTTTCAACGAGGATGCTTTCCAATGTCTTTTTTAATTGGATCTTAACTTTTTGACTACTGCTGATTTGTCCATAGAAGTTTAAATTGAGGAAGTCAACATCTAACTCTTTTAGCGGTGAATTCTCGTCAATATTCTATACTAAGATACATTTGGTTTCCTGTATCTGCACGTTCATGGATGTAATTCGAAAATTCATTAAACACAGATGTGTATACAATTAAAATCTATTAACGAACCCTTCAAAAATCTTCTTTACGTACCACTGCGATTTGCAAAAATACAGACGCGTAAATGAAAAATAATATTTAAATTTAAATTGTTGAATTAGATTAGCTATTCATCAAACTTTTTCAAAAAGAATGTAAAAGTTTATATTGAGGTAAGAAAGTACTTTTAAATTTGTAATGATTCTCGCAATTTAATTAACAAATTAGTTTAGATTAGTTTCACATTCTCAATTATTATAGAACAATTTAGAAGTTCACATTCGAATGAAAATGTAAAAATACTTTCTTCAAGTTTTACCAGGTAGTTGTGTTTTGGATTCGTCAAACAATATAAAATGTAAATTAAAGTTCCAAATTTAATTATTAAATTAGATTAATTTCTCAACAAACTTAATCAATAAGTTAGAAGTTGAATTTTGAATTCATTAAGCCGTAAAAGTGAAACAATATTAAACATTTAATTATTTATTTATTCTAGTTTTTCATCAAAATTCATCAAAGCTGAAGCATTAAATTTATCAACAGTCAATTTCAAAATAGATGCAGTCAAGTTGTAAATTTTTTTATCTTCCATAATTTTTCGCACTTGAATCTAATCATGTTTAGAATACCGAAAGCTTAGACATGTTTATTTATTAAACCATTGATTTTATCAACTAGCGTACAGTTAAATATAGTCTATTCACCTTCATCATTTTTTTCCATTTCAATCATTATCACATAAAAGCGGAAAGATCAGGCATGTTTATATATTTCATATAGACGACGCATAACATCTGGTAAAGGTATATTTAATCCGAATACGTTAAATCTCAAAACTCCCACAGTTTGAGACGAGCATCCGTCACTTTATCTTACCAATAACATAAAAATGTAACGGTAATACCCATCCAAACTTTAGACGTTCGTTTAATTTTTAATTTCAATGGATTCTCCACGCGCGTCGAGAACGAGTTTTTGAGAAGAGGGCCCTTCAAGGAGAAGAAAAAAAATATACGCAGTACAGGAAAAGTCCCGGAATAAGAAAGAAACCAGACGGAAAAATACAAAAATAAATATAATGGAATTCTATATTTGCTATACATCAGAAACGAATGCAGTGTTTAAAGTTAGTAGACGAAATTTTGGCCTAAAAAGGAATCATCAAATTGTAAAGCTAAATTTTCGATCAAATTTCGTCTAATTTTTATTTTTTCTATACCTTTTGACCAAATTAAATGATTTGAGCTTCTTTATTTTCAAAACATATGTGCTCAATCTCAGTTTTCTTTTTAAATTTGGTTTGAATGCATATCTTTACTTTTTTCCGAGTTATAAGCAGACAAAGTCAATGGTTTTTTCATTGAGATTTTTTGTTATTTGCTTATATCTATCATAAAAAAGGGCATTGGAATCTAAAACTCTGGCTTTTTTCATATTTTTATAGTAGAAATTATATCCTAGAGTTTGGTAAAGAACCATTTTCCAAAGGGTGTAGGCTCTCCTTGTTAGTTATTATATGTAACAAAAACTATATGTATTTTTTATGTATTCTTATTGGTAGCAGCCATCTAAGACCAAGAGTCCTTTGCTGCGTAATAAAGTTCAATTCAATTTAATTTAATATTATAGAAAACTTAATTTCGCAATAGTCCGAGATAACAATTAGAAATTTTACACAAATAGAAAATATAGATTTTCACATGGGGTTATTCTCTCTCTCCCTGCCAGTGTGGTACATATAATACACGGTTAACGAGATAATCTTCTATACTTCAGTAGCGGTTAATACCGAACCACGCAGCTGGCGTCTAAACGATGAGGGCGCGATTTGTAAAAGACATCTGATTGATGTCGACGGAGATGAATAAACAGAGCTAGAGAAATACTCGCCAAAGGTCGTGGGGCGGGAGAAAAAGGTAAAAAAGAATGTTTAAAAGAGATGTATAGACATCACATAAGTGTGAGAGAAAGAGAGAAGGAGAAGAAGAAGAAGAAGACACAGGCGTACATTTCGTTCTTACGGCTACCGACGCGCCAATAAGCGTGCGAGTTTCAATTGTAATTAGGGAGAATGTAAATCAACGTCCGACTATCTCATTTCTTCTTTCTTCTTCGTATACATCCAAAGCTAAAGTTTGCGAGTGCGTCTCCTTAGCGGGTCTCCTTCATTTACACACGCACACACGCGCACACACACACACACACACGCGCGAGTGCGCGCACAAATACACACAAATATTCGCTTCTCTCCCTCTCTTTCTCTCTCCCGACTTTAATTATACTATTTGAAGTCGACGAAAAATTTTATCTTCTTTTTTGAGAAACCAAGAGAAAAAGAGAGAATAAGCTTGAGGTTGATGACTGGTTGATTCCGAGGTGCATACAGATTTGACAATCAGCACATTATTTTTATGAGCATAGAATCTAAAATATATTTTCAGAAAAATGTTGTATGATGTATTTCACATTTAAAATATATTGATTTTATTTAACCTAAACTGTGGTATTTTAAGGTAGACAGCTGGTCGATTTCGAGACATTTGCCTAAATTCTAGATAACTCATGAATATTTCGAATTACGTTGTTGATCAATCTTTGAATTTAAGATTCAATATTAAATAAAAAAATTAAAGTCAACAAAGGAAGCAGTATTCTATTTTAAAATAGAGATCAACCTGAAAGGGAAGTCAAAGTAAGATCGTTTTGATTAGCTGTTACAAATGTTATTGAGTTACGGTTACTAGGCACAATAGATTTTGGGACTTGGGCAGGGAGGGGGGGGGGAGGCTTGCCGAGAAAGTGTTTAGGAGAAAGAGTGCGAATGTAAAATAAGAGATAAATAGATAGATAGATAGATAGATAGATAGATAGATATAGATTTATCTATAGGAAGAGAGCGAGAGAGAAAGAGAGAGAGAGAGAGAGAGAGAGATTGATTAACAACTGACTTTATTTGTGCCAAGGTTAAAATAACCGAATGGCACTAACTTTACATATATTAAATATATAACACGCTTGAAACAGCCGTAGTTATTGTAAATTTTTAGTTTTATCGGTTGGTTACCTAAATTCTATTAGCGATAGCACACCGTTCTTATTTGAAAGAATTTAGTAAAGACGTTAGAGTATTCATTTGTGAAATTTACATTTATTACTAGATGTTTTGACGTTAGAAATAAAACTTTTATAGGTTATTGTTCCAGCCGATACTATATTATTTTGGCAATTTGTGTAAACTCATTTACGATGAGTATGTTGACGTTTAAAGTGGACCGAACACGATAAATACTTTATTCTCGTTGTTTTTCGACCTCTACTTTTCTCGCGGTGAGCTTACCCCTTTCGAGGTAACTACGATTTTCAAGTTAGTTGCTCGCTAGATGCCTAAGATAACGGTCTAAAGAATTAGCCGGTTATACATTTTGAATATATTTTATTTTATTAAATATAGATGATAATTTAAATCCAACAAGTTCTAAATTTCTTTTTCATCAAACGAAACTACAAGAACAGTTATGGTAAGATAAAATGATTTGTGATTAGAAATAGATGTGTATATAGCTGGTAATGGCAAGACTAAGTATGTGAAGGTTACGAATAGCTACTTATAAATTATAAAAATTACTAGATATTCAGGTAAATTATTTTTAATTTTACTACAGAGGGTTTTCAAAATCATTCCAGTTGCTTAAAGCATAATATAGAAAGAAATAACCTAAAATGTAATTAGTCTTCGAAAATGATAGATTTTCCACTCAATTATAATTAAAAGTAGTACGCGGTATGTAAGTAAATATGGAAATACTAAAATTATAAGATTAAAGGGATTAGGTTTTTTTTCGATTTTGATGAACAAACGATGTATGTTTTTATTTGACGATGTTTCGATGGATATCTTCCATCTTCATCAGGCTATACTTTTATTGATAATATCAGTATAACAATAAAAAACACCTTTCAAAAAGGTGTCAAAACCCGCAAGTATATGTGTTATTCTAATCTAACTTTGAAAATTGTTATCTGATAAATAAAATTGTTATCTGTCTGATAAATTTTAAAGTATAAGATAAAAATATCTTTGATTCTAATTCCCATATTTTCTCTACTTATTTATATTTTATATAAACATTTTTATATATATTACTTAAACTTCGTAAAAAGTTTCTGCAATTGAAAGCACTGAAATCAAACTGTAATCGACAAGTATTTTGAACCATGCAAAAATTTCTACCAATCTGAATACAGATTTTTTTATATGAAAAGTATCTTACACTATTATTTTTCATTTCTAGCCCACACATGTTTTACAGTAATTAATAAATAATATTCTAATGATATTATATTGTGCAAAATTAATTTCTATAATACTAATAAAATGGACATTTCTTTTTTATTCTTTTAAATAATAAAATAATACTTGCACCACCGTTGGTTAAACGCTTCATATATGTGTTAATTCTGACTTACTAATGTATTCCTTTACATTTATGAAAGTATATAATACCGTGAAGAAACTGCAATGAGTAATAATATATAAATATTGCAATACTATCTGGCAATATTAATATCCTACATCACCAATGATAAAATAGACATCATTATTTTTATCTAATAAAGTTCCTAATAGAGGCCTGCGATGGCTTGGTCGGTAGGGCGACGGACTCGTAATCTGGAGGTCCCAGGTTTGATTCCCGGCCCCGGCCGATTGATACAAGCACCACTAGCGACTGTATTTTCAACAAGTGCTTTCTTCACCAAGACATCGTATGACCTCCGTCGCTGATTAGCAAGTTTTTCTTAGTAGTTATGTAAAATAATTATTATTTCACTTAACTAAGGATATACAATCTACATGATTTTACCAATTAATTAATTAATTAATAAGATAAAAGCTAAGATGTATGTAATTATTTATAAAATGTAACATCAGTTAATATAGTCAGAATTAACACATATATGAAGCGTTTAACCAACGGTGGTGCAAGTATTATTTTATTATTTAAAAGAATAAAAAAGAAATGTCCATTTTATTAGTATTACAGAAATTAATTTTGCACAATATAATATCATTAGAATATTATTTATTAATTACTGTAAAACATGTGAGGTCCAGAAATGAAAAATAATAGTGTAAGATACTTTTCATATAAAAAAATCTGTATTCAGATTGGTAGAAATTTTTGCATGGTTCAAAATACTTGTCGATTACAGTTTGATTTCAGTGCTTTCAATTGCAGAAACTTTTTACGAAGTTTAAGTAATATATATAAAAATGTTTATATAAAATATAAATAAGTAGAGAAAATATGGGAATTAGAATCAAAGATATTTTTATCTTATACTTTAAAATTTATCAGACAGATAACAATTTTATTTATCAGATAACAATTTTCAAAGTTAGATTAGAATAACACATATACTTGCGGGTTTTGACACCTTTTTGAAAGGTGTTTTTGATTTGAGTACTTTCAATTGCAGAAAACTATTATGGAGTATAAATTACTTATAAAAAGGTGTAATTAAAACATAAATAAGTATAAAAATAGAATTATCTTAAAAATGCTAACACATATACTTGCGGGTTTTGACACCTTTTTAAAAGGTGTTTTTGATTTGAGTACTTTCAATTGCAGAAAACTATTATGGAGTATAAATTACTTATAAAAAAGTGTAATTTAAAATATAAATAAGTATAAAAATAGAATTATCTTAAAAATGCAATAATTAATATATTTAATTGTTTATAATATAATTATCTTAAAAGTGCAATAATTAATATATTTAATTTTTAACCCATTGTATATATCATATGCATAGTTGGAAAAGTGTATGTTATACTTGATTAATATTTATTTCATCTTCAAACAATTTTGCATCTGTATTTAAAGCATTACATTGAATTTTAGATCCGTTATTATTATTGAGTATACGTTTAAAAATTTTATGAGTTTTATCAAGAATGAGTAAACAAATACACATTCTTTCATGTTATGTTCACAACTTTTTTTTTGCGCACGGAAAAAATACATATATTATGTATTCTTGAAAAATAATTTTAAAATATATATATATTATATAAATATTCCGCCGCACGCACACACACCCACATACATACATGCATATATATACACATATATGGGCTATTTCACGTCAAGTGGTACGATGAAAATTTTAAATCACTCCAAAATTTGAGAACAGGCTGGAAACATCTTCCAGAACATACAAAAAAAATTTAAGTGTTAAAAATAATTTGCTTAAGAGTTATTTGACCATGAAAAGTGGAAATTTTTCAATTTTTTAGAAAAATTTCTATTTTTAAAGCCATTTATCTCAAAATCAGTTGATTTTTTTGAAAAAACATTACAGACAACTTTTGTTTAAATTAATCTTTAGAACTTATCTACCCTGGTTACATTTCTTAATTTTAAAATCTCGAAGAGATAGAACACCCGGACATATTGAATATCAAAAAAAAGGCTACTACACCATAATCGATTTTAATCTAACACCTCTCAAAAGTTCACATTTTTCGCGAGCTTT
>CM047426.1:100144305-100164305 GCA_026168455.1 Theocolax elegans | reverse complement strand
AACATTCTAAATATTAAATTTAATGCGGATAACGGGCTTATTTTTGTCATAACACTCTCATTTTTAAAAAATAGTGATGATTTTTTTTTCACTACAAACAATAAAAATATACGAATTGGAGCCGCGGTGGCTCATGGGTAGAGCTCCCGACTCTCACACCGAGGGTCGTGGGTTCGATCCCAGACGTGTACCTCTGAAAATTTTTTTCATGTGCATTTTTCGAACACCGCGACTCAGTGGCTCGGCGTGTCACTATAATGTGACGCCAGTTCAGGTGCACGTGCGTTTCGTGCATTTTTCAGTGCATAAGAGGCACGGGCATCTGAACTATAGGGAACGTTAGGGACGCGAAGATGTAAAGAGGATCGCGGTGGTTCCATCGGGAGGACAGGAAACTGTAATTATTAGACTAATTACAGTGACCGATGATATCTTCCGATGGACACAAGCACCACTGTTTCAACTACATGTGCTTTGTTTACAGACACACCGTTCACTTCCGTCGCTGATTAGCCCTGGCAGCATAAATAGAGCGACGTTAAATAACATAAAAAAAAAAAAAATATATACGAATTAATGCTGCAAGGACTAGCAAAATGTAAATTATTGAAGTATAATTATAAAAAATGTTTACGTCTTATGAGTTCGCATTAAACTTCTGATGTAAAATAAGTAATATGTATATAAACGAGATTTATAAATAAATAGAAATAATATTTTGAATGAAATTTCATGTTCATATATATAACATTCTTAATAATAATAATAAAATTAATTATGTCAATTAGCAATTATACTGATATATTGTTTTATGTTATTTTTTTTAACCGTCGCTCGTTTTATGCTCCCAAACTGGTGCTAATCAGCGACGGAGGTCATACGATGTCTTTGTTAAGAAAGCACTTGTTGAAAATACATTCCCCATTGGTGGTTGGATCAATCAGCCGGAGCCGGGAATCGATCCTGGAACCTCCAGATTACGAGCCCGACGCCCTGACCGAGCCATCGCAGGCCTCGTTTTATAATGTTAATATTTGTGTAATGGTTGCTTAAGAAACAATATTAATTATAGTTTATTAAAATGCTTTTTATTATCGATCACATTTCATATCAACTTGCAATTGTTCTGAACAACAACATTTACCAATTATTACATTTTTTTTATATTTGCAATATATACACAGACACATATATACGTATATACATATATACGTATATACATATATACGTATATACATATATATGGATATATCGACAAGAACTTTTTCGTATATTCTTCTATATACGTATCTTTAACTTTATCTTATTTCGAAATTTACATATAATTTTTTTTATAAAATTGATAATAATGATTTTTTTACGTGGAATTCTTTTTTAAATTGATTATGGTACTTAAGTTGCTCTAAAAATTGTGGCTATTTCATTATAAAAATTATGATTTTTAGGTTATAATTATTTTCTATTTGATCAGCAAACTAAAAATACTCTGTTAGCGAGTTTCATAAAAATATTATGGTTTTTAAATTAGTTTACTCGCTTGATGAACAATCTAAATATTACGAAATAATCTACAAATTTCCTTATGTATTTGTATTTTTTTATTTAAGTACTGGCGTTATGTAGTGATAACCTTAACAATATTATGATTTTTTAGGCTAATTTTTATGAAATAGCTGATTAACATGCTATTACGGAAATTTCCACTAGCAAATATTTTCTGCGCATTACGTTTTTCTTTTTATTTCTTTAGCCATATCGGAAAAGTTACATACCACGTGTTTACTGGAATATTGTACGTCCACCTTATCATAATAAAATGTTGAAGATTAACTATAACAAATCAAGAAATGGTAGTTACTACACGAATAACCATTTACCATGCGCGCTTGCAAAACGAATTAATTATCATTACTATCGTTAGAGGACTATGCGGAATATTTTCATATCTGTGCATGTACACGTAACACCGTAGACTTTATACCAGACAACACAACACCTATACATTTTTTCTTTGTATATACAAAATAATCTAATTCACGATCAGTACTGAATAATTGTATACCCAATAATAATCACTTTTTTTTCAATTAACAATTCTCACACACGGAAAAAATTGCTTTTATTTTTTGATACAACCTCGTTATCTCGGTTCTCTAAAATACTTAGCTAATTACTTCTTAATGTGAGAGTTTGACACGCGTCGATGATTGAAGCTAAGTTAAAATCGTGAACTCGAGTAAATGCAATTCACGTAGTATCGTACTGATAGTATTAACATTGGTGTAGTGGTGTATATTTTAAACTTCTTGTGATTACATAAGTCTACTCGTATATATCCTACCCGAGGTATATGGGTGTGGTGTGGTAACCGACGATGGATAATTGGCTGCGCATCGATTTTTTTGTGTTTTTATGGACATTATTAAGGTATTGTGTATAGTCCCTTTTTTGTAAGTCATTAAATTTTTTAACGAAATTTTTATACTTATAAGCTGATGTTGCATCATGTAATTACAAAATTATTCTTCCAAAAAATAGAAAATATTATTGCTAATAATACAAGCTCGGATTGAAACCTAATGATTGTTTAATGTTAAGTTATCGGTATATTTATCTTGAGTTGTTTTCAACTATTTTAAACAAAACACAAAATATTTGTATTAATAAACAATTTATTATTGTTCACGTAGTTGATTCAAAGGAAAATGTTATAACATTGATTTTTGGTGAACAAAATATTTGGTTGATTCGTATTCTGTTTTTGTTAACACGATGTTTTACTTTGTCTGTCCTAATACTGCTTTAAGTTACAGTTTTCTTTTTGTTAACACTTTGTTCTGCTTTCATTATTGATACAGCGTTTTACTACAATTATTATTTGTTTCAAGTTTGCTGTTCTATATTTGTTAATATTAACACTATAATCGTGTTCATTTTATTTTTGCAGAAGATAATCAAAATCTGTTTTTAAAAGGATAAATTTATTTAAATGTCATAATAGTACTAATTCTAAATGATTCCTAGTAGAAATATGGCAATTTTAAATGGTTTGAGGTTAGAAAAGCCATGTTTTAGGTCATAACTAGGCATTTTCTATCGATCTTTTAAAAATGCCTAGTTTCTATTTTAAAAATCGTTTCCGTTTCTACTAGGGATAAAATTCGAATTAAACATGTGTAAATATCTACTTACTCCACTGGCGGGTTTACATAATGTTAAGATCTATATATGTACGTACCTGTAACAGAAAAACAATTGTTCGTTAGTGCCATTATTAGCGAATGAAGAATCTTTAACGTAATGAAATAATATTCTAGGTCAGGAAAGAAAAAAGTGTCGACAGGAGGTAAAAATGACAATATTAGAGAAAGACAGTTTATTATCTACATATCGGTAATAAGAAGCGTAAAACAAGGGGCTCCACCTGCTCAGGCTTAACGAACAGAGGTAACGAAAGAAGAATAAAAAAAGTAAAAGGTAAAGAAAAGAAACCAGAGAGAAAAGAAAAGATGTAGAAACCAGGAGCAAAGGAAGCTCGTGTTTTCGCGTGAAAGTGTCACTCGCGGAGAACCGATAAACATGTGTGTTGGAAGCGTCGCGAGGGACAGACGAATGCGGAGCGTCGGATTTCGTATACGTATACTCGTATATATAGAAAGCTCGAGGTAACGTGACGAGAGTTCCCTCTCTCTCTCTCTCTCTCTCTCTCTCTCTCTCTCTCTTCGTCTTCTTCTCGGGCAGGAAAGGAAAGGTTTCTTGCATACCTGCCCTTCGGAATGCACATCCAGAGAAACGAGGTGAACGGCTATTGTCTTGTCAGCGGGAGCCGCTAAATCTGCTCGCCGATCTCTTCACGATCGTAGTAGTAGTCTTCCTTCTTTCTTATAAACCATCTCAGGGTAACCAAGAGATAGAGAGAGAGAGAGAGAGAGAGAGAGAGAGAGAGGCGGGAGCAAACCTTCTCTCGTAACGATTTTTCACCCCGATTCTAATCCGAGAGTCAGTCTGGACTTTTTGACCATGATCCTTTCTTCTTCTCCTTTTTTTTATTCTTCTTCTCCCTTTTTATAACAAATAGTTCCTTATGCTCGTCATCCAAATCCGGCTCTTGCGCACACACACTTGTTATCTCGAGAGTCAAATAGTTTATTTGAACTCCATTCGATATTGTTGGAATGATTAATAAATTCGGGATCACCATCATTTCTTTTTTAGCGCCAAATTTGATCGTTGAACTTCTACTCGGGATTAATCAATCTGTCCACCAGCCTGGAAAAAAATAAATCATCCAGTATCGTCGGTTCGTCGTCTATTGGCCATTTCAGGTGGCCAAAAGATTAGACCAGACATTCACCATAGTTTCACCAGAATATGACCTACGCTCTTTAACTTTATAATCTCAAAGGTTCCTTTCAGACTTTGTCATTAAAGCTGTGAAACTTTTCTCTTATCGCTTTAAATGATTAAACTATTTAAAACTTAAACTATTTTTCATTAACCATTCAAGGAAAAGTAATTAATAGCTAGTAAAAATGTATAATAACTTGAATGTCCCGAGTAAAAATATAAACTATTGCCAGTATAAATATTGGCAATAGTTACTATTTTATCATTTGTAAACTATAGCAAATAGATTGGCCATAGTTCTTAAATTTGAAAAAAATAAAAAAAAATATTAGGCTGCCGTAGGATTTGAATCTTTGATCTTTAGATCGAAACGCTGGCTCTTTACCACTGAGCCATTTTGCTACTTTGTTATTAAGAGTTAATTTCAGGCTATAAAAAACAGTTGAAGATGTGGTTGAAAATGATGTAAGTACAAATTGTATGACCCGAGTAGAAATTCTAACCAGGCCGCCTGAATTAGAAAACAGGGCCTGAAAAGGTCACCTGTTAAGGGCCGGGATACGAATGTAATCGAATTTAAGTCAGGATCTAATTTTGTTAGTTCGAATGTGAGGTTTGTAATAGTATCTACAAATTATATAGTATTGTATATCAATTTTCAGGTTAGAATTTTATCAAGAGTTTTCCATAAATATAAAATTAGTAAAATATTGATCATACTCAGAAGCTTAATTTACTAAGAGTTCGAAGGTATCGATTGAAAAGGAAAATACAATATCAGTGTCAAGAAATTAAATCTGATAGTGAAGTAAATTATTAGGATCAAGTAAGTAATTTACAGATTAAAAATAAAAATGTGAGTGGTGATGAATGCATCTAGTTTTTACTACTAATTAAGTGCCTTAATACCACCTGATTATACCCACAAAATAGTATTACATAAAACAGGCCCTGGTCTCTACCCCATTACATTTTTTAAAGGCCCTTTACAGGCACCTGTTCAGGGCCTTTTAATATTCGTCAGGTACCTGTGCAGGGCCTTTTTTTGTCTGAAAATCATTTCTACTCGGGGAGTTCAATTGTTCTGTGTAGCCTGAAATTAACTTTTAATAACAAAATAATAAAATGGTTCAGTGGTAATGAGCCAGTGTTGAGATCTAAAGATCGAAGGTTCAAATCCCGCGGCAAGCTAATATTTTTTTTTTTGTAAATTTATGAACTATGGCCAACCTATTGGCAATAGTTTACAAATGATAAAATAGTAACTATTGCCAATATATGGCAAACATACGGGCGGATGATGTTTGGCGGTATGTTGGCAATACATTGCCAATTTTCGCGGCAACATATTGGTAATATGTTTGCAACAACTATTGCCCATTGATCTGCAATATAGTGGCAATAGTTTATATTTTTATGCGGGGTACTAGTGTATACTATTCTTCAATTATCCTCAAATTTCTTATATTAGTGTTCGTATACAATACCACCACTTATGAAAAATTGCATTTTCAATACTAACACTCTTAATTCTATCATTTTCTTTTCGATAAATTATCTAAACTAAATGATTTATATTATCATTGACTTTGTATAAACTGTAAAAGTTAAAAAATTTTTTTTTATTAAACTTGTTTCTTTTAACTAGAAAAGTGTCTTAGATGAATTTAAGATTTAATTACTATATACATACAATTTTCATGTATACTAAATACTTTTGTTCCTTGGTTTATTTAGTTATAAAAATTGTATTTCGAAGTAGATTTAAAAACTTGACTATTTATAATCTTTAAATTTTAATTTTAATGATTTTTTTTGTAATATTTAATGAAAAAATAATATAAACAAATAATTTTCAAAAGAAAAACTTTTTTATTATTTATTTTATCCTATAATAAGATAATATTATAAAACCTCAAAATCATTTACTATACTTGTACGGGAATATTATAGTGAACTAACGTCCGCTGTAAGCAGGCCGTTTAACCAGAAACTGCTCAATCTTCTGGCCATTCACCATAAAATTGACGCGACTTATAGTTAACGTATGGTCGCAAGATTTAACAAACATAATATGTTAACATCTTTTGTTTTTCCTTTACATGAACTTTGAAATTTGGCTTTTTATTTTCATGTTAACATTGTAAGTTCTTTATCAGTTAACAGTATTTAATACGTGAAGTTATATTTTGATTATTGATAGTGAGCTAGTATTGTATTTTGTTTTTACTACAGCGTTAACATTTTGCTTTGTTTTTATATTATGTAACAGTTGCATTCACTGTATGTTTAGAATTAAAATGTGTTTTGATTATATATTTGTGTGTTAATGTTGTGTTTCGCTCAATATTTATGTGTTATAGCTGCGTTTTGTTTTTGTTTAATACTAACATTTTATTTTATTTTTATTTTTTTTTAACACAATATTTTAAATTTATTTCTGTTTACATTTTAGTATTATGCGTTAGATTATCGTTATTATTATTGTCCTAGGTTAATATTGATAACAAGTTCTATTTAAGAATACTGTTTTTGAGTTTTATATTTGTTTAGGTTACATATGAAAAATATGCATAATTAATTATCTAAAAATGACCAAAATCATGCCCAAAAAAGAAAAGAACGCCACTTCCACTGCGAATGAATCATTAATATACGCAATCTTTTTTCTTTCTAATTATCAAAAGAAATTGTCGATAGATAAAGAAAGGAATTAAATAGAAAAAAGGTATATATTTAAAACTTGCGGATGATCGATGACGTAACCACATTTCTTTTCTTTTGAACGTTACCATAAATTTCTACTAAGAAGTACACCTTTCCCAGTCTCATCGATCCTCGCACTTCCGGCAGAGTCCACCGCCCTATTCAACATCTTTTGTTTTTCACCGATCCGTTGCATTTGCAAGTCGCAGAAACTAAAGTCGATCTTCGAAACTTGTATCGATCGATCGTATATACCTCTCTCGATCAGTTTATTCTTCTTATTCTTCTTCCTCTTACTTGCAAAAAGAGAGCAAGACAGATGAAGGAGGGCGGATCGAGAGAAAAGACTAGAACGTATACGCCGTATAGTTTCTCTTCTCTCCATCCATTCGAAGTAAACTATATATAAATGCACAAGAGAATATCGTTTCTATTGTACTTCTCTTAATGGGTCTCGGTTTCATATTTTCGAACTTTGAACTTGCATGCGTATATATTGATCTTTATGGATGTGTCGATCCTTAAAAGAGCAATCATATTTCCTCGTCACATGCAAAATTCACGTTCATTGTCAAACCATCCACGTGACTAATCGATTTCCTAGTAACTTTTTTTCTTTTTCTTCTTCTCTTCTTTACCTTCTCTTCGTTCCTCATTTATCTCAAGGTGGATAGAGAACACCAAATCGTGTCCATACAATTTGAATATCGTTTCAAACTTCTGGGTCATATATCTATTGAAATGTATCTTTTTTTAACCAACACATTGATCCAAATAAATTTTCGCTCGAGTAAAAGTACGCGGGGTGGCGAGGACGAAGAGCAACAGTAATATTCAATATCACAGTTGTCAAATCATCGAGCCTTACTAAGGTAACAGTGGCTACAGCTAACGTTTTATTAGCGAGTCACGAATAGGTCAATGAGACGCGGAGGCTCCCGCATTCCAGCCGCGTCAATTAGTGACGCGCGGTTTCCTCGCCTTATACCCTGGTGTAACGGTTAGGGATAAACGTATATGTAGATCGACTATTATGATTATCGCATATCCCTTGAACTTTAGTGCAATCTCGAATCATCAGTATTTATGTGAATACTATAACAAGAATTTAACCTGATTTTGATAATGCAGCGGTATGATCGATGTAAGATAGATTGTGCTTGGTGCAATATGTCGAATACAAATAATTTTCACATTTAGGAAATATTAACAAATAGGACGAGGTAATAACCAAGCTTTATTAACACAATCCAAATGTTAATATATATATATATATATTTCCTCCTGTTTAAAACAATAGAGTTAACCTCTATTGTCAAAATAGTATAATGTCAATTCACAATTGTTCACAACACAAATAGAAATACATGTAATCTCTAAAATCTCAATGCAGTTTACCTTTGATGTCAATTCAATCAAAATCGAGTCAATCAAATCCTCCAACATCAACTCAGTCAATCTCAAAAATAAAAAGAAATAATACAGTCAACATCTAGCTATCACTATAAAGTCAACCTCTATTGTTAGTAAAGTAATCTTCTACTATCACAGTAGAGGCAAACTGTAATGCCACAATGTGGCCAATCTCTGAAATCACAATAAAGTCAACTCCTAAACCACAAGACAGTCGACTACTATATATTTTCTCATACATTATTTCTCATTCAAATGTTTAATCATCCAGAAAAAAAATCAAACCTATCTCTTCCACCCGATATTACACGATGTAAAACATTTGGTAAACGTCTTAAGTAAAATCGAAAACTGAAATGAATATCTAAACGTGAAACCCAAATCCGTCAGTTTACCTTTACCAATATCACAAAAATCCCACTTATTACGTGAGCTATAACGGTATACTTTAGGTGTTCGTCTAATTTTTTAATTTCAGCGAATTATCGACGAGCGTGCAGAACAAGTTTTCGAGCTGAGAACCTTTGAAGAAGAAGAAGAAGAACATGAAGAAAAAATGTAAACGCAATATAGGAAAAGGCCTGGGATACGAAGTAATACAGCTTTATCATTTAATGAACATATAGCAAGCTTAATAGTGACCCTGGACCTTCTAGTTGTTGATGTATTTCGCTTTATTGTTGGAGTATGTGAAAATTTGTGATGCACAGTAAAAATAATAGATGAGAATCGGGTTATGCGGAATCGAATAAAGGAAAATAAAAGAAAAAATTAGAAAGGTGTATCCCATGGGCGGTGTCCGACCTTCTCTCGCGCATGAGAATGAGCCTGCATCTCGACTCGGCTTTGAGAGAGAAAAGATAAAGGATAAAGGATAGAGGAACAACAGTAGCAGCAATCAAGCTGGACATCGGACAGTGACGAATGCCGCGTATCATCGCGTATCATTAGCCACGAGTTAAGGAGCTCGCTTCTTCTCCTTCTTCTCCTGCTTATTCTTCTTCTTCTTCTTCTTCTTCTTCTTCTACTTACTCTGTGCGAATATATGTGAGAGGTTGTTGAATTCTTACGTGTATGTATGTATACAAACAGGCCACACAGGGATGCAACAGTATACTTTTACTAAAATTGGAACTTTTACAATTCGAAATATTTAACACATGTGAAGTTTTGAATTTTGGTTGATAAGATATAAAAAATTTAATGAACAAATAATGAATACAATTTTCAATTATGTTTATACATCTCTTGGATTGCTTCTACGAACGTTTAGTTACCATACTATTTTATGTTATCAGATTTTTTTATGAGTACATTTTCTCTTTAGTAACGTATAATAGTATTTAGTATAATTTAAAGAAATTAAACAAATATCGCTACCAACATTAAAAAAGAAAATATCTAATTCACAATAACCTTGTCCATAGGAAGTTTTGGTGAAGGTTTGCTTTCCCCTTTATCCGAGAAAGAGAGGCACGTGATGTAAAAGTCCTAAGGAAACAACGGTGACGTACGGAAATTTTTCTTAGGGCGTTCGCGCTGAGGCTTTTACAAGATATAAAGGACGATCATTTTTTTTCGTCTTGAACGGAAAGGGGGGGAGGAGTGGAGAACAAACTTATTCTTCCGTGCATGCGGATCCCGTATAATTTGTTAACTTTGACAAAGCAATCCTTTTTTTCTTAGATTCGGTTACAATAGTATTTACGTACTGTATTATTTTATTCGCCAAGAAGATATTTCGATATAGAATTTCAAGAGTTTTTCGAATGACATTTATGAATTGACAATGAAGAGAGAGAAATAAAAAAGTGTGATAGGTAAATCCATTAAAGTTACCTCGATTGTGAGTATACATAAAGAAATTTAATCCTTTCGAATGTTACGCGTGTAAAGTTGATATCGGTTGGAAATCAATTATGTAAACATGATCGGGATTTGACTACCGGCAACACTAAAAATGTAAGAAAAACTCGTTTCTCATTATCACTCACGTGGCTTATCGTACTTTACGATCTTCATCCTAGATTTCGGAAGTTAGGAATGTGACACGTTATAAACGCGTATTTCTTTCTATATACCTGTTCTTCATTTTAGAAATAGAAACTGATTTTGTTTAATATTGCACATAGTATTTTAATATTTTCCTCGGTGAATCGTAATTGTAGGTTACGTACGTGCTCAACCACACGCTAAATATTTATATATTTATGTATTTATTTATTTGTTATAAATTGATGTTATTTATGAATTTTAAAGGAAGAAACATTTACTTTATACGTATATAACCTCAATCTCACGGTTATTTTATGAAAAATGAAAAAATTCCTAATCTACAAAACTTTTGACCAACAGTCGAAGCTACAATGAATATTCCTATAAAAGTAACAATTATTGCATCTCAAACAATCTCATTAAAAAAAGAAGATAAAGCGTCAATCGATAATCTATCAATCGTATTTTCCAAAAAGCGTAATTATCACCGTACCTCAAAAAATATCGTTTTAAAAGAAAGAAAGATAGAAAAGTGTCGGTACCAACCTAGAAAATTATTAACCAACATTGCAGCTACAAGTGTTTTATAGAAATAACAGGGCAATAGTCATAGCATCTCAATAAATTGAGAAAGATAGAAAAGGATTGTAGAATTTGGATGTCGTACGTGGTATGCACGGTAGGTTACACTTTGTAATATGTCTTCCTTGGGATTCGTGAACTGTTTTTTTCTTTATTCTTACATCGAAGGGCAACCACCCAAGTAGTTTTGACTTTCGTTAATAACAGAACGAGAGAGAGAGAGAGAGAGAGAGAGAGAGAGTTTGCGCGGTATCTGACGATAAGGGAAGTACGAGCCTTCTGAGAAGTCCTTCCCGCAGCCATGGAATTTCGGTGTGGTAGGAAAAGAAGAAACCCAAGTCCTTCTGCCTTCTTTGTTTCTTTCTTTCTTCCTTCCTTACTCACTCGACGCGAAATACAAGATAACAAAAATATTTTGCTCTCCTTATTTCTTGTCCTCCTGTTGAGAAATTCTGCGTCTCTTGGAACTCTTGTTTCCCGGAGAAATCAAGTTGAATCAATTTTCTCGTACCCGAATTAGGTGTCCAATCGTTCTGTATATATATATATATATACTTAATATATACTTAATCGTTCGGCAATTTGTCTTTTCGTGTGCAGTATTCAAAGTTTATAAGTAAGCAATCGAGATGGTTGTTGTTTATGTTTTAATTTGTGACGTTTTTGTTTAGAAAAAAAGGGAATCCAAAGAACAAAAACATATATTATATAGAATTTTGACTATTTGCTAAGGTTTTGAGGGTAGGAGTATCTATTTTATAGGTTATAACTATCAATATCTTGTCAAATTTTAAAATATATTGTTAAAATCCTTATATAAAAAACGATTGCTGGATATTGTGAAGCCAAGTCAAACGGCTATGTGATTGATTTACGTTTTGCGCATGCTTTAGATTTAGCACCGTAAGAAACACGTAATGTTTGAATTTTCTTGACAAAATCGGAATACAATAAATCATGAATAAATATATTATTAAAAATTGTTGTTTTAAGTAAATAAAACATCGTAATATTTGAAATAATGACTGTTAAAAAACGCAAGAGCGCGCGGAGCGGGCATGGTTAATTCTAGTGTACCTATAAAAAATAGTTTTAGGTTCAACTAAGGATGGTAACATATAAAGAAATTTTGATTCTAACCCTCTTTATGTTCATTCATTACAAATTTATATTAAAATGACTATGTAAAATATAAAGTTATGAAAATTTCCAAATTCAGACTTTTTTTCATTCTTTTGGTAGAAACGACATTTTTCGCTCGGCATCGTATGGGTTAAACAGGATCTATCAGATATAGTAATTTAAAATTAAAAAATACTAAATACCGTAGTAAAAATTTCAGCATAATTTGAACAATATATGGTGAAAAGCGAGAGAATTTTTGTTGGTATAATAACTTGATAATTTTTTCAATGTTTTTAAAACATTCTTTTTATCAGAAATTCACAAAATTATGATAAAACTGGATTATTATTTATTATAAATAATTTTTTCGATAAATGAAATTTTACCAAAAATATGTTAATCAATGTTTGACGAAATAATACGTGTTTTGAACAGCAATTGACAAAGTTACAGAAGAATTTTTACTTAATTTATTTTAAAGACCGATTTTTCGACAATTGAAATTCTAACTTCTGGTAGACTTTATTTGGCCAAAATTCGATAAAAATAATCGTTTTTTCCTAGAATTTAACCATACGTACTCTAGTGAAAAACTAACCACATTTCTAAAAAATAATTGATCAAATTAGGTTATATAAAAATAGAAAAATATTTAGAATTATGGATATAATTATACGTTATACTATTTATACTGTTTAGGTTACAAATTATAGATGAAGGAATTACAGTAGTTAAAAGACCACCCAATCAGATACCAAGAAAGAATACTTTACGATTTGCGTTGCAGAAAAGAATGCAACGTGGGTAATCATGTGGTCAGGTTATTTTTGGGATGTGGAAAAAAGAGATTGCTCTTGTAATTAAAAGCTTTCTTATGTACCGAGAATGTTTTTTTGTGGGTAACAAGTAGATTTTTGAATGGTAAATTTAAATAATTTTTTCTTCGTTTAATTCTGCAAAATTTATAGAAAATATTATAAATATGTTATAAGTTTTAATAAGAATTTCAATCATAATTTAAAATTTTCCGTACATTACTAAATTTTTAATAAATTTCATATAGGTAGCGCGCAGAGGTTATATGCATTTGAAATTCACAATTATCGTCTTGAGCACGAAAAGGAATTGTATGATTTGTAAGTTTATACATGCCCATATCAAAGCTAATCTTTATAGAAACAAACATTAAAAGTATGATCTAATCTTATTACATACATTCGACTCTAATTATAATTATATTTAAAATATATTTAATTATAGTCCAAAACAATTAATTATTTATATTTTTTTAATGAAAGATTACGTTAACACATGGTACTATGGTACTTGTAGAAATATGGCATTTTTAAATGGTTTGAGGTTAGAAATAGCCATGTTTTAGGTCATAACTAACCATTTTCTATCGATCTTTTACAAATGCCTTGTTTCTACTTTAAAAGTCGTTTCCATTTCTACTATGGATGTTTCATTTAAATAAGGTTTGATTTAAATATGTTGTATAGATTTGATCATAATATTCGAACTTATACAACAATTTGTTTAATTATATTAATATTTACAGATATTCAATTAAGTTTGATTTATTATTCTAAGCTATAAAAAAGTAATCTTAATCGTTTCGTTAAAAGCGCAATAAATTCCAATTTCTTCAAATTAACGTCGAACTCTCCATAGTTAAAAAATTCATTTTTTCTTAATTTTATTAAAAAACTAAGTATTAATCACTAGAATTTTACTTTCCAACTTCATAATCACCCTCTAACAGTACTTTGAAACCTGAACCGTGTGAAATGTATACATACGTGTAATTACAAGTAAAAACGACTCGTTTATGCGAAAACCTACTCGTGAGAACTTAGCACAAAACGTTTGATTCCGAAAAAAAATTTTGTGGTCACTTCTGCGTGTAAACAGGTTTCTGAACCTAATTCGCGTGTACGGATGAACAATGTGAGAAACCAGTTCAGTATAACAACAAGAATGTAATCCCACCCTACTAGAAATTTTAACGGAGTGTCATAGTCAATATTTATCCTTCTACCTTAGCGACAAATACGATAAATGGTAATCATTCTATAAAAAAAAACGCGCTTTTGTTTTTCAATAATCAAACTGTGTGATGAATTTCATAGTAAAATATTATTGTGTTGGTAAGGGATGGTTATCAAAAACATAAGAATATTTTATTCTGAAATTCTGCATGTACTTAGATGGACTATGAATAAATAAAAACGCCTCTTCTGTTATTTTTTGATTAGTTAATCAACAAAAATTGAGTACGGGACCCCATTAAAAATGAATAGAAAATGACTAGTATAAAATATACAATTGCTAAATAAACAATGCGAAATCTAAACAATTAATAGTTTATTAATTACCGACTCAATCGCTATTTTTGTCTTTGATTTTTATAGTATAGAAACATTTTCTTTTCTTCCCGAAATGTTCAATTAAACATTAGTTAACCATAAAAATTAAGAAAATTACCATTCCCGAATACAAAATTACGTGTATTCCGTTCAACTAACAACCTTGAAACTTATATATTAATATCAAATTACACGAACATTTTCTTTTCTTCTCTTGTTAATAATCGCATAAGGTAAATTAATGTAACTGAAAATAACTACCATCTCATTAGGATTAACATCGCGACTGGCAGCTGCTGGAAAATGTTACGTAAAACGGTGTGGAGCGAATAATTAAATAAAAATGAATCAGTGAGAAAAATAGTATTGTCGTTATACGTCAATGGCTGTCAAGTCGATTAGTTGACGATTATATGGTTAATAATCGGATATCTGTCAGAGATTAATTTAAATGGAAATCTCGTGTTCGCCAATGACTTTCTCTTTTCCTCTTTGTTTTTTATTGAAGGATGTGCAATTGATCGATGAAGTTTTAATTGTTTGATAAATATTTGATTTTCACGGAAGAGGATGATGATTGAGTTTATATTCTTCGATTTTAATTTTGTGTTGGTAAAATAGAAAAATCTTCTCAGGTAAGAAAGATTTTTTTGGGAATTGGTTAACGTTAAAATATTATTTATTTATAGATATATTAGTGGTATCGTTATTAGATTTGTAGGTGGGTTTTCCGCGTCTCACTCACAATCGAATTTGGGTTCTAAATCGGAACGCAAAATTTTAATATTGATTTCTCTTAATATTAGATGCAAACGATTTTTGAAATTCTTCTTTTACATTATCTACCGTACAATCGATTTATAAAGCAATTACTAAAATAAATATTATTTCATATCTTTTGACGCCTACTTTGTAGAATTGATATTTTTCTGATTTTGGAGCTTCCGAGTTCATGGAGTCCCGTGTAAAAAAAAAGTCTGGAGAACATCTGAGAAAAGTCTGGCTTATAAAGTCTTGGCAAAGTCTAGCTGGTAAGACTATCCCATACTTTTTACCAGACTTAATATATTTTATATTAAAAGTCTGGGATAAATCAACCAGACACATATTATAGATTTATAATAATGTCTAACAGTCTGGGAGAATTCAACCAGACTTTCTCCCAGACTTCCCCCTCGTTGAACCTTCGTTGAATTGCATCTTCCAAACATAAAATTTATATTGTATCTAATTAATAGAAACAATACATCCTCGACATGTTTTGAGCTATCGAACTCATAAAACCACCAGATACTTATCTATCACATAAGAAAAAAGTCACCAATGTTTTTCGTGTATCTTGCGACAACAAAACTGATGAAATGGTTAGGGTACAAAACGATATGAAAACCAACTTCAATATGATGATTGTATTTTTATAATTGTAACCTAACCATTTCATCAGTTTGTCGTCGCGAGATATACGAAAAACATTGGTGACTTTTTTCTTATGCGATAGATAAGTATTTGGTGGTTTTGTGAGTTCGATAGCTCAAAACATGTCGAGGATGTATTATTTCTATTAATTAGATACAATATAAATTTTATGTTTGGAAGATGCAGTGCGACGAAGATTCGACGAGAGGGAAGTCTGGGAGAAAGTCTGGTTGAATTCTCCCAGACTTTTAAAAATTATTATAAAGCCTGGAAAAATGTGCGGGAGAAAGTCTGGTTGAATTCTCCCAGACTTTTGAAAATTATTATAAAGTCTAGTAAAATGTGTGGGAGAAAGTATGGCTTATTTATAGACTTTGTTAAGACTTTATAAGCCAGACTTTTTTTTACACGGGGTAGCAAGTAACAGAATACAAATTTAAACGATATTTGCATAGATTTTTTAAAATGAGGTATATTAAATTGAAGTTATTGTAAGATTAGGTGATAACTGTGGTACTTTTTGGCCAAAATAAACGTACCACAATCTACAATTATTAGACAGAAATCATCACAGTTTCTGATAGAAAAAATTGTTCCATACATTTGGGTAAATCCATCTTTTTTTCTGTTTTACCGTACAGAATATTCATAATTATAAGTTATGTGGTGAAGCAAAACTGTGGTAAGTTTTTTCATGAAAAATAGTTTCTTACATTAAGTTACATTAATATTTGTTCATACTTTTATTTTATTGAATATTAAGGATTGTGAGGTTAGGTATAAACCATTTGTTAAGCATAAATTTTAGCAGCTTCTAGCCAAAAAAATCGTATAGCGTTACAAATGTTTTATACACAATTTATAGTAATATTTACAAAGTTTTGAGTATTTCTATGTCAAACCTATAGAGAACTATTAACGTGTAATATTGAGAGGTTACGTCCATTCAAAAAAATCCATAAGTTACCATTTTCATAGTTTATAATAATTTTGTAAAGCGAGGATATTTAATCTAATTATGAAGTTATAATGTTTAGAGATAAGAAATAGTTATACTATTTATCTGCCGACTCAAAAAAATGTCTAATTTATATGTAAAAAATCGTTTTTAATGTTTATGAAATATATAGTCTTCAATATAAGTTGTTAAATCATCATTAACTTAACTGGTACTTTACTTAGGTACCTCCCATTATCATACCTAATTCATCGGTATTTGAAAACGGTTAAAAGGCTCAGAGTCAGCCACGAATCTTTATAAAAAGAGCTCGTTCATATCCGTGATAATCTTCAGCAAGGAGAAGAAAAGGAACAAGAAAAAATGGTGGCGCTTCCCGATTCCCTATCTCTCTCTCTCTTTCTCTCAAGGGATCAGAATAGAGAACACTGCCCGGTCGATTCATCGAGGAACGCGGTGAAGTTCCGTTAAGGTGAAAATCTTTCCTCCTCCCCATTTGCGTGTATATGTATATATATATATATCTGCGTGTGTGTATGTGTGTGTGTGTTTGTGTGTGTATGTGGATAGTTACAGAGACGATAATACCAAAGACAACGGTATATCGGAAGAAAGGTTGCGTGTTTGCTTAGTAGTCAAGTTGAACCTTGTCTCAAGAGACTTTGCCGATGTCGCGTGAAGAGAGAGAAATAGACAGATAGATAGATAGATAGATATAAGTTTATTTGTATAGTACAAAATTTACAAATTTTTAAATAAAAATAAATACTATATAAAGGTTTGTATAAATACAATATTGCACAGTGATATCACAGTTTAAAATATCACAGTCGTAGAGTAAATGCAAATACGGGGAATATCACAGTAAGTCAGCAGGTAAAATATAATACAAATAAAACAACTGTCAATACATCTATCAGACACACTACTGAAATAAAAATAATAAAATAATAATAAAATTAAAAATTTAAAATTGGACGACACAATAAAGGAGTCATTCGTCATCACAATCTCATGTCATCTAGCATCCCTTAAATACCTTCATTCATGTGTATATGGGACGGTACAACTTAGAATAACAAAAAAATAAATAAACAAATAAATAAATAGAGAATAATATTAGCCTGCTGTCAGAGATTAGGGAAAATGTTTGTCGAAAGAGAGAGAGAGAGAGAGACAGAGGGCTCAGGTGAGTTTTAGCAATATTTATACAAGATTGCTTTAGTGTTTGTTTTTCTTTCTTTTTTTTTATGTATGTCGACACAGTGATATTCTTGATATGTATATAAGAAGACACTTGACCTTCTTTTTCAGGTACGCGTATCGATAATAATGAATCATGTATTTGAGAGCTTGTGAGTGATGTGATTCAGATATTTATCCGCAATTTTCCAACATTTAGAGATTGTTTGATTTGAGATTGTGTTTATTTAATTTGTGTAATTAAGAACAATCATCCCAAGTAAAAAATTAATCATTTTAAGCTTAGTCAAAACTATTATTAGACCATTATTTACTTTTCAATATAGTATGCGAAAATTCGCATTTTTCGCAATGTCTACGTTTTTTGAAATGCGATTTTCCACATATTGTATAGAAAAGTTTTACACATTTAACATTTATGCATACTTTTAGTAAACATATCAATAACTAAACGAGTTTTTGGGGAATTTTGAGACTAGAGCTCCATTCTATACGGTACTACAAGTAACTTGTCAAATTTTCGTGCAAATTCATTTTCATATTTACGAAGAATAGTGCGAAACTGTAATTTTTATGCAACAAAGCTTAATTATTGTGAATTACAGTTTCGCACTATTCTTCGTAAATATTCAATGAATTTGCACGAAAATTTGACAAATTACTGGTAGTACTGTATAGAATGAGGCTTTGGTCCAAAAATTCCCCAAAAAATTGGTTTGTTATTGATAAAAGTTAAAAACGGCACTATTCAGGCTTTTTCAGGTTATGTTGCATTATAATTACAGTTTCTCATTATTCTTCATAAATACTCAATGAATTTGCACCAAAATTTGACAGATTACTTATACTGTTATATAACATGGCGCTCTGGTGCCAAAATTCCTCACAAACTCTTTTAGCTATTGATAAAAATTAAAACCGGTCACTCCTATATGTCGGTAAAATTGCTAGCTTCGACATCCTCTTAATAAATATAATAAATTCAAGAAATATTTTTATAAAATTCAAATAAAATTTATTTGATTTAACTATCAATAAATCAACAAATTTATGCATGTCAACAAATAGTTGATTTAATTATTTGAATTAAATTTTACCCTGGTAGAAAATAAAGCATCAGTTATGGTCGGTTCGTCATCTATTGACCATTTCAGGGTGGCCAGAAGATTAGACCAGAGTTTGACCATAGGTTGACCAGAATTCGGACTACGCTCTTTAAATTTATAACCTCAAAGATTGCCTTAATATTTCGTCATTAAACTAAATTTTAGCATTTTTGACTTTCTACGCGATTACAGCAATAAAAATTAAACTATTTAAACTAACAAGGAAACTATTTGCTGATAATCCTCAAATCTCTTATATTAGAGTTCATATGCAAAAATATCAGTTCATTACCATATGCAGCTATTCAGCGATGAAGCTCAAATCTCTTATATTAGTGTTCGTATGCATAAATATCAGTTAATTACTACTTATATGCTATTCATCGATGAAGCTTAAATGACTTTTACTGTTGTTCGCATTCAAAAATTTCATTTTTATGGAAGCTGTACTTTGAACATGAGCATACACTTAAATTTATTCAATAAAGCTCAAATGATTTATTCTTCATTTCTAGTAATTAACATCACATTACACAAAAAAAAATAACGCGCATCTATATACATTATTATTAAATCAAACGATAAAACATTATAATTAATATCTACAAACCTCTGAGCATGTTTAATCTAACAAATTTTTTTGTCATTCAATTTTTATTAAATTTTTGTTTTTCAGTGTATATTCCAATCAATGAATGAACGATGAATCGCCGTGGGTATATCGTCGGTGTGTGTAATTAAACCGTTAATTCAAAGTTCCCAGGCGCACGTGCGCTTACG
>CM047426.1:99914305-100141805 GCA_026168455.1 Theocolax elegans | reverse complement strand
CCGGGCACTCTGCGCTGCCGTAGACCCCTATACGAAATAGGTAGCTACGGAAGCATCCGTGCCCGGTCAGCACCTGGGTAAGCTGGAAACTGACGAAGCCGTGTTTCCTGCTCGCCCACTCCTGGATCCGCGGGATTATGCGGTAGGTCCAGCGGCCGTCCCTGGCTGAGTCCCATCTCCGCTGCCACTCCTCTACGGTCCGCAATGACCATCGGTTATGGCAGCGATTCTCTTCTACGCGTCGCCCACCCTCACGGTGTCTTTCAGCTCTCTCGGCTGCCAGGAGGTCGAAGGGGGCGGTCCCCCGCGATCACCGAGAGCGCAATGTCAGATACGGTTCGGTACGCCCGGGCCACCCTTAGCGCAGCTATCCTGCAGGCTCTCTGACACGGAGCACCAAGCTCTTGTGCCTGTTCAGGGCATCAGCCCAGATAGGAGCTCCGTATAAAATTACGGAGCTCACCACCGAGGCAAGGAGAGACCTTCGCGGTTGCTGGGGTCCCCCGATGTTGGGCATGATGCCCGCCAGCGCACGGGCCACCCTTTGCCGCCTTTGAGCCCGCGTTCGCGAGATGGTGTTTGAACGACAGCCGCGCGTCTAGTGTGACCCCTAAATACTTCAAGGTTTCACCGACCGTATCCGTTCTTTACCTACCGTGAAGGTGGCGGTCTCTCCTTTTTTGTTCGAGAGATGAGCACCGCCTCCGTTTTTTCCGCCGCCAGACTAAGTCCGTGGTCTCTCAACCAAGTGGGCGACCACTTCTATAGAGACGTCTCCGAGATATTCGATCTCTTCGACACTCTTTGCGACCACCACTAGCGCCACGTCGTCCGCGAAAGCCACCATCGAGACACCCTCCGGAAGTTGCTGCCTAAGCAGGCCGTCATAGACAACGTTCCAGAGTAGGGGCCCAATGACCGAACCCTGCGGCACGCCTCCCGTGATGTTGTGGGAGTGCACACCGTCGTCGGGTGTCGTTAGAGCAGAGTACGGTCAGTCAGGTAACTCGAGGTGACCTCCCTGAGATAGAGTGGCACTTGGAAGTGCTGCAGGGACAGCATGATGTCGTCCCATCTGGCCGAGTTGAAGGCATTCCGGATGTCCAAGGTGATGATGGCACACATCCGCCTTGCACTCCGACAGCATTGATGGCGTTTGTGGCTATGCCAACAACTCTGCCTACTGCATCCATGGTCGATCGACCCTTTCGGAAGCCGAACTGGTTGTCGAGAGGTCTCCGGCCCGACCGATGGCCTCTGCAAGCCTGGCGCAGATCACCCGCTCCAGGAGCTTCCCAACTATATCCAGTAGACAGAGCGGGCGGTAAGATGATGGCTCTCCGGGGGTTTTGTTTCCCTTTGGTAGGAGTACCAGCCTCTGCGTCTTCCACTGGGCCGGGAAGCAACCTTCTCTTAGGCATGCGTTCAATGCGTCCAGGAACAAGCCCGGAGCACTCATCGCCGCTGTCTTGACGGCCAGGCCAGGTATTCCGTCAGGCCCTGGAGCTTTACGTACGGAAATACCCTTAGCGGCCATCCTCAGTTCGGCTTCACTATGTCTGGCGACTCGGCTGCACCAATGGAGGCCATCAGGCCCGTCTCTACTGCCCTTTTCCGATGTTCTGGAAACAGGTGGCGGACCGACTCCATCCAGAAAAACTGGGTCGGTGGGTGCAACAGCTCCCCCGGGGTTGATCTTATTCATAACCGTTTTATACGGTCTGCCCAGGGGTCGTGGTCCACCTCCTCACAGAGCTCCCGCCAACACCTTCTCTTGGCAGTCTTGATGGCCACCTTGAGATCCCTCCGCTTTTGTTCGTATTCTGCGGAACGATCTTGGAACCGCGGTGTTCCCCTCGCTCTTTGGTGCAGCCTTCTGGCACGCAGGCACTCACGTCTCTTTTCTGCGATGTCCTCACTCCACCAGATTATCGGTGGGCGGCCGCGAGGGTTAAACTTCACGGCCATAGAGGCATCGCAAGCCGCTGTTAGGGCATTCGTGAGGCCTCGTGCTTTTTCTTCGGCGGTTCCCTCCACTTTTTCCCCTCAAGGGAGCAGAGGAACGTCTCACGATCTGTGTGTGTGTGTGTGTGTGTGTGTGTGTGTGTGTGTGGTGTTTGTGTGTGTGTGTGTGTGTGTGTGTGTGTGTGTGTGTGTGTGTGTGTGTGTGTGTGTGTGTGTGTGTGTGTGTGTGAGCACTATATATAAACCGATTCATCCAAGTGTCTAAATCATCGATTGGAGGAGGCGTGTTTGTATGTGTGTGTGTGAGTGCTCGCACCACGCCTGGTTGTCATTAACACTAGGTGAAAATCCAGATGTAAAGATAATAAGGATGATATCAAGGAAGAAGGGGAACGAATCGTCAAGTATAGAAATAAGTCCATTAAGAAATAATGAGAGCTTGGTTAATCAATGATGGTGTGAGAGGTTATATTATCCTTTTACACTTGTTTATTTATTTTCTTTTTTTTTGATCCAATGTGTATAGAACTGTGAGAACGATATATATATATATCTCAAAAGATAAATGAGCGAAGAAAGATTTCTTAGCAGATAATTAGTGAATTTTTTACAGTTTATTAGATTTTGGATTTAATTTACTTTGTATTGTCATTTTTGTCCAAAGAGGTTATAACTCAATATTTCTGTGATAAAAGTGTTGAGTCTAAAGTTGCTAGAAGAAGGTGGTAAGTTAGATTTAAATTAGATCATTTACGAAAAAAGATGATATAGACACGGATAAATTTTTGAAAAGGTGAAAAATTAAAATTGTTTTTTGACATTGTTAAGAAAGTGACTATATACTATCGTAAAAGTTGGCATTTTTTTTATCAAACTATTTTGATATACCGTTTGCAGAAGTATTTTAATTGACACCTTCAGACACTTTTTCGTAAAAAAAATCGATGTGCTTATAATTTTCAGACATGCCGGAGTTAAAATTGCTTTTCAAAAAAATCTGACGAATTGACACTTATTATTTTTTTTTTTTTTTTTATTCTTGATTTGTGCTCTCTTTTTCCTGGCACTTCCTACCGTTTATCCCCCTGCAGGTATCCCCATGGGGACTTTAACGGTGTCCACCTACCACCTATGTGTGGGTGCTTTATCCCTCCCTTAAAACCCCACCATCTCGCATTCGCCCGGGGTTATGCCCGTGGATGAGGGAAACCTGTGAAGCAGGGAAAACCTCACCCGAGATGGCCGGTGTATTCGAAACATTCTTTTTGGGTGTCAAAGTCACATTGCGTAGGCCTTGACACCGAAACCGAATGTTCCACACCTTCCGCTCACGTTGTGAAGTGTGAAAAAACACCTAACCCGCCACGAAAGCCAAACCCATCCAAGTGCGAACCGCACTCAGTGCTGCTTAACTTCCGTGACCGGCCGAGGTGCGTCTCCGCCACTCCGCCACCGTGTCGGTAAATTGACACTTATTATATTATCCTTTTATCATTCCGCTTCCAGAAAAGTTTAAAACCAATAAATTATTGGTTTAAATGGTGTTTTAAATCATTTTACATCATCAGCACCTCGTATAAAGATCATTTACGAATCATCTTCCCGTGACATACAGCTGTTGGTGCAGCAGTCTTTCTCTCTCTCTTCAACTCGTCCGCATACATAATCGGCACACGTGCAATAGGAAAGACACTCAAAGACACAGTCACACCGGAGTAATTGTTACCCGTTTGCAAATGTTTCCCACACACAGCAGCTGTGCCCTCTGAGAAAGAAAGACAGGGAGGGGGAGGGAGAGAGAGAGACAGAGAGCTATACAGCGTATATGTAACACGCTGCAGTATTACGATTTTGCAAATAACTTGGATATAGCATATTTTTAATGGTAGGGCTCACGTTTATAAGTGTTATCTGATTTATAGTCACTGTGTTTTTACTTCAGATTTATGCTCCTCAAGAGTCAGGGACTTTAATTATTAACGGCTTTATGCCGATTATTTTAATTGACACAAATTATTATCATTGAATTGTTTGAGATCAGTCAGCCTGTTATTGACACTGTAATATGACGCGGTGAATACGAATTATTAGACATATATATATGTATATGTACCATAGAAATTTGGTCACTTTTAATTCTTTGAGGCTGATTTATCGTGAATCAAATTATCGATTACGTCGAAATCAATGTGTGACAAAAACCCAAATATTTTCTTTTATGAAATTTTGAAATATGGTCAATTGGATACTCTTTTGAAAATTATAATTTAAATGTTGATAACTTTTTTCTAAAGATTGTTTTAGCAACGATTAAATTCGAAGTTTGAAGAAGTGTGGTAGCATTGACCACCGAGATGACATAAAAAAGAAAATACTCGTTTTTTTTTCATATTTCTTTGTACCTCAGCTTGAATAGATCGATAAATTCATTAATTCTACCGAAAGGTTTATTCGATGTGTGAACTCGATTACAAAATAAATAATAATTACATTTTAATCAGTTTATTAACTTTTAGAGGACGGGGATTTTCCGGTTCAAAATGTGTTTCTATTTTCACTAAAATTAATGTCTAAAAACATCGGATCACTAATTTTAGACACCTAGAGTGAAAAGTGATCCTTAAAGGGCCACCTTCGTCCTCTAGAGGTTAAGTTGAAATCGTGGACGATTATATTCTAGTGCTCACCGTTTTTAATTACAAATATAATCTTGTAAACATCAAACCTGATTACTTGTAATTACTTATTATTTACATGTTCACGAAGAATACGAATGATAAAACTATTAAACAAACTCTTGAGGTAAGGAATATCTATTGTATAGGTTACAATTAGTCATTTTCATCTATCTTTCTTTAAAAAAATAATAAATTAATGTCAAAAAAATTAATTACTATATATGTAAATTAAAATATAAACTAAATTAATTAATATTTTTATCGGTCTTACAGTCAATTATATGGGCAATCAGATTGCCCCTACTTATAATCACCCCCGAAGAATCTATAAAAATAAAAATAAAAAATATAAAATATAAAAAATAAAAACACTAACTAAACATAAAAACAAATTATTAATAAAGCAATAAGCAATAGGAGTCCCTGATGAGGAGCAGCAGCGAGCTCGAAACGTCGGACATCATATTTGGGGTTAGTAGATTTTTGGTGCAGGGGGGCAGTCAGATTGCTTTATTAATAATTTGTTTTTATGTTTAGTTAGTGTTTTTATTTTTTATATTTTATATTTTTTATTTTTATTTTTATAGATTCTTCGGGGGTGATTATAAGTAGGGGCAATCTGATTGCCCATATAATTGACTGTAAGACCGATAAAAATATTAATTAATTTAGTTATACTACAGTCGACATAAGTAATATTTTATTAATAAAATATAAACTATACTGATACACTCACTCTATATCAACTAACGTATCCTAACTAGCAACATTTTGATGAAATATTTATTATTTAAATAAGCGTAACGCGTTCTACTGTAAATTTGCGATAAAAATTATCGTAACCACAAGATATTAGAGTGAAAGACTTGATCAATAACCTAAAAATAACACCCAAGTCATTGCGATCTGCGAATATTATAATGTTTTAGGTTAACTTTTTTTATTAATATTAACCTGTATTGCGGGCAATAGTTCGTTTCCCAGAATATCTTGTACAAATGTAATTAAATAAATAATGAAAAGTGAATGAAAAGAAATATAAATAAAAAGATGTACAAGTACGTACGTATATAGTGGAGATGCAGTTGGTGGGCGCCATTGCGTGATATATCAGCTCGTCCGGTTAGTCGAGCCTACATTCCCTCCTCTATATGGATGGTAAGAAAGATCGTGTCGACGATTATCAGCCGTAATATGTGCACCGCGACTTTAATTACGAGCACGCTTACCTGTATATATACACACCTCCGATGCTCAAACCAACTTTAACCCTTTACTTTTGGGCTTTCTACACTTGCGCCTATCGCTCACCGGAAGTACTGCTTTAATGGGGTTTAACACGCCTTTGCCTCCAAGAAAAAAAGGCAAGCTCGTAAAACTGAATTTATGCTCGCGTACGTCTTAATCATTTACACAAGTAAGTATGGATATGACGTGTAAAAACTCGAGGTTTTATCATTATATTGTTATCATTACCAGTTAGGATTTTAAAATTAATAGAATTTTTACTAATAGCAAGGTGAGGTACTACAAATTTTTATTTTTTGCAATTAGAATTTTAATATAAGATCTATTGCGACTATTTTTTCCAGTTTTTAATTATATATAAGAAATGTACATGATGATCCAAAATTTGAATTTTCTGCACTTAGAATGCTTTTTAGGTGTACATTTGTAGTGTAAGTTTGAGTGAGCTATGTTTAATAGTTCATTAGTTTGATATGTAATACATTGTAATAGATTGGATGTTTTCAAAATAATTTATTGTGGGTTATAATATTTCAAAACAATAAATGAAGTTCTAATTTTATATCCTCCTCGTTTTCACAAAAATTGCAAGATTCACTCATTTCGGATTTTTTTTATTATTTTATAACGTCGCTCTTTTATTGCTCCCAAATCGGTGCTAATCAGCGACGGAGGTCATACGATGTCTTGGTGAAGACAGCACTTGTTAAAAATACATTCCCCAGTGGTGCTTGTATCATCGGCCGGGGCCGGAAATCGAACCTGGGACCTCCACATTACGAGCCCGACGCTCTACTGACCGAGCCATCGCAGGCCTCCATTTTTGGATTTAATTATGTATTCAAAATAAAAAAAACGCAGGTAATAAAAATTTTTGACTTGTTTAGAATACAATCTTTAGAGAGCCTTTTTAATATTCTTCTTCATTTAACAAAAATTACTTATTCTTCAATATTATTAAAAAATAAAATATACCAAAAGTCCGGTGAAATTAGAAGCTTTAATTCTAATTAAGTTCGATATTTTGTTTTCTTAAAGTGTATAGAACGATCCACATTGATTTACATTTACAGTAATTTTTTTCCTCATTAATTATGAAATTATTATTATAATAATGAAAAAAAAAATGGATGATAAATAAAGTACACCTGTCCGTTAGCGGATATTTTTCTATCACGTCTTTATTAGATGATGAAAAGTGATTTTTATTCATTTGGCGATTAACTTTCGTGATGATTTAGCAATTTTAATGAGGCTCGCGGATATTTCCAACGGTATATAAGCTTATTCTTCCTCCTGACAGTAATCTCTTTGAGGATTGATGAATTATTTCTATCGAGTTGGTTCATAAAAAAACCTTCCTATACAATTTCTTTTTTTTTCTCAAATAGTAATTTATAAACGTGTAACCTACTTTATCGGGATACAAAATTTTCACATTGATTAAGTAAAAATGATTATGAAGAATTATATCTAAGATGTGATTTAATTAATTAATTTAAATAGTAATAATATTTTTAAATTAATTAAACACTTACACTATTTAAATAAAAAAAAAAGTTTGGTTTCATACCCATTCGACAGGAAGAATTCGAAAAGCGTAAAATAAGGAAAGATCGGTAAATATTACTTATTCATTTATTCCAACGTAGAGTTTTATCGCGCGAAAATTCCGCGGAATCGCGAATATTAATGTCAAAAAAATTAATTACTATATATGTAAATTAAAATATAAACTAAATTAATTAATATTTTTATCGGTCTTACAGTCAATTATATGGGCAATCAGATTGCCCCTACTTATAATCACCCCCGAAGAATCTATAAAAATAAAAATAAAAAATATAAAATATAAAAAATAAAAACACTAACTAACTAAACATAAAAACAAATTATTAATAAAGCAATAAGCAATAGGAGTCCCTGATGAGGAGCAGCAGCGAGCTCGAAACGTCGGACATCATATTTGGGGTTAGTAGATTTTTGGTGCAGGGGGGCAGTCAGATTGCTTTATTAATAATTTGTTTTTGTTTAGTTAGTGTTTTTTATTTTTATATTTTTATTTTTTATTTTTTTTTATAGATTCTTCGGGGGTGATTATAAGTAGGGGCAATCTGATTGCCCATATAATGACTGTAAGACCGATAAAATATTAATTAATTAGTTATACTACAGTCGACATAAGTAATATTTTATTAATAAAATATAAACTATACTGATACACTCACTCTATATCAACTAACGTATCCTAACTAGCAACATTTTGATGAAATATTTATTATTTAAATAAGCGTAACGCGTTCTACTGTAAATTTGCGATAAAAATTATCGTAACCACAAGATATTAGAGTGAAAGACTTGATCAATAACCTAAAAATAACACCCAAGTCATTGCGATCTGCGAATATTATAATGTTTTAGGTTAACTTTTTTTTATTAATATTAACCTGTATTGCGGGCAATAGTTCGTTTCCCAGAATATCTTGTACAAATGTAATTAAATAAATAATGAAAAGTGAATGAAAAGAAATATAAATAAAAAGATGTACAAGTACGTACGTATATAGTGGAGATGCAGTTGGTGGGCGCCATTGCGTGATATATCAGCTCGTCCGGTTAGTCGAGCCTACATTCCCTCCTCTATATGGATGGTAAGAAAGATCGTGTCGACGATTATCAGCCGTAATATGTGCACCGCGACTTTAATTACGAGCACGCTTACCTGTATATATACACACCTCCGATGCTCAAACCAACTTTAACCCTTTACTTTTGGGCTTTCTACACTTGCGCCTATCGCTCACCGGAAGTACTGCTTTAATGGGGTTTAACACGCCTTTGCCTCCAAGAAAAAAAGGCAAGCTCGTAAAACTGAATTTATGCTCGCGTACGTCTTAATCATTTACACAAGTAAGTATGGATATGACGTGTAAAAACTCGAGGTTTTATCATTATATTGTTATCATTACCAGTTAGGATTTTTAAAATTAATAGAATTTTTACTAATAGCAAGGTGAGGTACTACAAATTTTTATTTTTTGCAATTAGAATTTTAATATAAGATCTATTGCGACTATTTTTTTCCAGTTTTTAATTATATATAAGAAATGTACATGATGATCCAAAATTTGAATTTTCTGCACTTAGAATGCTTTTTAGGTGTACATTTGTAGTGTAAGTTTGAGTGAGCTATGTTTAATAGTTCATTAGTTTGATATGTAATACATTGTAATAGATTGGATGTTTTCAAAATAATTTATTGTGGGTTATAATATTTCAAAACAATAAATGAAGTTCTAATTTTATATCCTCCTCGTTTTCACAAAAATTGCAAGATTCACTCATTTCGGATTTTTTTTATTATTTTATAACGTCGCTCTTTTATTGCTCCCAAATCGGTGCTAATCAGCGACGGAGGTCATACGATGTCTTGGTGAAGACAGCACTTGTTAAAAATACATTCCCCAGTGGTGCTTGTATCAATCGGCCGGGGCCGGAAATCGAACCTGGGACCTCCACATTACGAGCCCGACGCTCTACTGACCGAGCCATCGCAGGCCTCCATTTTTGGATTTAATTATGTATTCAAAATAAAAAAAACGCAGGTAATAAAAATTTTTGACTTGTTTAGAATACAATCTTTAGAGAGCCTTTTTTAATATTCTTCTTCATTTAACAAAAATTACTTATTCTTCAATATTATTAAAAATAAAATATACCAAAAGTCCGGTGAAATTAGAAGCTTTAATTCTAATTTAAGTTCGATATTTTGTTTTCTTAAAGTGTATAGAACGATCCACATTGATTTACATTTACAGTAATTTTTTTCCTCATTAATTATGAAATTATTATTATAATAATGAAAAAAAATGGATGATAAATAAAGTACACCTGTCCGTTAGCGGATATTTTTCTATCACGTCTTTATTAGATGATGAAAAGTGATTTTTATTCATTTGGCGATTTAACTTTCGTGATGATTTAGCAATTTTAATGAGGCTCGCGGATATTTCCAACGGTATAAGCTTATTCTTCCTCCTGACAGTAATCTCTTTGAGGATTGATGAATTATTTCTATCGAGTTGGTTCATAAAAAAACCTTCCTATACAATTTCTTTTTTTTTCTCAAATAGTAATTTATAAACGTGTAACCTACTTTATCGGGATACAAAATTTTCACATTGATTAAGTAAAAATGATTATGAAGAATTATATCTAAGATGTGATTTTAATTAATTAATTTAAATAGTAATAATATTTTTAAATTAATTAAACACTTACACTATTTAAATAAAAAAAAAGTTTGGTTCATACCCATTCGACAGGAAAGAATTCGAAAAGCGTAAAATAAGGAAAGATCGGTAAATATTACTTATTCATTTATTCCAACGTAGAGTTTTATCGCGCGAAAATTCCGCGGAATCGCGAATATTATTGTCCACAGAAGGGCGCGAGCGCGCGCGTGCGTTTGCAAAAATTTGCATAACCAACGATCGATATAATCATTTTTCCCCTGAACAACGTATGCAATATCGCAGTTTCCAACTCGACGGATCCGAGGCACGCGATGCCTCGTTAAAACAAATAAAACGATATTTAAAAGAAAATAGAAGAAGAAAAGAAGTGGAGAAGGGTGCGAGAAAACCGGCATATATCGTCCTTCGCCTCTTGAACCTCCGGTGTATACACACACACTCATATAAAATACAACGTATTTGTATACAATAGGGGCATCATAATACGTAATCTCCGAAAGGCATTCGAAAGGACCGGAGCCCCTTCCTCCTCCTGCCGCGTGTTCAAGTTATAACGTCTCCCACGTTTACGCGCCTCACGTGTGAATCGCGCGTCGGGCTTCATAAATTCATGGACTGGTGTGTAACGCGAGTAATACGCATACATATATATGTGTATACATACATACATATATATATATATATATATATATATATATATAAGTTCCGATGTTAATTAAACTACCGATAACGTCGTCGCCACTGCCCTAAG
Source organism: Theocolax elegans (assembly GCA_026168455.1). Lineage (NCBI taxonomy): Eukaryota > Metazoa > Arthropoda > Insecta > Hymenoptera > Cerocephalidae > Theocolax > Theocolax elegans. Next base: position 100,130,907 of record CM047426.1, on the reverse strand, counting down.
ATTTACCTTTCCGCCACCTAATAACTACTGTGTTACGAACTCCGGAAACTCTCTTCGCCTTGCGTTGCTCATTGATATCTATAAATTCCATTGTTCCAATGTTTCATGCACATTGAATTATTTTTTTTCGATCTCCAGTTTCTTATGTTTTATTTATTTCACATTATACGGACGATAAGTAATAATGTTTTGTTTTGAGCGCTATCGTATCGAATCGGTCACTCGATTATTAACGGTGAAGTTACTTATTAATTTCCCCTTTCAAACAATATTTCTAAAACATATACGTACGATTTTATAATATTAGCAACAAATTCGCCAAAACGATTTTTAATCCCATTTTAATATCGTGTATGTCCGGTTTTGAGGTTAGTCGATAAAACTCATGTGTATAAGATTAAAAAATTTAAAACGGCTAATCTATACTTAAAAATATCATTCAATTCTACACGAGATTCTTAATTTTTATATAAAATTCTGGTCAAAAATCATATATCTTCGAATATTCCAACTTTTTACCATGAATATATGGGTATTTGTTATTGTTTTTGTATTTGTTATTTTTTTCTTTTTGAGTGTGAACAATTGCTTGTTACAACATGTACTAATAAAATGAAATATTCAAGTACCAAGGTATGCGCAAAATTGAATGTTATTTGCGCAATTGAATTGAATTGAATAGAATGTTTATTGCAACTTTACCAGTATACCGTATAAAGTCTGAAATGATTTACTGCAACATACTGCATTGAAAGATTATATATTCCTGCCATGCAGTATGTGTAAAATTCGAATTCACGTATAATTATGATTTTGTAATAATACGTATTATGTAACAAGTACACAAAGTACCATTTAACGCACAAGTACTATGTATTGATAAGAATAGTTGATTGAAATAAACGTTAGGACGAATTGTTTATACTATTTTTTTGTACTAGCGTCAGTAAAGTTTGTGTATATTTTAATGCCATGGAATAGATTAAATTTATGCGTACTGTCTCGTACATGAATATAAGTAACTATGGAAAATTGAAATTTATATCCTGAACACAATTGTCAAGTCAGAATTTTCGCATTAGTATTAATACAAAAAGTGACTTGTACATCACTATAGTGAACTATTCCATTTTACACATTTGTCCTGTCTTGGCGAATTCGTAAGTAAAACGTAAAATAAATAAAGTGATACACCATGAATATCAGACATCTTTCATGAAGAATCGTATTCGTACATTTTACACTCTCCAAAGGTTACTATTTGAATTTTACTTATACTATGTAAATAATGTAAGTATTATTTTCTACAATTTAATCTCACCATCGTTAAAATTACATTATCTATTTGTTAAAATTAGATAATTGTCTACAAATGGTAATATACATTTAATGTAGTTTTTTAGGTTAGGTTTATATATGTTTGTTATTAATTATTGTTTATGTTAATAGTTAAATTAAACTATCTCGCCACGTGCAGCCTTAAGGCCGCCGTGACTCGCCGCTTCGGAGCTCTAGTTCGAAAGCTTTGTTTTTTGCGTATAAGGAACGGCCATGTAGAGCTCGCGCTTCGCGCTCGCATAGTTTGTGGGTATTGGGTAAAATACCTCACTCAACAATTCAACTTTCATTAATTTTCTCAAAACTCGGGATTTTTGGCCTAATATTACACAATGTAATATACATCATACGAGATAATAATAAAAACATGACTTTAAATTATCTACTTATCATCTTCACCTTCGAATCATGTCACCATTCATATGCACTGCGATATATTTTCTTTTCTTTTTTATCTTTGAAAATATTGTTCTAAGCGTACAGTGTAAAATAGGAAAAAGATTTGTTATATTGAGACAAACATTTCATTCGTTTAAAGTTTTTGTGTATACGAATAATAAATATCGAGGGGCTAGTTAGCTGTATATATAGCTTACGCACCTTTATATTTACGTCAGGCGCTGTTGTGTCTTTTGATACATTTTGATTTATTACGAAAATACGTGAATTTTGGTATTTTTTTCATGGTTTTAGCCGTTTTTCTACATTTACCTTCAAAAATATTGTTCTGAGTTTTAACTATATAATAGAAAAAATGTTTATTTTTTCAAAACAAACGTTTTGTTCATTAAAAATTTTTCTGTGAAAACAATACATTTAGTTTTATTGTGAAAAACACGTTTTTTTTTAATTTTTTTCAATATTTTAACTGTTTTTCTGTATTTATCTTTGAAAATATTATTCTACACACTGATTCGATGATGTTAAGCATACTATACTATTGAGTAAAATCGTCTAGATGTTGTAAAAAAAATCGACGGCAGTCGATCGTTCATCTTTTCTAATTTAACGTGCCGTCTAATTCTTCGTAAATTTTCCTTCTTATAATATTTAATCAGATTCGCTTTCAAATGCTTATAAGGAGTTTCTTTATTAGGATTAATTACGTCAATTCTGACCACAGCTGCTACGTTCAGATCGATCATGGAGACCACATTGTAAAATTTCATCCACTCGATCATTATTTCCAACTTTACAAAATTTACCTCGATTATACTGAACCACAGTTCAGGATCATTTTTGTAAAATATTTGTTTTGCATTTTACCTAAATTTTATAATGTACTTTAATCTGCTTAACACACTGATGATGCGCGTAACATTGCGCTTTTGTATAACGACTAAGTTTAATCGACGCCAACTTCGATGCAAATGGTGTCCCTTTCATTGTTTCGCGAATTTCACGCAACTTGAAATTTAAAACAATCATTGGATTTTCGAATCATTTTAAAAGTAAAGAACAAAGTAAATATTGTAAGGGTCTTAGTGCACGTTAATCTTGTATCTGTTCCAGTTTCTTTTTTATCTTTTAGTTAGGAAAAAACGTAACCCATTGCAACTTATACCTGTTTTATTAGTTTGTAAACACTATAACCCATATCCCTTTACCTGTTCCAGTCCCCTATTTCTTTTTATTGTGTAAAGTCCTTAATTCATTTTAAATATTACATGTGTTCTTACTCCTAATTTTTTTTAAGTTTATAATATGTAAATGCAATAAAATTCTAATTTAGTTTAGAAAAAACTTTAAGGATGAAGCCAATTTTTTCTTTTAGCACATTTCGTTTAAGCTTGGATATAAACTAAGGAATCACGAATATCTCTTGCACGATGGAAAACCTGTTTTCTTCCTCTTCGACTTCTAATCTCTTGTAATTTTTTTTCCTCTGTAACCTGGCCAAGGTCGTTGTTTACGGTCTATGATCATTTAACTCGTGGCTTCCCTTTTTTAGGTTACTTATATATTCTCAAAGGATTTCGCGCTAAATTATAATTAATCCTTTAATAAGAAGCATTCTTTAGTTGAATAACGACGTTAAGTATACCGTAATATTTTGAAATCGTCTAAGTTTCCAAAGAATCGGTTAATTAATTATTATACATTCTCGCACACACGCAAATAGTAATATCGAGGATTTGAAATAACTTGAATTACAAGGAGGGAAATTAAATTTTCCATTTTTTTGAAATTATAAAACACGTATTAGTAGGTGGTAGTAAAAACTGAAAGTATTTGCATTTTTTTTCCTTTTCATCCCTAGTCAGTGTTACGATCCGCCCATGTAGCACAATTTCATCAAAGCGCATTGACCAGGATCGCAGATCGGAATAACTTTGTCATACATTCTGGATATCCCATACAATCCGACATTAAACATCTGTCTTGTAAACCATTCCTACTGATGCATTGACATTTGTGCATCAAACTGCTCCTTAATTCGAAACTCTTGCATCTTTTAACAGTAGGCTGCAAATTGTTGATGGTAAAGGATAAATTTAATGGAATATGGTACTGAAGATAGCAGCCACATAGGTTTTTTTTTATATTTACCAAAATAAATTATAACTATATTTCATTTCATTTTTAATTTAATGTATAATGGTATAATATATATATATATATATATATATATATATATATATATATATATATATATATATATATATATATATATATATATATATATATATATATATATATATATATATATATATATATATATATATATATATATATATATATATATATATATATATATATATATATATATATATATATATATATATATATATATATATATATATATATATATATATATATATATATATATATATATATATATATATATATATATATATATATATATATATATATATATATATATATATATATATATATATATATATATATATATATATATATATATATATATATATATATATATATATATATATATATATATATATATATATATATATATATATATATATATATATATATATATATATATATATATATATATATATATATATATATATATATATATATATATATATATATATATATATATATATATATATATATATATATATATATATATATATATATATATATATATATATATATATATATATATATATATATATATATATATATATATATATATATATATATATATATATATATATATATATATATATATATATATATATATATATATATATATATATATATATATATATATATATATATATATATATATATATATATATATATATATATATATATATATATATATATATATATATATATATATATATATATATATATATATATATATATATATATATATATATATATATATATATATATATATATATATATATATATATATATATATATATATATATATATATATATATATATATATATATATATATATATATATATATATATATATATATATATATATATATATATATATATATATATATATATATATATATATATATATATATATATATATATATATATATATATATATATATATATATATATATATATATATATATATATATATATATATATATATATATATATATATATATATATATATATATATATATATATATATATATATATATATATATATATATATATATATATATATATATATATATATATATATATATATATATATATATATATATATATATATATATATATATATATATATATATATATATATATATATATATATATATATATATATATATATATATATATATATATATATATATATATATATATATATATATATATATATATATATATATATATATATATATATATATATATATATATATATATATATATATATATATATATATATATATATATATATATATATATATATATATATATATATATATATATATATATATATATATATATATATATATATATATATATATATATATATATATATATATATATATATATATATATATATATATATATATATATATATATATATATATATATATATATATATATATATATATATATATATATATATATATATATATATATATATATATATATATATATATATATATATATATATATATATATATATATATATATATATATATATATATATATATATATATATATATATATATATATATATATATATATATATATATATATATATATATATATATATATATATATATATATATATATATATATATATATATATATATATATATATATATATATATATATATATATATATATATATATATATATATATATATATATATATATATATATATATATATATATATATATATATATATATATATATATATATATATATATATATATATATATATATATATATATATATATATATATATATATATATATATATATATATATATATATATATATATATATATATATATATATATATATATATATATATATATATATATATATATATATATATATATATATATATATATATATATATATATATATATATATATATATATATATATATATATATATATATATATATATATATATATATATATATATATATATATATATATATATATATATATATATATATATATATATATATATATATATATATATATATATATATATATATATATATATATATATATATATATATATATATATATATATATATATATATATATATATATATATATATATATATATGAATATGAGAAATTATTATTTGAAAGTATTGAAAATTATAGTGATTGATTTTTTTCTTGGTATTGGTCGGCTAAATCATATTTAATCGGAAATATATTATGAAGAATAAAAATAACACCTATCGATATGTGTAGTATTTAATATTAAATTTACTTCTTGAATGGTGTTAAGATATTTTCTTTCTATCTTAGCAACGTCGAAAAAAAATGATAATTTGTTATCCTTTGTTTATAAATAGTCTATCTAAATATTCTAAATTTTTACAGAAATATTTATTAGTTTTCGTAAACTATGCAAGATCTTACCAATAATTTGTAATTATTTTATATTAGGTTATGTTCGACGATTTAAATTTTTGGTAGGAAATGGTTTACAGAAAGTAATAAATATTTCTGCCCAAAATTTGGTACCCTGGTGGATTTATAGATAACAAAGGGGCAATAAACTAAAATTTTATAAATTAATATCATTTTTCAATTATTTCCAACATTATATATTTTACATCGATAAGGTAATGGCAGTGAAAATTGAAAAAAATTTTAACTGTAAATTATTCATTTTTTAAACCTCAAATAATAAAAAATGATTGAATGCATCAGGAAAAATATTAAATTTAGTGTTTTATGAGTATATAATAATGTAAAAGGATAAATTAATACGGATAAAGAAACTCGATCAATGTTCTCACGATGCTTGTATACAATTATTTGAATAAGAATTTTTTATAAATATTCAATATTTTTTGAAATGCCAGTCATCAAATTTCTAAATTCAAAATGTTTTTCGATAAAGTTACATGTACAATAATAAGTTATAAAAAGTGGTTTAAGTAATTCTTTTAATTTTTTGAGGTTAGAACAAATACTTAACATGCAGGATATTACATAATTCACATAAAGAAAAATTATCGCTATTAAAATAAAAATTATTATTATTAGATTATTAACAATATTATTAATTAATAATGACATTAACAATTAAATATAAATTATATTTTCAATTGAAAATATTGTACGGTAAAGAGAGGTAATTTTACCTCGAGGAATTAAAAGAATAAAAGATGTACCGAATAGATAAATTTGATATTCTCAAATGAATAGGTTAAAATAATATGAATTCATTGTTTAGCTATTTTTATTAGTAGTTTATTGTGTTTAATCACTCCTCGAAGGTTAAGTATGTGTAGCAATCATTAAAAATAATAAGGGCGATGTTTTTCTATCTTTCCATTTAAGAGAATTAAATCGGACAATTTATATATAAAATTATCGATATACTGCAATGTATATTGTAATTGGAAAATTGTAAGAAAAAAAATATAAATGTGGTATATTTGTTTTTTTTCAAAAATTTCATCAAAGCGCATGACCAGGATCGCAGAATCGTGAATAACTTGTCAAAATTATGGATCTCCCATACAATCCGACATTAAACATAGTCTTGTAAAACCATTTCTACGGATGCATTGACATTTGTGCATCAAATGCTCCTTAATTCGAAACTCTTGATCTTTTAACCGTATAGGCTGCAAATTGTTGATGGTAAAGGATTAAATTTAATGGAATATGGTACTGAAGATAGCAGCCACATAGGTTTTTTTTTATATTTAACCAAAATAAATTATAACTATATTTCATTTCATTTTTTAATTTAATGTATAATAATTTGTACATTAAATTAAAAATTAATTAAAACGCATTTGATCTGACTGCTAATTCAATATCGTAGTGGAATGAGAGGTTAAGATACAAAAATGACCATTACGTACACAGCAGATGATTTTTGGTTCTGGGGTACTAGACGTATAGCACAGTCTTGACTTAGATGGTGGCTTACATGGTTTTGGACATACAACCTGACAGGAAGATGGACAAGGTGGTGGGCATGGTTTCGGACACACAATTTGGCAAGGAGGCGGGCACGGCGGTAAACATACTGATGCACATCGTGGTGGACACGGTGGAGGACACACTACCTGGCACGATGGTGGACACAGTGGAGGACATAGTACCTGACACGATGGTGGACATGGTGGTGGACATGGTGGTGGACATTTGATAGGGTATAACACTTGACACGATGGTTTCTTACACGTAGGTGGACAAACGATCCGACACGATGGTGAACATCCTGATTCGCACATCATTTTATATGGTGGACACACAATCGAGCCAGGTGGTGGACACATTGGTTTACACGGTGGAGTGCACAACACTTGTTTACATTGTGGTTTGCAGATCATTCGTAAACAAAGTGGATCACACGGTAGTTTGCAAATAGGGTTGCATGGCAGACACTCGGGTTTCAAGATCGTCGATGCTCGAGACGAGAATGGCTTCACGCACGCTACCGTTTGACATTTTGGTGGCTCGCATGATTCTTCGTCCCATTCACATGGTTTTCTAATATAAATAAAAATAAGTAATAAAACATTATTTATTCAATAAAAACAACTTTTGTAAACGTACTTCCGTTCCATCGTCGTTATCAGGCATTTTAACTGATGCAGTAACTCGCGGCGTTTTTGACATGATATATTTTTTCCGTCGCACGGCATGATCAATTACAAAAAATTAAATAATTTATATATGATTGACAATAACTTATTAATTTTCAACTAGCTGCTAGTAAAACTTTAGAATTTTGAATTATTTTAATTTTTTTTCTAGGTTACGGCATCTGCACACAATGAATTTTTCTTATCCTTTGACGGTTTTTTGTTGAACGTTTGCGAGTCCATAGCAACAAAATATTAAACACAAACCGATCGGACAATTATCGATTTGTTTTTTTTTCAAAATTCTAATTAATGCAAAATTAATTTGATAACAAAAAATGTAAATTAACATAATTTCAGAAACCATCGATCTTTATCATTACAAGTTTATATATATGTGTGTGTGTGTGTGTGTGTGTGTGTGTGTGTGTGCATATAAATACTAAACTAATTGTTTAAACTAAACTAAGCGTTTTTTTATACATTAATACCGTACATTTGATGGTCAGCTTATATTCAGTCACGCATCGAGTTTTAAGCAGTATTCTCGTGTGCGTATCGAACTGTTGTCGGTGTTTCTTTATTATTTTTTTCATGGCTAATATCTCTGTGTAGACCCATCAACGCATCTTTCTTTCTCATTCTTATGGTTTACGGTTTAATTCTTTTAGAAGATAATACGCGCACGAGAAAGAGAGATGTGTTTATGCGATTTTTTAATTTATTAAACCAGAATGAGTTTGCATTGACAAGTATCGTAAACTGCACATATATATATATATATATATATATATATATATATATGAATATGAGAAATTATTATTTGAAAGTATTGAAAATTATAGTGATTGATTTTTTTCTTGGTATTGGTCGGCTAAATCATATTTAATCGGAAATATATTATGAAGAATAAAAATAACACCTATCGATATGTGTAGTATTTAATATTAAATTTACTTCTTGAATGGTGTTAAGATATTTTCTTTCTATCTTAGCAACGTCGAAAAAAAATGATAATTTGTTATCCTTTGTTTATAAATAGTCTATCTAAATATTCTAAATTTTTACAGAAATATTTATTAGTTTTCGTAAACTATGCAAGATCTTACCAATAATTTGTAATTATTTTATATTAGGTTATGTTCGACGATTTAAATTTTTGGTAGGAAATGGTTTACAGAAAGTAATAAATATTTCTGCCCAAAATTTGGTACCCTGGTGGATTTATAGATAACAAAGGGGCAATAAACTAAAATTTTATAAATTAATATCATTTTTCAATTATTTCCAACATTATATATTTTACATCGATAAGGTAATGGCAGTGAAAATTGAAAAAAATTTTAACTGTAAATTATTCATTTTTTAAACCTCAAATAATAAAAAATGATTGAATGCATCAGGAAAAATATTAAATTTAGTGTTTTATGAGTATATAATAATGTAAAAGGATAAATTAATACGGATAAAGAAACTCGATCAATGTTCTCACGATGCTTGTATACAATTATTTGAATAAGAATTTTTTATAAATATTCAATATTTTTTGAAATGCCAGTCATCAAATTTCTAAATTCAAAATGTTTTTCGATAAAGTTACATGTACAATAATAAGTTATAAAAAGTGGTTTAAGTAATTCTTTTAATTTTTTGAGGTTAGAACAAATACTTAACATGCAGGATATTACATAATTCACATAAAAGAAAAATTATCGCTATTAAAATAAAAATTATTATTATTAGATTATTAACAATATTATTAATTAATAATGACATTAACAATTAAATATAAATTATATTTTCAATTGAAAATATTGTACGGTAAAGAGAGGTAATTTTACCTCGAGGAATTAAAAGAATAAAAGATGTACCGAATAGATAAATTTGATATTCTCAAATGAATAGGTTAAAATAATATGAATTCATTGTTTAGCTATTTTTATTAGTAGTTTATTGTGTTTAATCACTCCTCGAAGGTTAAGTATGTGTAGCAATCATTAAAAATAATAAGGGCGATGTTTTTCTATCTTTCCATTTAAGAGAATTAAATCGGACAATTTATATATAAAATTATCGATATACTGCAATGTATATTGTAATTGGAAAATTGTAAGAAAAAAAATATAAATGTGGTATATTTGTTATTTTTTCAAAATTATATGTTTAAACTAGAGGGCCCAAAATACGTAAAAGCTATACGCTGTTACATTCCAGGCACGATCATTAAGTGCTTTAAAATATAAGTGACTATAACATTTAGAAGTTACTATAAACATAAATTTTAAATGGGTAAAAAAATAACTGAATTTTTCGATTGATTACATATGGGCTATTTCACGTCAAGTGGTACGATGAAAATTTTAAATCGCTCCAAAATTTGAAAATAGGCTGGAAATATCTTCCAGAAGATAGAAAAAAATTTTAGGTGTTGAAAATAATTTGCCTGAGAGTTATTCCACCATAAAAAATGGAAATTTTTCAATTTTTTAGGAAAATTTCTATTTTAAAAACCATTAATCTCAAAATCTATTGATTTTTTTGAAAAAACATTACAAACAACTTTTGTTTAAAATAATCTTTAGAACTTATCTATCTGGGTTACAATTCTTAATTTTAAATTCTCGAAGAGATAGAACGCCCTAAAATATTGAATATCAAAAAAAGGCGACCACGCCACAATCGATTTTGATCTAACACCGCTCAAAAGATCACATTTTTCGAGAGCTTTCGAATGGCTTGGGTTAGATTATTGGCCAAGACCGCTGGTGTAAGTTATGCCCTAAAATACATGAAAATTAGTGATTTTATGAGGTTTATGAGGCATAACTTATACCAGCGATCTTGGCCAATAATCTAACTCAAGCCATTCGAAAGCTCTCGAAAAATGTGATCTTTTGAGCGGTGTCAGATCAAAATCGATTGTGGCGTGGTTGCCTTTTTTGATATTCAATATTTCTGATTAGATTATTATAAACAACAGTTGTTTGTAAGGTTTCTTCAAAAAAATCAATAGATTTTGAGATTAATGGTTTTGAAAATAGAAAAATTAAAAAATTTCCATTTTTTATGGTGGAATAACTCTCAGGCAAATTATTTTTAACACCTAAATTTTTTTTTCTATCTTCTGGAAGATATTTCCAGCCTATTTTCAAATTTTGGAGCGATTTAAAATTTTCATCGTACCACTTGACGTGAAATAGCCCATATATATATACAAGTATACATACATTTTCAAAAACAATTAAAAAGTAAACAAAAGTTTTCTTTTATGATAAACATTTCTTACCTTTAAAATTTGTACATATAATCGATATTTATTTAGATAAGGTCTGAAATCGTCTTTTTTGTACATTTTACGCTTTTTTAACCGGTTTTTTCTCATTTATCAGGAAACATATCATGTGAGTAACAAATGCTTAATAGAAAAATGTTTTCTTTTATTGTAATGAACATTTCTTACATTTAAAATTTCTACGTAAAATCAATATTTATTTAGTTAATGTCTAAAAAACTTCTTACAGTACAGTTAATGTCTAAAAAACTTACTTACAGTACAATTTACATTTGTCTTTATAAATTAGGAAAAACGTTTTTTTTGCATTATTTTGACACTTTTATGCGTTTAACTTGCCAGTATTTAGTTGTACATAAAAAGTTACAATACAAAAATTATCACATATTTTATATTAAAACATTTTCTATATTTATATTTTAGATTATTTAATTTTTTTATATAATGTCATAGAAAAACGCGATTTGGTGCCATTTTAAAAAGTGCTATCGTTTAAGACCTATTCGACCAATTTAGTTCAAAATAGGAACGTTTACTTCCCTTATTGATGGAGAAGATATCATAAAATTTTCAGCCAAATCGGTTCAAAATTGGGTGAGTTATTCGATTAACTTGCTTACATACATGAATACACATACATACTTTTTCAAAAACGTTTAAAATGACTTATTTTCTGGTCGAAAAATAATTTTATGTATAAATAAACAATTATTTCTGGTGTTTTTTCGCGATGGTGAAAATATAAGGCACTGTCGTGCAATGATCTTGTCTAAAAATTCGTATTTTCCAATTTTCCTTCGAAATCCGAGCATCAAACCTTTCTTCTTACCTTTCACCCCGTTTAATTTAATCACCTATTTCAATAATAACGCAGTAGATTAAAATAAATATATCCATTTATTTATGCTTGGATTCTATTGTTCGAATGCCGAAACGAATTTACTTAAAAACAAGCAAAAGTTTTACTTTTTTTTTAAGGTGATCCTTAGTTCGTGTTTGGAAAAAAGAAATTCAAGACTCTACGCTTTATTTCTTCCTTCCAAGCACAATTGTAATATGACGTGAAACCTTTTAATTATGATTTGTGCAATCAAGTTATTTAAATAAATGTGAGTGTTCACGTGGATATATATATATATATGGATCATGCGCATAATTTATGGATAAATATATATAAGTAAGAATAAGTGTGGTCGTGCATGGATGAATGTGATCATATGCAAAGATGATGCAGACATAGTTGAGTATATAATAATATGTATGAACAATATAAATATAATTACAGACACATAAAAAAAAGTTAGAATAAAAATTTTTTAACATATATCTTACGCCATTGAAAGCTATATGGAGTAATATTTCTTACACCGAGTGGATTCCTCTCTGTCTTCTTCGGTTGAGAAGAACAATTACGTCGGATTCGCAATGGCTCTTTTACTCGAATGGTATACGTTCAACCCGACCAAGGGATTCCTCGGACACAGGATCAGAAATTGAATGGCCCTCTCGTACTACGAAGAACCAAGGAACTCGATGTGCATATAAGTATATATTCGCACATACATTCTCACACGATACACAAACATACAGGTGGGGGAGGATTAGCGCGAACGATAAAAGGAATTTTTCGATCCGTTATACACGTGCGAGTGTCTATGTGCGTCTCTGTATTTTCGAATCAAGAATTTTACTCGTAGGGAATTTTCTAAACAATTTCAACCATCCTTTATTTTTATATTATTCTGATTATTCCATTGAAAAAAAGAATGTAATATTCTGTATATGTTTACGTCGACGTAACCATCGGAAGCCAAAGAGAGAAGGAAGCATCGTCCTCTTTGGAAACACGTGCGTGCAACGTCCTTTTACACAAAACTCTTGTCTCTCTCTCTCTCTCTCTCTCTCTCTCTCTCGGCTTCGCACTTTGCGAGGCAATCCTCATTCCCATTTATCACCTCTTCCTTCGAACTCCTCCTCCTTTTCCGACTGTTCGATGTGTATAACCCCCCTATTTCCTTCTTTTTCTTTCTTCTTTTAACCACGCCGAACCTTCAACAAGTCCAATTGGTTTCTTTAAAAGAGCACCTCACATTGGTCGTTTCATATATATATATATATTTCTCTTCTCTTTCACCATTTCTCAATTCTGGTGCTATCGAAAAAAAACAATTTTTCAAGCGATTTCGCGAAATGTACGCTGTAACTTGTTTATAAGAAAGAGATAAAAAATTGTCTTTATATATATATACTGTTACTCCTCGATACACTGTAATCAATATGGTATCTTGAAAAGAAATTTTGAAAATAAATGCTCCAAACCTTATTTAAATCATGTACCGAATCGTAAAAAAGGACTAATTTTCTATACGCCACGTTCAATCATATTTTGAGATGAGAATCGGTTTGGGAGTCTATTTTTTTTAAGAGAAAATGTGACGAATCTTTGGTGATATTTTATTCATATATAGGTATATACATATAGCGATGATTAATTTACCGATCGTTCATATAGGTAGTTTATTTTATCGAATAATAGTAAGAACGTTTCGTTGACCACCTAGTTAACTAAACACTTCAAGATATTGAACCATTTGTGAAACTTGTCATTGGCTTAGAAATGGCCAATACGTTCATTGTTTCTGTGTAAAAATTGTACGATATAACTATAAGTGCAACGATCAGCTCTTAGTCTGATGGGAGTATTAAATACTACTTAAAATATATCTAATAAGTCCATAGTTTATGTTCAAATCAAATAAATCTGTAAGGCTTTTAGACCAAAAACTATCAATTCATGCCCAATAATGGCATCACTTAATCTCAAAATGATTTATTTCTAATACAGTAACTCCCGTATAATGTAGCATCCCGATTAAGTAAAAAAACATTTATATGAATTATTATTTTTTCGTAAAAATCTATCCGAATAAAATCAGTCAACAGGTCCATAATTTCTACATTTACACTTATTTTACCTAACCTCGCAAATCTACATAACAAATACATGAACGATTATTTATCGTACATCGCCATCTCTAATTTTTGCATCACGATTATTTGGTCTTGTTCGTCCATTTATACATCGACTAGTCTCTAAATTCTAAAACGCAAAATTTCACTCGAATCGAGTGATATTTCTCTCTTTGAACTAGTTAAAAGTACAGCAGTCGGCTTCGAGTGAAAAATCACTTTTGACTACGAGTGATTTATTCACTCTTCAAAGAGTGAAAAAACCCATATAAAGAAAAATTTATTTTGTAGCAGCTTGCCGTGTCATATTTTTGCATTTTTTTCTATTTTTTTAGCATTTTAGACATTTTAATTTATTAAATATATATTTTCTGAAATTAGATAGAATACATGAAATAATGAAAAAAATCTGCACCAGATGTCGGGATTCGAACCTGGGACCCTCCGTGTCAAAGTCGGGAACCTTATCGCTTGCGCCACCCTGGTAGAAGTATTCGATAGTTATTCGCGAGTCCTTCGATAATTTCTTTATCATTGGCTAGTTTTTTCAAAATTGTCTAGCCAAGAAAGTGGTCTACATTTTTATGTTCTTGGATAAAAAACTCGGTAAGGATTGGCCAATGCATAAATATACAAAACATATACCGGCAGCGCACGGAGAGACTTTCGAGAGCTCAGCTTGCACGCGCTAAGGCACATGCGCAGTAGACGACAACGCCTGAATGTTTTTTTATAAAGCGACGCAGTTAATTATTTTTGTTAAAAAAAAGTGTTTATTGAGGATGATAAGGTTTAGGGTGTGCATTCTCGGGTAAATTTACTTTGAAAATATACTTTGAAGTTTCTTATTCAAATATACACATGTGCGGAGACCAATCCTAACCCTACTTCAGTGTTTGTTTTTAAGCCAGTTTCATCTTCATTTCTTATTTCACTTATATTTTTTAAAATATTTTAATATTCCTCTAATCTTTTGTCTAATTTTTGTTTTTTTTCGTAAGAGACGTGTTGTGGTTTCTTTTTTTATTTATCTTTTCCATATTTTACACCACTATACACACGTTATTATTATCACTTTACATACCTATAAATTTATATTTCAATAAATACATTATATATTTATAAATTTTTAACTTATTTAAATAATATATATTACTTGCATACTTGTTTATCTTTTAGCAACTTTTTGAGGTTATACATTACGTATACGCGTATCACCGTATTTGATGAGCAGTACGGTACTTGTCAATGATTCAATGTAACTGACGTGAGCGCGGTTACAATACGTCTCAAAACTTTATTTGACCAATTCTTCCGTAGTCCTTCGAAAATTTTTGTTTTAAATATTAGCCAACAGATTTTCCTATTAATTAGTGTACTGCCGAGTCAAACTAGGCAATTCTCTACCAGGGCATCAATGCGTTTTTATGCTATACTTCGAATCGTCCTTATATGTGAATCAGGTATTACCTTAAAAGAATCCATAAAGTTTACTATACTGTAAAGTAATTTTAGATAGAATGTTATAACCATTTATTGAAAGTCAAACATTAACAATTGGTGCAAGTGTGCATAAGTCATTTATTAGAATATTTAACTCTTTAAAATGTCATAATGAAAAAAGAGAACTTTCCTTCTTTTACTTCAACGAAATTGACTCTTTTACGAGTTATTTGCTAACAAAATGAATCTAATACGAGTGACTGCTTTAGTCACTCTATGATGAATGAAAAAAATCACTCTTCCGAATTTAAAGAGTAAGTATCCCGAAAAATCAAGTGAAGAAAATAAAAGGAAAAAAGGCAATCCGAGTATAAGCAGGAAATGCTCGTCTCTCAAAAAGGCGCACCTCCGTGTAAACTAAACGTTGTCTCCAAAGGTGCGCGACACAACCACAATGCGTAAAATAAAAGAACGGACGAACGAGAGAACAAAAAAAAAGAAAAAGGAAAAAATACGAGAGAACGAAAAGAAAAAAGAAGGAAACGAAGACTCCCTCCGGCGCTTGACGGGCGCGCAAGGTGATGTCAGATGCAAATTTGTGCGCGAACGCGGCGAGTTTCGCACAAAAGGGAGCCGCGTGCATTGTTCCTTCTCTCTCTCTCTCTCTCTCTCTCTCTCTCTTACCGGCTGGAATAACGCGAGTTAACAATAAATAATAACGGTAATAAAATGTCAAGAATAATGCTTGAGCCTCATTATTAAATGTCTTGTATAAGTATTGATTGTAACTCGCCGATCGGAACTCGATAAGGTAGAATTTTTCCTGGAAGGCTTTGCTCTCTTGCGGTGAGATACACACAACTTTGCTTACACGTGTATATACGTCTATATCCGTGTATATATATATATGAGTGTGTGTGTGTGTGTGTGTATTGTACCAAAACTACCGTTCCACCTTTTTCTCACAGTGATCCTTTTCATTCATTTTTTTTAAATTTCTTCTCGTTTGCAGTATTTGATTGAGACGAATCGTAATTTTAATGAATCATTCATCGGCTCGCTCGGTGGATTTTCATACCCGGAGGTGTCCCAGATTCGATTCTCAGTCTTTGCCGATTGATACAACCACTGCTTGGGAATGTATTTTTAACAAGTGCTGTCTTCACTAAGGCATCTTAAGATTTCCGTCGCTGATTACCACTAACTTGGGAGCATAAAAAGAGCGACGTTAAAATATATAATGAAAAAAATTTGAAGTTACGTCAGTGTGTAAGAAAAATTATGAATGAATATGAAATGGGAATATCAAACGTACTGAAAATTAAGAATTGGGAGGTTAGAAACAGTTATTTTATAGGTTAGGAAAAGCCATTTAATATCCAAATATTGATATTGATTCTCAAGTGTATACTCCGGTGTACTTAATAATAAATTTAAACTCACAGGAAAAAGTAATTTTGTTTTAACACGATTTATAAGAATTTGAAATTGATTAATCGTCTATACAGTTGTCCTCAACTCTCTTTGTTCACCACGTTAAACTTAATTCATTAGACAACTAGAGTTAATATTTTCACAATAAAACGTCATCTCCAAAAGATAAAACAAAATTCCATCACTGATGCTAGAACACTTCAACACAATGACATTTAGTAAAAACTATATATATAGATACATACATATGTATACATAGTCAGTTCACACTAGCAACGCGTACATACATGTGACTATAAAACCACGCGCGATTTTACGGTACATACGACTTTGATCCGCTATTCCGTTAATTTAATTCTATGAGATCTCTCTCTCTTTGTCTCTCTCTCTCTCTCTCTCTCTCTCTCTCTCTCTCTCTCTCTCTCTATCACACACGCACACACACGTTCTCTCATCACGTATGATATATCTCGATCTGATCAGCGGCAGGTGTCAACTTGTATAGGATTTGACAGTCGTGACGACGTTAAAGTAGTAAAACTGCCTCGAACTAACGTAACTAACCTATTATAGGTACGTCTCGTGAACATTTGCACTTGGATTTAGCTTTATTGTGAACGTATACATCGTACACTAATGCCAGTACCAAAATTTCAATATTTCTAACTCGGATTATGTCAGCACAACATTAGAACTAGTTTAGCTATTTGAAAGTTATTTAATTTTGTTTAAAGCATTTTTGCTAGACAGGTCAATCTTTTATTAGTATTTGATTTTATCTAACCATATCTCGATTCTTCATTGATCTAAGAATCATATCTACTTTCAAGCATCCAGATCCATAATCCACGTTGGGAGTTTATGAAGTCCAAACGTCCTATTTTTCTATAAATAATTTTAAATTAATTTAATTTTATTACTATACTATTATACTATTACTATTACTATTATACTATTAATTTTAATTTTAAAACAAAGTCCGTATAGAATCAACGCCAACACACACACACACACCGGTGGCGACTCAATATTAAAGACAGAATGTCACTTAACTCGACAAATTCATTAATAAAACCACACAAAATGAAAATTCCACATGCCCAAGCCGCACTGTAACTCATCATTACACGAGAAGTGTTGGAATGAGGAAAAAGCGAGCTGCGACGTTGTGCTTGTAATAACGCGCTATATACGCTTGTGAGTGTATATCGATTATATAGAAAGGCCCGAAGCGCAATCGCTATATGCATGTACGAAACACGAAGAAAGAGAGAGTATATCTTTTCCCCCTACATAACACATTCAAAGTTGTACCATCTTAACTTTACTTATACAGGTTCTCAAAATATATATATGTGTGTAATCGAAGATGAAAAAAGGTATATTGCTATATCTGTGGGAATGTGCTTTAAAGGTGTCCAGTAGTTCTCCTGAATTTTTTTTCAGGGCCGTTTTTTTAAGTTATACAGAGTCAAAGTTAACATTTTAGCACTGTTTTGCATTATATGCCTATTTTTATTAATTTCATTAGTTAATTCATTATAATTAAAATTTTCTGAATTTTTCATTAAAAATACTTTTAAAGTCATATATATATGGGTGGTTCTCTGTGGCATCGAAGATGAAAAAAATAAATATTGCTATAACTGTGGGAATATGTTTTAGAGGTATCCAGTAGTTCTCCTGAATTTTTTCAGATTTTTTCGGGGCCATTATTTTAAGTTACATAGAGTCAAAGTTGACATTTTAGCACTTTTTTGCATTATATGCCCATTTTCATGAATTTGTAGCTCCCAGGGGATGCATTTTTAACTAAAAACATAACTAGGACTTTTTTTGTAAAATTTTCTGAACTTTTCATTAAAAATACTTTTAAAGACATAAATGTATGCTGTCACACTCTTGTAAGTCATTTAAACCTTAAATAGTGAAAATCAGCAATTCTGCTCCGGACTCTGGTAACCTAATACTGTCTAAAAGATGTCTTTTTATAGTCAGAAATTGCCTAAAAATTTCCAGAGTGGGTCTGAATCATTAAGATCACTTATGGTCAAAATATCCGGGAAAAGTGCCCGAAATATTAATAGAAATGTATATTTGTTGCCTTATAACGATGAATCTAGTAGCATGATCATTGCAAAAAAATTTGTGCACTTACCTTGGAGTGGTAGAAAAGTATCTTCACTTGTTTCAGTATCCATCTAATCCCCTGTAAGCTGCTAAAAATACAAATATTATCATACAAATGTAAAAAATTAATTTTTAAACATTTATAATGCTGAATTTTTAGTTTTTCATCTCTTACAAGAATTATAATACTAATCTGAAGGATTACTATAAATATATAAACATCATTATTACAATAACTGAATATTCGTATTTAATACAAAAGATATATAAATAAATCGGATATATAATTATAATGAATAATATGATAACGTGACAGTGACAAGTTTGTGAAATCTAAACGATGTATTGCTAAATAATAATAATAATAATGTTGATACTTTTATAGTAATCCTTCAGATTAGTATTATAATTCTTGTAAGGGATGTAAAACTAAAAATCCAGCATTATAAATGTTTAAAAAATAATTTTTTAAATTTTATAATAATATTTGTATTTTTAGCAGCTTACAGGGGATTAGATGGATACTGAAACAAGTGGAGATACTTTTCTACCATTCCAAGGTAAGTGCATAAATTTTTTTGCAATGATCATGCTACTAGATTCATCGTTATAAGGCAACAAATATACATTTCTATTAATATTTCGGGCACTTTTCCCGGATATTTTGACCATAAGTGATCTTAATGATTCAGACCCACTCTGGAAATTTTTAGGCAGTTTCTGACTATAAAAAGACATCTTTTAGACAGTATTAGGTTACCAGAGTCCGGAGCAGAATTGCTGATTTTCACTATTTAAGGTTTAAATGACTTACAAGAGAGTGACAGCATACATTTATGTCTTTAAAAGTATTTTTAATGAAAAGTTCGGAAAATTTTACAAAAAAAGTCATACTTATGTTTTTAGTGAAAAATGCATCCCCTGGGAGCTAAAAATTCATGAAAATGGGCATATAATGCAAAAAAGTGCTAAAATGTCAACTTTGACTCTCAGTAACTTAAAATAATGGCCCAGAAAAAATCTGAAAAAATTCAGGAGAACTACTGGATACCTCTAAAACATATTCCCACAGTTATAGCAATATTTATTTTTTTCATCTTCGATGTCACAGAGAACCACCCATATATATATATATATATATATATATATATATATATATATATGGAGCATTCCACGCGAAGTGGTCCGATCAAAATTTTAAAAAGCACCAAATTTTGGGTACATACTAGAAATGTTTTTCAGAAAATAGAAAAAAAATTTTAGACTCGTGCACTCGTGTCAAAAAGTGAATTTTTTCAAATTTTTTTAACACCATCTGTGTTTACCGCTATTTAACTAAAAATCTATCACCTTTTAATGTATATCATTATATGTAACAACGTTGCTAATTATGTCTAGACCTTCTCCTTCTGGGTTTCAATTTCTAATCTCAAGGTCAATGTCACATAAGACACATGTCAATATTCAACTTGAGAAAAGTGTAAGTGCGCCACAATTGATTTTTTTATCCAAAAGTCTAAAAAAAAATCTTGAAGCAATACCTTTTAAATGGTCTGTAGCTTTTTTATGGCCTTCAATTCTGTAAAAAGTTATGATAATTTAAAAAAACACGAAATTTTTTTTAAATTTAAATGGGTATTACCATGTTAAGTTTTGTAAATTTTTTGTCTTACCCAATACTTACAAACGATACGAACGTGAAGTGCGAGCTTTACACGGTTGTGCTTATATGCAAAAAACATCGCTATGCAATGCAAGACGTGGAGGAGCTCAAGATCAAATGCGTCGCAAGGCGAGCTCCGAAGCACGTGGCGAGCTAGTTTGTAAATATTGGGTAAAATACATGACACAACAATTCAACTTTTATTAACTTTCACAAAGTTCGGGATTTTTGGCCTGATATTACAAAATATAATATACATCATAAGAGACATAAGAGGTAGTAATAAAAACATGACTTTAAATTATGTGCTTATCATTTTCGCCTTTGGATTATATGTCACAATTCACACGCACTGCGATATATTTAATTTTATTGTGATAAAACGTGATTTTTTCGTTATATTGACCGTTTTTCTTTTTTATCTTTGAAAATATTATTTTGAATGTAAAGTGTACAATAGGAAAAAGTTTTGTTATTTTCAGACCTACATTTCGTCCATATAAAGTTCTTATGATGGATTAATAGATTTCAAGATAATGCTACATAACCGTTTCTGAGCAATTAAAAATAATGCCATAACTTAAACTGTTTCCGTGCTATATATCTGGAAATGGGACCATTATCTAATTACATTATGACATAAAGTTACCCTGCAAATCTCAGATAAATCGGTCAAAAATTGACTGAGTTACCTTAGATACATGATTACATACATACATAGATCCATCCATACATTTTAGGGAGGGCTTCAGATCAGATCTAATACGCATACATTTCTCTTGCAACCCATTATCTATTATATTTTGATGCATCACACATTTTGCAATGATGAAAATATAAAGCTCTCCCGTGTAGCGGTCATGCCTAAAAATCCGTGATCATGGCGTAATTTCTCAGTACAAGTACACGCAGTACTCAGTCTACGCATATACATACACACCCACGAGTAATCCTTGAATGAATGAATGTGTGTAACAATATGTATCTGTTATATAGGAAACACACGTTGGAAAAATAAAAAAGGAAAAGAAAAGGTGGCTGCTGGAGTATTCGCATTTTAATAGCTCGTGTCGTGATAGCCCGTGGCTCGGCTCGCCTATATATTTTTCCAATAGGAATTATATACCTCTTAGTTGTTGGGCGAAGGTGACCGGGATATCGATGCTTCCGGCGAGGTTCAGCCTTCATACACGTGCGCGCA
The DNA here is from genome assembly GCA_026168455.1 of Theocolax elegans. Taxonomy (NCBI): domain Eukaryota; kingdom Metazoa; phylum Arthropoda; class Insecta; order Hymenoptera; family Cerocephalidae; genus Theocolax; species Theocolax elegans. The sequence goes on along the minus strand of CM047426.1, from coordinate 100,108,181 downwards.
AGAGATCAATGGTAAAGAGAAGAATGAATAAAAAAGTAAAAAGTGAGTGGGAGTTAATAAGACTCTCGAGTTCGTTCGTGAGAATTTACTTTCGCGTTTCTTCGCGCCACCAAGAGAAAAAGTGAAAGAATCTCACGACATTCGAGTCTCACCCTAAGATATACCAAGATTCCCTTATTATTCCCTTATTTTTTCCGAGGGTCGATGCGCTCCGTGCACGTCACTGTAATTCTCCAAGTATTTCAACAATACGATAATCTTGATGAATCTACGAAACATATATGGATATGCATATGAGAACCTTGCATTTTTATATTTTTTCTGAATTACGGTGTATCCTAGCGATACGCTGTTTCTAAATTCAAATGAATAAAAATTATTCAAATGTTTATGAGATTAGCTGATATTAATATAAAAAGGAGTCACTATAACTTTTATCTAAATATTATACAAAAAGTTTCTATACCCTAGTGGAATAGTAGAAATTGAAACGGTATCTTCGGTGTAAATTATCAATGTATTTAACAATATGTAGATATTATTGCAGTTGTCATGTTATATTAGTTGCTTCAAACCTCAAAACGTTTGAAATGGAATAGTATTTAACAGAGGAAACGTAACACGAAGAAAAAAAATATATGCAAATGTTTAGTGTAAAACGTGTGGTTACATCATTTTTGTCTCTAATTTTAGCAAAAATTAAACTCAAATTATAACTTCTCCCACGTGTTTTATATTTTTCAACATTAAAATACTTTTAGGAAATATTCCTTTCAATCTTCTAACAACTTTTGTTAATTACAAAAATAAATTTATCGCTTTGGTATTACTTTTGGTAACTAAATAATATTAGGTTTTTAAGTATCTTATATTTTCGACGTTCAAAACCAAATATGCATATATATATATATATATATATATATATATATATATATATACTCACACCATTCCTTTGGTGAAACTGTTGTAAATCATTAAAGGACCGCTCGTTTATGTCCTTTATTGCTCGACACTTATACAGCGAGTCTATTTTTTTATTCTCAAGCCGGTTTCCGGATGTCCCGAGGATACACGTGTAAATGGTTAAATAAAAGAAGAAAAAACGTTTAAATGTACTTTCGAACGTATTGACGAGCTGCAAATTTATAATCTATATAATGTTGCTCTTTGTATATTAGTAGTATGGACAACTCCTTATGGATAAATATTATGGTTGAATGACGAAGTTAGTAGTTTAGAAATAATTGTATAATATAATAATATAAAACTTATTTTTGTACCAAGTATTGGCTATCATATATTACATTATGTTAGTTAAAAAACTGGTTTAATTTAACACGGAAAGATTGTATATAAATTCGTTTCTTTCGTTATTGTGTAAGGAACATTGTCATAGAACATGATTGATTTTTTTATTCTCATTTTGATGCGAAAGAGCGACTCTGCTAATAAGTGGGCTTGCTCATTTCCTGCAATATCCCTGTGTGATGGTAACCAAAAAAATTTTAAAGTGTGATTTGTATGAATGTTGTTGAATTCGTTGTATTTTCTTTTAATTTCATAAATTATATGATTGGTTTATTACAATTAATACAATTAATATGTTAATACAATTTTGGACAACTTCCTGAGTTTTGGGCGGAAAGAACGATGAGCCCACAAAGTAGTTGTACCCGGTTTTAATGCCATCAGTAAATATTGCTGTTGCTTTATATTTTGTTATTAATTGTTTTAATAAATAGTTTGGTGTCGTAGTATTTTTAAGTTGTATACCTATTTCTGTATCTATTGGAATAGAAGTAATAACGGTTTCGTAATCTTGTTCATACATTGATAAATTGTTTTGTACAATAAGGAAATTTTTTTCTGTCAGGTCTTTGACGTACAGCGCGCATTCTACTAATAGTCGTTTTCTTTTTCTTTGCATTGGCTGAATGTTATACATAAGATATGGGTATAACATTCAAATATTATTGGCAAGTACATTAGTTATATATCGATTTGCTAAAAGCTTTGCACGTTCAGACAGGAGAGGCAATTTTGACTCAGTTAAGAGAATGTTTGTGGGAGTAAATTTTCTGTAGCCTAAATCCAGCCTAATTGCTTGAAATTGTTTTTTTGTAAACACTGCCCTTTTTAAAAGGCAAATATACGATACCGTACTCAAATATAAAAAAAATAACGATCATTGCAATTCGACGAATATAATTCCATATAATATAACATCGAAAAAAAAACATCGATAATACTTACGAAGAAAGTATAAAAAAAAGAACACCATCCATACGCCTGCTTGCAGAAAATCGAAAGATTTCTCGATCAGTATCTGTTGGCGTGTCGCGTAGCTTATAAAATAAATAATATCTGCCAAACTTGAGAGTACAGGAAATACGAATTCCATTAAGTGAAAGAAAACTTTTTTCAAAGGGTTGTACCTATTTATGTATGTATCCGATCCCTTTTCTGTTTAACATCTGGCGGACCCTTGACAATGTGGTTCCGATCGGTATATCGATATACACAAAGAAAGAAGGAGAGACAGAGAGAGAGAGAGAGAGAGAGAGAGATATGTAAATCCCAATTAAACATTTTATTGATATGGTTATATACGTGTAATGCATGATTACACACAATTCGTGTTATCTTATGTTTCTTTGCTGTTCGTTGATTAAAAACAATTTTACTTTTGTTAGTGAGACACCCCTAAAATAAAATAAAATGAATTTTAATAACCTTCTAATTTCTGTTTAGGAAGAGCAGATACCTAAACTTAAGTTATTCAATTTGCTTTATTTAAATAACTCAGACGACCCAAAAGTCACGTCCGATTGAGTGATAGCTACAATTTTGTAGTTTCTAATGGCTTTTTGAAATATCTTTTCGAATTTTTTAAACAAAACCTCTCGATTCACGGTTTTCTTTGTATATTTAAGTACTAATCGTAATTTTATTAGAACTAGATTTTTTTGTAAGACTTTTTTTACTGGATTTTGCGGAAAGGTGAAAAAATCATATTCTTCAGATTTAGATAAATTCGTGTCACGAAAGAAGTAGATAATGCTTGATATAGCAATTAGGGGTGGGATTATTTTCGAATTTTTTTACTATTCGAATTATCCGAATAATCGAATATTTGTATACATATATAATTATGTTATTAAAATAAAATGATTTGTATAATTATATTATTTAAGTTACATTGTATTATTATTCGAATAATCGAATTACGAATACTATTCGAATAAAAAAATTTATTATTCGAATAGTCCCACCCCTAATACCAATTAATAAATTTAAGACCAGACAGCCTCGTTATTGTCAAGATGTCTCGTTAATCCCAAATATGATAATGACAAAGGGACGAAAGACACGAAAGGAATATATTTTTGATTTTGTTAATTTTGGTTAAGCGGGCAGAAGTTGGATCTAGGCCAAAATGCGTCGAGTTTGCACGTTTTCTGCCAGAATGTTTCGTACCCATAAAGACTGACAAAGTGCGGAATTTCTTTTTTTACTTTCTTTCTGTTTGTCGTTTAAAATGCAGAAATTCGTGCAGTCAAGTTTACAGAAGTATTGTTGAGTACTTTGACTGTCGAATCAGATAATTTTTAGAAATTAAGTTTTTGCTGTGCGCGTAATGTAATCTAATTTTTTTCTAATAAAATATTACCATTAATTATTAAAAACAAAGTAGTTTTACAAAAAATTGTGGTTCATCAGAATTATTAAACTCGAATATAGCTGATTTAATTCTATTTCTCGTTTATTTCTATTTCCAGTTGCAAAGTCAAATTTAACTTTAATATCATATTGACAATTTGATAATATGCAATTCAATAATATCTAACACTCAACATGTTGAAAGACAAATCTCGTTTTACTTTAACTGTGACGATTTGGTAATTTACACTTCGATAGTTACTTTAAAATTCTCAATATATAGAACATAGATTGTTTAATAGTATTGGATAGTTTGATGAGCATATATTGTGTTAATTTTTTGTTGTTGAAACATCATTTAATGTAAAGGATGATATACTACTCTAAGGTTTTGTGTAATTTCAAGGTTAAATTAGAACTTTATTTACTTTTGTTGTTTTGATAAAAGTTATGGCTCCTAAAGATTAATAAAAAAAATTTTAGCATTCTAATTATAACTAAAATATAGATTACTTAACGAATCTCTCGCTTTTTAAGGTCAGATCCCGTCTTTAATTACTTTTGAAAATGATCTACCTTTGACAACTTAAATTACACTTACCCAAAATTAACAATAGAAAATTGAATGTCTCTCTCTTTTCTTCCAAATAAAATTTATGCCTTAACTAACCAAAAAAGGATTGGTGTAAACATTGAACTGGTTGATAAAAACAATGAAAATTGTTCAGTCGTGCATCTCACGGAAATAATTAGCTGAATTATCGAATTAACAGTTGATCGACAAAAACGAACTTTCTCATAAATATATGTATAATATGTATGTATACATCCATTTATCCACTTTCACGAGAATAATTTACGAGATAATTCCACATTACGTAAATAATTTTTAAGAGTCTCCTCTTCCGCTTGCATAATAAATATACGCCATTTTTTCGGTCGGTAATCAATCCTCTCACGAATAAACACGTTATCTAGTAAAATGTGTGTGTGTGTGTGTGTGTGTGTGTGTCTGTGTGTGTATGTATATTGTGACGGACATCGCCGCGCGACTTAAATATATGAGAAGGAGTCGAGTGACAGATAAGAAGTGTTCCGTCGGGTGGACGGTAGCTCGATGGTTAGAGCGCGCGATTCGCACACTGAGGTCCCGGGGTCGAATCCCGCAGTCCACCTTTTTATTTCTTGCTTCTCTCCTTTTCATACGTAACAATATATATTAGAGGAAAAATATTATTTTTATTACTAATCGTAATATTAAATATTACTAATCGCGATAACGCGTCGGATGTACCATAGTGCGTAAAAGATTTTACAGCCTTATAACCCGTGTGGCGAGTCTTACGTGTCGGAGAAATTAATAGAAAGAAATGGAAAATAATATAGATAATTTGAATGAAGAGAGAGAGAAGAAGTGTTAGTCCGGGCGCGCGCGCGATCAACGACACATCGAGTTTCGGCAATTCGACACCGCGGGTATTAGATGCACTGCACTTAATCGCAGCTTGTGTATACTTTCGTATATATTTCTTCTGCTGGAGTTTGTGTACTACGCGTTTCGAAGACGTTGGTCTCGATTTTCAAGTGGACGGTCGACGATATGGAGAATTTGTATACATCTTACTAGGACGTGTAGCGTTTCTATACATCCTAGTAATCGATATAATCACGCGCATACAGTCGGGCACGAATTTGGTTGCATTAGATGTATTTACGTATTTAGCGTGCTCCGCGCGTAAGACTCGCCGTACGGGTTACTAGGCTGTAATAGTTATTTATGTACTTTGGTATATATGATACGTTAATGCGATCAGAGGGAAAATATCATTGTGAATGGATAGTAGTTGGGCCGCGGTCGCGAGCGCAGCGAGCGTCCAAGGCATAACTAATCCATTCACAATAATATTTTTCCTCTAATCGCGCTAACGTATCATATATACCATAGTGCGTAAAAGATTTTACAGCCTTATAACCCGTGTGGCGAGTCTTACGTGTCGGAGAAATTAATAGAAATAAATGGAAAATAATATAGATAATTTGAATGAAGAGAGAGAGAGAGAAGAAGTGTTGGCCCGGGCGCGCGCGATCAACGACACATCGAGTTTCGGCAATTCGACACCGCGGGTATTAGATGCACTGCACTTAATCGCAGCTTGTGTTTACTTTTGTATATATTTCTTTCTGCTGGAGTTTGTGTACTACGCGTTTCGAAGACATTGGTCTCGATTTTCAAGTGGACGGTCGACGATATGGAGATTTTGTATACATCTTACTAGGATGTGTAGCGTTTCTATAGATCCTAGTAATCGATATAATCACGCGCATACAGTAGGCCACGAATTTGGTTGCATTAGATGTATTTACGAATTTAGCGTGCTCCGCGCGTAAGACTCGCCGTACGGATTAGTAGGCTGTAAAGATATATATATATATATAATATTCAAAAAGTGCGAAATCTCTGATCTAGATGATAAACACTTTGTGTAAAGAATTTTCATATCTGTGTATAATTATAATGCGCGTGTCGCGATTAGACAGGGATAAATCGTGAAAAGTTACGTTTACCCCACCCTGTTTGGTGTAAATATGTTCATCGGTCTGTGACGTGTAGAGATTTACACGATTACACTATATACACGTATATACGAAAGAGAAAGTGAAATACGCGTTCCGGTAAAACATATGCCTTTTAAATGTGAAAAATGTTGTTTAGAGTTTATTTATAATAATAATGCTTTGTGACTTTCTAATGCGAATCTTTTTTTATTTATTAATTTTTCTTAAAATTGGATTTGCATGCTTTCAAGCTGGAAGTTAGAGCCTTGACGTTTAATTATTAGATTAGTAGAGAAAACCTTTAGTATTTTTTAAAAACTATTATTTTATTTTTTTTACGATTTTAGAAGAGTGAAAAATGATCTATTGGTGAAGAATGGATTTATTCGGAAAATAAAATTTTATACTAAATTAAGGAATCGAACATTAATATTTTTTTAATATTATTAACTTTGTGCTTTCTACATGTGTTTCCACTATATTAATGATCTTGTCCACTATATAAATGAATCTTTTTCCTTTTACTATTATTTTAACGTCGCTCTTTTTATGCTCCCAAATCGGTGCTAATCAGCGACGGAGGTCATACGATGTCTTTGTTAAGAAAGCACTTGTTGAAAATACATTCCTCAGTGGTGCTTGTATATATCAATCGGCCGGGGCCGGGAATCGAACCTGGGACCTTCAAATTACAAGCCCGACGCACTAACGACCGAGCCATCACAGGCCTCTATAAATTAATCTAATTTGAGTTCTAAAACGTATCCTTACCAGAATTAATAAACAAAAGGCACTAATGGACAATAAATGTTTTCAAGAATGAAACCCGGTAGTAAGACACTCTTTTTTTTTCTTAAACTCTGTTTATAATAAATTTTTTCTTAATTACGTTAAAAAGCCTACAATTTATTCGGTATTAGTCATTGTTTTAATTGAATTATAGCTTACCCTTCGAGCTTAATTATTTACCTATTTGATTAACGATAAGTGCGTTAATTTAAAATTATTATATTGTCTGAATTTATGTCAAGTTGTATTACGCGTATATACAGTCATTACGTTATTCGCTTCATAACGATCAATTATACATATACGTCCACACACGCACATGCACACGCATTTGCACATACATACACACACACACACACACACGCACACTCAACTCACATGAACTCACACACCCACGAACACGATACGCACACGCACACGCACACACACACTCACACGCACTTACATACACACTCACAGACACACACGTATACCCGAACAACGAAATGTTACTAATGCCGTATATAATGGAAAATATTATCTTTTATAATCTAATCTCATAAGCCTCATTGGAATTAGGTTATGTATTTAGCAAATCGATCATTTTGTCGCTGTTTAATTCTTACATATAACTTGCGTATTACCTTAATCCCAAACCTTATGTAAACGCATATTTATACATATTATTTATTAACGATTGTATTTCGTTCGTCACGATTAAAAACTGTATATACATTTTTTTTCTTTTCAACTCGTCAAAATATTTCTACATTGCATACCTACACGGAGAGAAAAATTTCTGATAAATTTCACCCACCTGTTCTAGTAAAAGTGGGGCAAAGGACACAGCAGGGTAAAATTTATCAGAAATTTTTCTGCGTATAGAGACAATAAGTAATTGAATTTTTTTAACTGTCTGTGTGTACATATATATATACAAATAGTTAAAAAAATTCAATTACTTATTATTATTGTCGCATTTCGCTAAATCGCATTTCATGAGCATTAATCAAGTTCTCACTGTCTGTGTGTGTACAGGAGATTGAGAATTAAAAAAAGTGTTGAGAAACAAAAATATGTTTTCCAAGTCTTATCAGGATCTTGAATCGTTCCTCTGTTGCGTGTGCTGCTTGGTGCAATAAAAATTACGCTTTGGGTATGCGTTTATGTTAACCTTGACCCTTTCGCATGAGACTTTACGTTGCGGAATTATTTTTGGACGCGAAAAACAAAATAATAATTTTCAATAAACAAAGCATGGCGATTATTAATATACGTACCGATTAAACTGTGTCATCGTACGAAGCGTTTTACGACGTCCACCAAAATATTTGCCAGGATGAAAGGGATTCGAAGATACGAGGAGAGATATGGAAGATAGAAGGGCTAGGATATACATCTGGCAAAGTATGTGTATGTATATACATCAGCAAGACGTAAAGGACAACTCTCGCGCTATACTTGCGTCAGGCGCTATCGCGCTTTTTGATCGATGATAGCCAATGGCCTATGGCATTCACCGATGGTGACATTCGACTAAAAATCCGTTCTGATCAATTTCTTTGTTTATATCTTTTTATCTCTTCACCAAGTATACTCAGAGCTATACGCGTCGATTTATGTCTCAATGTGTGTATTTATATACAGGTTAACTTCAAGGTTTTCTTTGTTTATATCGAGGTGTTGTTCATTTTTTTTATATTCGTATTGTTAACCACAACCATCTGAATTTCCATTGAAACGAGTACAATGGTTATTGTCATCCCTACATAGAGGTTCTAACAGTCGCTGATCATGAGCGTAGAACAGATTTTGAAAATTCAAAACCTTACTTTATCATGGTTTTAGGAGGAACTAATATCGAAATTTTTTTTATAATTTGTTATTTACCATCTTGGCTTTGCTACCTTGGATTTGGGAATTATAAAACTGTGAATCTGATATTCGAGATCAGGATTCTTGAAAATTTTCGACGTGGCTCATTGCAAGGAGAAAAAGATTCGCTGTGAATAAGTAGTTGGTTAAATAAATGAATCAATGATCCTTGGATTTTATACAACCAACAAACTTTGTTAGAGAAATAAATGTCACATAATCGTTTGTTAATTCTAACTAAAAGATATCGATTAATTTAGCTAATTACTTTTTTCGATCTTGGATTTAAAAATTATTAAGTTTTAATTTAGATCTATATTTAGTACCTCCAAAAACACCCTTCAAATTTTAATAAGATAATTTGAAAAATTTCAGTTTTATTAATTAAAAGAGTGGAAATATTAAAATTGTACTTTCCACCGGAAATTCAAGAATTCTTCAAGATCTATGTAAGTAACAAGTTGTGAGTACAATTAGTGAATTTACAAAAGAAAAATCTAATCTCTGAAGTACGTGACTTCGTACTTGCACAGTATAGACGTTCTGTTAGTTTTATGTCGTACATCAATTTAAACCGTGCGCGTACAAATTTTGTACGTTACTAATATTATATGCTTTATACTTTCAACGTAAAGTATTTCAACCTTCAACGTATAAAAACGATACCGCTAACCTAGAATCGCCGTACTAGTCCAGGCTAATTATACTCAAAAAGTACTGTTTCAAAAAAACGTTAAGAGGCAGTTTTTTTATTCTACATCAAATTAAAAAAATCATTAAATCGGATTACAAGATCTGGAGATACTTCATATTTTTCCACTTTTCCAAATATAAGTGTCACTTGAAAGCCAGCGCAACTTCTGACGTGTGTCCGAAACGCAAACTGCTCATGCGTTCTCCACTCTTTGCTTTATGCGTTGGATGCAAAAAAAACGTATTACTGATTTTGTTAATAACTTGATTGAAATACGATTGTTTATTGCTGTTTTTTTATCAATTTCGATAGTTTAATGTTTGTTCTACAGAACCACCGACCTAAATACCCGGGCGGGATTTGTCGCGAGAGGGGGGAAGAAGGGGATCGCTCCTTCACCTGGACCATACCAGGAATATGGGGAAACAACTGACAGGACACGCAGGTCCAAACGTGGTGCACCACTTACCGTTGTACTCTCAATACACCGCTCGGAACTAGGGTTGCAAGATGGCGATTTTTTCTCTTTGTTGCTCTTGCTTAATAAACACCAATATACGTAAGAGAGAAAAGGAAAAAAATCGCAAACTGGTTACTTTGCTCGGAACTCGTTAAAACGGCAGGAACGGCCGCGCGAACTCTCCTCAGCTTTGTATCCTTCTCTCCCACTCCTACAGGCGAATTGACCAGGTAGCTTCGTCCTTTCCGTGGGCAGAATCTACGAGTGGTAGTGTATGGCGTTGCTCGGCTGTGTTGAGCCGTGTTGGGGGAAGCCTCTCCGCACCCACACCGTGACACACACACCAACACTTCTTTTATAGGCACGAAAAAACACACGAGGTATCGGCCTCTCGAACAACACCGGGCGCGCGCTATATCTGTACTATCAGCTGTGTGCGCTTGGTTGTCCCGCGTTCGTCCGCGCGCAGCGGTGTACATACTCTTTCGCGTTGCTCACCTGATCGGGAACTCGCTTACCGTTACAATATATATATATACTAAAGGGCTTCGCCCCCCCCCCTCCCCCTCGAGCGCTTCGCGCTCCAACCCCCCTATTTTTGGATTATTAAATTAAAAATGAAAAAAAAATTACATTGAGTTTCTCCGAACTTTGGTAATTTATCGTAAATTTTCAAAATAGGTCACAGAAAGCATCAAATTTGTAAAGAAATTGAACGAAAACCGCCCTATATTTGGATTATTACGAGCGAGCGTACACGGAAAGAAAAGGTTTCGTTATAGCAGCTAAACCCCTTTTGTTGCAATCGGTTTTGTCGTGATGCAAAAAAAAATTTGCTATGCTAACTAAAAGTATTTCTGTACGAACAAATGCATTTAGTTCTGAGGACAAAAGCAATTTGCTGCATGCATTTTGTTGTTGTACCTAAATACTTAGTTGCCCGATCTATTTACTTTGGTTGTGAGAACCAAAGGACGTACCGCAGCGCCAACTAAACGAGTATGGCCAACAAAATATTTGGTTGACACACCTAAACTCTTCTCAAAAAAATCGATTTGTTCTCACAACTATAACTTTAGTTGAGGCATATTCATACAAATATTTTGGTTGTGACAAGATTTCTTTCCCTGTACATGTCATATATTAGTACATATTAATATTAAAGAATTATTAATATTCTTAAACGCTGTTTATTATATTATTTTTAACCCTCAAACCGTACACTGGTGCGAATTTGCACCCACAAAATTTTCAAACTACGATATTTTGCAAAATATAATTTGTGTATAACAATTTGTTTTATAACTTCATGTTTTTTTTGATAATTTAAATTGCAGACACAAATTCTACGGGGAAATTTACGTCAAAAAGGTATTATCAGGATTTACACTTTAAAATTATTTTCATATAGAAATCGACTCTTGAAATAATGAAATCCCAATTCGCACCAGTGTACGGTTTATATAGGGTTGATCCGTTGGCCGGTATCTCTTCTTACAATTTTATTTCAAATTAATCGTAGCATTCTATGCATTAATATGTAATTCCCTGTTTTTGCTCATTTTTTACTTTTTGCTTAGTTTTAAATAAGCACAACACTATTACTTTTAAAGATTTTTAATTCAGTCCTACTCATTTTTTTATAATGCAAAGACCTTTCATTTACGAGGTCGGGCATTTAAATGTGTTAAAAAACTTTTTTTTATCTATATTCGAGTACTTATATCAACTAAAATTGTGTTCATTTTCAATTTATATTTTTATTTTTTTTATTTTTTTTTATTCTTGATTTTGTGCCCTCTTTTTTCCTGGCACTTCCTACCGTTTATCCCCTGGAGGACTTTAACAGTGTCCACCTACCACCTATGTGTGGGTGCTTTATCCCTCTCTTAAAAACCCCACCCGTGGATGAGGGAAACCTGTGAAGCAGGGAAAACCTCACCCGAGATGGCCGGTGTATTCGAAACATTCTTTTTGGGTGTCAAAGTCACATTGCGTAGGCCTTGACACCGAAACCGAATGTTTCACACCTCCCGCTCACGTTGTGAAGTGTGAAAAAACACCTAACCCGCCACGAAAGCCAAGCGACCGTGAACGTCACCCATCCACTTGGGTACCGCGCTCAATACTGCTTAACTTCCGTGACCGGCCGAGGTGCGTCTCCGCCACTCCGCCACCGCGTCGGTTCATTTTCAATTTATATTAAAATAAGCATTGAGTCTTGTGTGCTTAATAATCCGTTGTAAGCGACATATACCGCAGCACGAGATGCGCCTTACAACAGTAGGTAGTGCGAGCGCGTACCCCTGGCCTATAATGCGATAGCCTGCGCTACTGCAAAAGTTCGGCATCTTTGGCATATTTGTAGAAGGACCTTACTCTTATACTATTTAGTAATACATACTTTGAAAGTTTCTATACATACTGTAACGGAATATAAAGCGTTAACTGCAGTAGTATGAATCACTTACACGTACTAAACAGGTTAGATTTTTCTTTCCGTGCACAGAAAGAAACTTTGTTGTAAAAAGTAACTAAATGATCTGGGTAAAAATTGAAGTATACCACCATGATTCTCAATTCTTATTACAATGCTGAACAACAATTATATACCGAATACAAATAATCGAATGTCAGTATTTTGTATTTTTTTTGTATGAGACATAACCTTTCGAAAGGCTTAACCTAATAAATTACAGAAGAAAAGAGAAAGTAATCTAGGTGCTGATGGTTCTAAAGAGAAAGAGAAGTCACGAAAGAATGTTATTTAGCTACAATACCACAAAAAGAAAATATTCATTTGGTTGTCCTTGATATTTTTCCTCATGTTTATCAGTCTAGAGGCTTGAAAAAAAACGTGAAGCTGATAAACGTCTACCGATGAATTATATCTCTCTTTTTCACTCTCTACCTCTCGGTGTTAAGAAAAGTGTCAATTCTAGTATTACAAGAAAGCAAAAGAAGAAAAGAAACAAAAGAGATAAATATTAATATTCAACGCGGGGCAATAAAGATCCTGGAGAGGTCCAAATTTTTTTAAGAGTGAGAATGAGAGAAATAACTATAAGCAATAAAGAGGCTCTTAATTCTCCAAAAAATGTAATAAATCAAACCGTCGATAGATAATACATTTGTTCCTCTCACTTGTACGACACTCTGTGTCTCTCTCTCTCTCTCTCTCTCTCTCTCCTCTCTCTCTCTCACTCTCTCTCTCTCTCTTTCTCTCTCTCTCTTTTTCTCTCTCTCTGTTCTTCTTTCTCGGCAGCTTTCCAAATTCTTCGTGCGCGAAATATAAAACAAAAAAAAATACTTTGAAACACTTTCGTTTAAGAGAGAGGAATTATTATATAGCGCGTGTAACGCCCACGACAGCCACCCTATGAATCTCATCATTCAGTATGACGTAAACCGTTCGGCGCATTTTTGACGTGGTCGAATAATCTGAGAGAGCAGTTTCTCTCTCTCTCTCTCTCTCTCTCTCTCTGTCTCCGGTCAGACAGAACGTGCGTTCAACTTCTCAACGCTCTTTTTCTTTTATGTTACATATTTTGATTTTTCAAAACATATAGGTTATATACCCAAATACAAAATTGAAACGAATTTTTAGGTAAACTAACTTCATATATGTATAGTCTGATATGGATCTGGAGGACTTCCATCGAAATGGCGCCAATTTACTAATTGCATGGTTTGTTCATAAAAACTCGAAAAACACATACTTCTTTAATTTTTATAGGTATAAACTACAAATTAGATATTCCCAAAATTCGAACGTTAACAAATGGCTAAATCTCTATCAGGATATGTGAGGAAATCCACGGTTTCCCATTTGACGTCCTCTAAAAACGGGTAAAAATTCTTTTTGAGACACGCCTCCCGTATGCGACTTTTCTCACTCTAAGAGGTCTATAATGTAGGAATCTGTATTCCAATACGTAAAAACTGCTTTCGTTGTTAATTAAGATTTTAAGGTTAAGCGTTAATTGATAGATTCAAAATAATAGAATACATTGGCGATGATAATAATTATCTAAGAAACATAGATTTGTACGGTGAGTAACTTTACGGTAAAGAAGGAAGGAAGGAAGGCAGGAAGGTAGGTAGGTAGGAAGGCAGAGTCTATAAAGGACGACGAGGAGCATAAAATTAAGCCGCAAATAAAATAAGTTCACGGCAAAACCTAGACTGGAGACCCAATACCAATAGATAAAAAAAATAGTGTTCCAAAGATGCACCACAAGCATTGAATCATGTCGAGTAACCTACTGACGTTTACTGTCGGAAATAACATTTGTCATATGACGGAGGGAGAAGGAGGACGAGGTGGAAATGAAGAGAAGATAAAAAAATGTATAAGGATGTGCGATAAGATTATCGGGAACGGTTTTAGGTATATAGTGTAAACATGTTTTACTCCGTATAGGTCGTGATGAGCCATTTAAAAATTAACCTATAATTTATCGCCTTGAATTTTAATTCTATTTTTGGTCATATTGGAAGAATGTGGATTCCGTAAAAATAAAGTATAACTATTGTCAATAATGTAAAGTGAACGAACTTGTATTTTTAAGGGTCCTATATGGATGACCTTATGAAAATCATAGTGATTGATGATAATTACAGTAGCTGGGTTAGAAAAAATGGGTTAAAAATGTATGAACAATTTTCAAGCTTAAAACAGTGATTTAATAATCAATACTAACCTAAAACGTACGATTAGAATTTTTAAGGGACCTATATGATTAGATAAGTAAACATTTTAACGACTTTTGGAGAACTGAAGTAAATTAGGTTAGAAAAAATGAGCTAACATGTATGAACAACTTTCAAGCCAGAAGCAATGATTTAGTAATTAATAAGAACTTAAAACATGTGATTAGTTTTATGATTAAAAATTGGTATCAATTTTTATACGCAAGTCTATCAATCAGCATTGATGGTCAATTTATTAGAACCAGAAGTTACTGAAAAAAATTCGTCATAATAAGTCAACAACTTCCTATTCTCTAATACCCATGTGATCTATTGTAGTGAACGCAACAATCATCCAAATTTCATAAGAATGAATAAATACAAAATTTGTATCAATATTAAACTTTCTCAACTCCACAAGCTTTTGTTTCATCATCTGAAACAAAGTATATACACGTTTTTGAGAAAGAAAAAGAATATTTGACGACTCGTAAAGCATGTATGCAAGTCCTTGAAGACAAACAACCTGTACAATAAAATACGGAATAAAGCGTACGTCTCTTATGATAAGATGACCTATGTTAAAGAAGAAGAAAAAGAAGAACCGTGCGATTGCGTCAACAGGCGCGGCTTGACATTCCGTATATATATAGAAAGAAATGCAAGAGTTATCAGTTCGCGAACATACGTCGTTCTGTATATGCGCATGTCGAGGAAACCGGGGCGCTCATAAAGTAGCCGAACGACGAATGAAAAAAAAATTAATGCCACTCGGGAGAGAGATCAGAGGGAGAGAGGCCCGATCGAAGATTGTATGATAGAATGTATACCAGAGTTCTGTATGTATGATATGTAAGCGAAAATCAAAAAGAGTCCATCAATAAATTAATTTTCCTTAAAAATTTCTTGATTGTTAAATTAAATTGTTTCAATCATCACCCCAGATCAACACCCGCAAATAATATTATTTTTCTTGTCTTTCATTATAAAGTTATACTATCGAATTATAGTAACTTAATTACGCTCTTTCATTTCTTTTGAATTTAAACAATGCATATAGTCAATAAAACCATATGGAATATAAAGGATTATCCGAAGGCACGATATGAAAAATTGCGATAAAAATTAATAAGGACATAATAAGACAGAGCTGATTTGAGATATCCTTCATTCAAGATGTATCTACATTCTTAGTCTTTCCTTCTCTTTGACTCGACTATTTTTACCTTTCGTACATATACGCTCGAGAAGAAAAGAAATTAAAACGGCCTCTCGACCCTAATGCGATTTATTAAGGTCAGACAGGGTTAATTTGGCTGGGACTTGGCGAAACTCAAGGAAGAAGGGAAAAAATGGCGTCCAAGATCGGCGAGAGAGAAGCTCACAAAAGAAAGAACTGTATATACACCATAAAGTCAAAATTTATTCGTCCGACTACAAAGTCACGAGAGAAAGAGAGAGAGAGAGGGAGGGAGTTTATCGTGCATTTTATCGCGAGAGAACTAACGCTTCGTCCTCTTCGTTGCAACGCGCTTCTTTTTAGAGAAAAGAAGAGAAAAAAAAGAAAAATAACACGAGTGTGTGACCGAAAATTCCACATATGTGTATATATGTACGTGGTTTACTATAATCATGTGTTTTAATTTTTACTTAGGTTTGAACAACTAGTTTGTTGAAATTATAATTATTTACAGTGGAGTCAGAATGATCTTTACGAAGAAATCTTCAAAAATTCGGATGAAGGTATTGTTAGTTTGGTCTTAACAAAAAATTTAAATACGTTTCTTGATAAATATCAAGTTTTTGATTGTACGAAAAAATAACTTCTGCAAATAATTTTAGATCGTTCATATTGTCCGCATTAAAATATAAATTTTGGAATTGTTAATGATTAAAAAATAGAAACCATTGCATTATTTTTAGTATATGATATTTAAAAAAATTATCCATCGTATCATTTTTGAAATTGTTCTTAGTCCGAAAAAATGATATGTCCAATCTTTAATTCGGATCATTGTAATCCCACAAATTTAATTGTTTAATCATTTTTAGGAACGTCGATGTTTAAAAAAAATGATCTACCTAATGAATCTGTTCCCGTGTCGAAAGAATGGTCTATCTAATTACTTATAAGATTGTTGTTGCTTCAAACATATTTTCAGATCTGACAGTATCATTCAATATATGAATAAGACCCTATCATTGTCCCAACCGCTTAAAACAAGTGAGATTGTATTTGCAGCTAACGCGTTCGAAAAGGGACGTTAAAAAGGATACAAACTTCAAATTTGATTATTTTACCACAATTGTTTGTAACGCAGTATTAAAAGTCCGAAAAATAAAAGAGAAAGGATATCTATTAACAATGCGTACAATTTGAAAAAATCGTAAAAAGGTATATAGCTAAGAAAGAAAGGTTTATATCTCGAGAAAAATCGAATAAAATTAAGCGAGAGTTGTCGAGAGGTCGGGGTCGCCTCGGAATCGTTTTGTGGTTGGCACTCGGGCACTCGGATAAATCACCCAGCGCTCGGACGCTGGAACGACAAGAGAATAGATCCGGTATTAGATTCTTGCAAGTTCCCCCGTTGCAAAACGAGTCGTCCCAAATCTACGAGATTTACGCGCTAGGGACTGCCTGAGTCAACGTAATCATCCCTCTTTTTTGTACATCAACAACTTCCTACAATTTGGATCCTGGTATCCTTTGGTCGATACAAACTTGGTAAAAAAGTCGGTATTTTCAGCCTTTAGAAAGACGTATTGATTTTTATGAATAAAACAATCGGTTATATTATTTGGCGTTAAAAAATTCTTGAGCCATTTAAGAAAATTTACTAGTAAATAGATGCATTGATTTTGTTGAAAAAATCAATAAGTTGATTAATAGTTAATGAATAACTAATAAGCTAAAAGGATATATTAATATAAAATAATGAACCAATTCGTTATATAACTGGCGATTTTTCGATGATAAACGGTTGATATTATGAAGCTAAAAAATACAAGTTAATTTTATTTTATAATAAAAAACTATTGGCTTTCACTACCTAATACATTAATAAGATGATTAATTATCAATTTTTGAAAGGTAAACAAATGTGTTCATATTATTGAACAAATCAATAAGTTGATGAAAATTTACGAAATTATTATCATACTGGTATCTCTATCAGCATCAACATGTTCTTCTACAACAACTGTAACATAAGGAAACTGGATAGTATACCATATTATGTATAAAAAATTATGATAATGTTTTTGGATATTATGATAATGTTTGTATAAATTACCTGAAAATTTGTCGATTGTTAAAGTATGATCTCCAAAACTTTTCTAGAAGAGAGAAGAATTTTAACATCGTAGTCTTTTAAACTTTTGGCTTCCACGATTTAACATTGCAATAATCGTGTATATATTCAAAATATATTTTTATCCAAGAATCCCCATGATTATTTAAAGTATTTATAAGTATCGATTACTTAATTAGAAATTCTTTTTCGTCCATCTGTACAACTATCTCCTACTATTTACGACAATTTTTCACCATTGCTCTGGAAGAATCCTCATACGTACACTGAGAAAAATCGTATAATAATATTAAAGTAATTTATAACCGACACGGTGGCGGAGTGGCGGAGACACACCTTGGCCGATCACGAAAGTTAAGCAGCACTGAATGCGGTTGGCACTTGGATGGGTGACACCATTCTTGTGCGGCTTTCGGGATCGGTTAGGTGTTTTTCCACACTTCACAACGTGAGCGGAAGGTGTGGAACATTCGGTTTCGGTGTTTGGGCCTACGCAAGGTGACCTGAACATCTAAACAGAATGTTTCAATACACCGGCCGTCTCGGGGAAGGTTTTCCTACAAGGTTTTCCCTTCCTCAAGGGCATAACCCCGGGCGAATGCGAGACGGTGGGGACCGGGATGGGAAAAATTGGAATTTTTTCACCCCCACACATAGGTGGTAGGGGTAAGTCCCTGTAAAAACTCATTTAATGGGTATACGGGGTGATGAGCCAAGAGAATAAATATTAAAATAATTTATATTAAAAATTACTATATTGTATAGGAAAAGTGTAACATATCTCAGCAATATAATTTTTGCTATGAGATATAGTAAAATTTAGATATAATATCTTTTAATATCCAATATCGTAATTTTTGCTATTCAATATAGCAATTTTCATTATACAAGTCAGCAAATTTTATTATTCAATCTGATATTTTGTAAATAGGAATTTAAGGAATTAAAAATACTAAGTAAAAATAATTTCAATTATAAAAATACCATTAAATTACAATCATGAAAAGTTCAAACTAGCAACAATACTTATAAAACAATTAAATAAGGATAATATAATTCAAGAACAAATACCACTTTCATATAAAGAAGCTTCATCCTCACTAAAGAAAAAAATTGCAAAAATTTGGAATCTAGCTTGGAAAACAAAAAAAAACATACCTTCATAAACTAGGAGAAAATTCATTCAAAAATCAAATAATAATTACAAGATGCCGTATCAGTCACTGCAAACTCACCCATTCTTACCTTATCAGTCAAGATGCTTCTCCTTTTTGCGAACGGGGCTAAGTCAAAGTAACTATTCAACATATTCTAGTTGACTGTCCAACATATAGCACCGATCGAAGAAAGCACAAACTAAGCGACGACATCAGGACACTGCTAAGTACACCGTAACAATTTCCGAAGATTTGGAATTTTTTCGAATCACTTGTATAGAAATGTATTTCAATCTTGTATAAAATGTAGAAACAATACATGTAATTACAGTAAAAACTATGTACTCGTCGCTAATAACCTCGACGTTGATGCGACTTTAAATAAATAAATGAAAAATAGAATTATATTTTGTTTTTAATCAATTCGAAATAGATTTTATATATTGGGAGAATTTCTTTTGTCAATTAGGTACACGGAGAAAAATTTCTGGTAAATTTTACCCTGGTGTTCTAGTAAAAGTGGGACGAAGGACACAGTAGAGTAAAAAATACCCCGTTTTCAAATAAATTTTACCCTGCTGTGTCCTTCGTCCCACTTTTACTAGAACACCAGAGTAAAATTAACCAGAAATTTTTCTCCGTGTACTCAAGAAACATTTAACATTTGGAGATTTAATTACACTAAACTTACGCAGTTGTTATACACAAACTTAAATATTATTTCAATCGCTATCATTACAATACGCTAAACAGAAGATACATTTTCGCTTAATAACTAAATACCTTTTCGTTTCTTATATACTAATTAAAATATTTTTGAGCATTCGCGAGAAGATCTGGAGAAACAGAAAATTTTATCCTTGCCACCTATTGGATGAATGGAGTAAATAGAATAGGCTTAAATTAAAAAGTCGTCTTAAAACAATTGACTACTGAAAAAGAAATTAACGTATACACGTATATAAAAATTTTCTATAATAATTATTATACAAATTTTAATATATATAGTATATACATTTCACTATAAAAATGTAAGAACTTTTGTTATTTTGATATTAAAATTTGCTATTTACGTAAGATTGATTATAACATTATATATTAAATATTGTATTGAGCAAGTTTAGTTAATGTTATATATAGTTATATTTGATAAGCGATGTTGGATACCTTGCTACACCTATAGTAATATTTAGTATAAATGTAACAAAATCCCTCATAATTTGAATATGTCACACTTGCCCTACACAATATGGTAATTCTTACTATAGATTATTTTAATATATATTATATTGTTTTTCTCAGCGTACATCGAATGAAAAAAATGAAAATGATTTCGAAACAATGCGCAATACTAAAAATATCACCAAGCCTCAAAGAATAAAATATGTGTGTGTGTGTGTGTGTGTGTGTGTGTGTGTGTGTGGGTGTGTGTGGGTGTGCGTGTGGGTGTGCGTCTA
This sequence comes from Theocolax elegans, assembly GCA_026168455.1. Classification (NCBI taxonomy): domain Eukaryota; kingdom Metazoa; phylum Arthropoda; class Insecta; order Hymenoptera; family Cerocephalidae; genus Theocolax; species Theocolax elegans. The sequence goes on along the minus strand of CM047426.1, from coordinate 100,087,551 downwards.
AAAACCCCTTGCCAAATGACACACGCAAGGTTCCTCCAGTCGACTGTTACTCCCCCCCCCCCGGGACCTGCCGTGAGGCTTTATGTCAGGGGGCAGTCATATCCTAATCTGGGCCGTCGCACAATACTACGTCAGGTCGATGTTGTTACCGACGTTTCTTCTTCTCTCTTTAGGCAAGGGTAACCATGGCATTTCATCCACTATGCGATACGAGCAGGTACGTCCCTAGGCTCTCGGGTGTTAGAGGGCCGATAGAGAACGTGTTCCACGTCTTCGTCCACTCCAGGGGATGTTGTGCGCTCCGCGCTCCCGTACCCTTTAATGCGGCACAGGTAGCTGCAGAAGCCATGACCAGTGAGCACCTGGATGAGATGGAAGGTGACAAAACCGTGCTCCCTGCTCGACCATCTGGCGATATCGGGGATGACGCGGTGTGTCCAACGACCCTTGCTGGCTGAATCCCACCGTTGCTGCATTGCCGATAGGTGTTAAAAGTCCATCTGGGACCCCAATACTGGTCTTCTTCTTTTTTTGTACGCGTTGCTCCACGGTACATTTTAGCTCTCTCGGATGCTATAAGGACGATGGGGGGTAATCCAGCGACCACCGAGAAGGCAATGTCCGATACGGTGCGGTAGGCTCGGGCCATGAGTAACGCGGCGATCCTGTAGGCCCGCCGACAGGGAGAACCATAGCTCGTATTTTTTAGCCACGCATCAGCATAAATTGATGCTCCGTATAAAATTACGGAGCTCACCACCGTCGCGAGGAGGGACCTTCGCGGTTGCTTTGGTCCCCCGATGTTGAGCATGATGTAGGCAAACGCATTTGCTAGCCTAGTTGCCTTCGAGCCTGCGTTCAGTAGATGTTCTCTGAATGATAGTCGCGTGTCCAGCGCGTCCCTAAGGTATCCATAGCAGTGGCCTCAGGACCGAGTCCTGCGGTACGCCCCCAGTGATGTTGTAGGAGCGCACACCTGCATCAGCGTCGTACAGCAGGGTCCGATCCCTCAGGTAGCTCGAGGCGATTCTTCGAAAATAGAGCTATCGAAAATAGGTAAATGATGCTATCCCATCTTACCGAGTTGAAGGCGTTCTTTATGTCCAGGGCAATGACTGCGGACATGAGCAACCTTTCCGAAAGCCAAACTCAGATGGCTGCTTCCAGCCTGGTACCTATTACCCGTTCAAATAGCTTTCTGCATGTATCCAGCATGCAGAGTGGTTGGTACGAGAAGTTTATTTCCCTTCGGTAGGAGCACCAACCCCTCTACTTTCTATTGATCCGGGAGGCATCCATCCTTCAAACGTGCATTGAAGATGTCCCTACAAGGATTAGGAGCCTTCAGCGCCGCCGTTTTAACTGCCAGGCCGGGTATGCCATCCGGTCCTGGGGCCTTCCTGGGGAAGGTTTTCCAGGCAGCCACACTCAGCTCGTCTTCCGATACGTCCGGCGGCTTGACCTTACCGTCACCTCCGTCAGACCCGTGTCTAGTGCTCTGTCCCGTTGTTGTGGGAAGAGATGGCAGGTTGGTGTTGCCGTACCCCTGGGGTTGATCTTATTCATGATCGTTTTCTATTTCCTCGCAGAAGTCGCGCCAACACTTTTTTTTCGCGGCTCTGATGGCAGTTCTTTGAACCGCGACTTGTTTCTTGCTCTTTGGTGCAGTTTTCTAGTCCGCAAACATTCGCGACGCAGCTCCGCTATTTTCTCTGGCCACCAATAGACTGGTGGTCGGTCACGAGGATTTAATTTCGTGACCATGGATGCATCGCTGGCCGCTGTTATGACCGTCGCAAGGTTTCGGGCTCTCTCGTTGGGTGTTTCTTCCACCACTGCCTCCTCCAGGAAGCAAAGAAACACCTCTTGGTCAAAGGAAGCTGGTGCCCATATTTTTCTCACCGACCACAATTTAGACTGTAAGTCTAATCTCTACGCCGCCAGAGGGGGAAACGTCGATGGCTGACATTGTTAGCTTCAGCATCTCGGTAGGCTAAATTGCAGCAATCGGCATTGGCCGGTCGGAGAGGTGGCCGGTCAGTGTTAAGACGCAAACTCAGGGTACACGAATCTGCGACACGAGAAGGCAGTGCGCCAAGCAAGGGAGGCAGTGAAAACCGAAAGCTCGACGAGAAATACTATGAATACCTGGATGTAAAGAGGGTACATCATATAAACCGGGAGGTCGGCGCTCGGATCGCCGATCGTGCACGCCCGGACCGTACGATAGTACCAGGACCCGGTTCAAGAAGAAGTTCCCCAGCCCTGATGCGCCTGATGCAGGTGGCCCTGTCTCCCAGACTTTGGAGATCCGGTGCGACCTTGACCTTCCGAAGAATGTCAGCGTATCAGCCCCCGCTTTACGCTTTAATCTTGAGAGGACGTCGAAGCTAGCGATTTTACCGACATATAGAAGTAACCGCTTTTAATTTTTATCAATAACTAAAAGAGTTTATATGGAATTTTGGCACCAGAGCCCCATTTTGGCGCCATTCTATATAACAGTATAAGTAATCTGTCAAATTTTTGTGCAAATTCAATGAATATTTATGAAAATTAGTGCGAAACTGTAATTCGCAATAATCAGGCTGTGTTGCATAAAAATTACAGTTTCGCACTATTTTTTGTAAATACTCAATGAATTCGCACCAAAATTTGACAGATTACTTATATTAGTACATAAAATGGGGCTCTGGTCCAAAAATTCTCCAAAAACTGGTTTAGTTATTGATAAAAATTAAAAACGTCACTTATTCAGGCTTTTTTAGGTTATGTCGCATAAAAATTACAGTTTCGCACTATTCTTCGTAAATACTCAATGAATTTGCACCAAAATTTGACAAGATACTTGTAGTATCGTATAGAATGGGGCTCTTGTTTCAACATTCCCGAAAAACTGGTTTACTTATAGATAAATATTATAAATGGTCACTCTTTCATGTCGATAAAAACGCTAGCAGAAACGTCCTCTTAATAGCATGTGGGCGTGGCGTTCTCGGTCTGGTCATAGATCTTTATGTGCCCTTCGTTGGTTTGCTGGTGTCCTTAGGTTGTTGTTGCTGCTGCGGCTGGTTGCCGATCTTCTTTTTGCCCTTTCTTTTACTACTGTAGCCCAGTCAGGGGCTTTTGACTGAGCCTGTGTGACACCATCCGCCTTCTTCTCTGCGTCTGGTGGTAAAGGCGGTGTTGGCGGATCATGTTCCCCGGTGTTTTTAGAAACACTCTGGCTAACGATAGGGGAGATTTGACATTCCCCGTTCTTCCTTTTGCTTTTGGCTGATAGTGTCACCATTTCTGAGCTGACGTAACTCGCTTTGTTATAATGGGCCAGCGCCCTTGCCAAAGTCTTTAGCTCCTTGTGGACAACCGGGGCTTTCACCCGATCGGAATCAGTGGCGGGATTTGATAAGACTGCCGTACCCGCTTGGGACAGTGTTGTTTTAACCTCACTATCCATTATTGGTTTATTTCGGAGTGCCTTCCCCTATCTGGTTTCGGTTCGCCCTTAATACTTGATTTTTTCCATTCTGGAAAGCATTCCCCGATCCACCACCTGGGAAGGCACCACAAGTGCGTGAGCGTGCGTGCATGCATGGGTGCGCGCGCGCGTGTGTGTGTGTGTGTGTTTGTGTGTGGACATTTTCGAAGATGAATAGCGTTGTATAGATTCTCCTTCGTACGGTAAAGCATTTTTTTCATCAAATAATCGTCATTTGAACGATAATTGCGATTTCGATATTTAAAAAAAGAAATGCAGGTAGTATATTAAATTAATTAATTTCCGTCATTATTGTAATTTAATTACCATGATCTTGTGAGGTGACGTTTATACAAATGTTAAATACCATTTATATTTAATCTAAACTTGGTTATTGGACCTAGTGTTGATAATAATTCATCTATGTATAATTTTGAGATCGTTAATTTCTTTTTTCTTAAACAGTCCATAACTGAAAATTGTTATATTCGTGTCTTTATACCCTATGGTTTGAAAAAGTAGTTTAAAGAAATTCGAATAGCACCAAATTTAATCAAAAGTTAAAATTTCCCACGCTTTAAATTTTTGGATTTTCAATGATGATGAGTGCATTTTTGTCCAAAATAAGGTAAATAATACTCTTCCAAGTTCGATTTGATTATGTTCATTCTTTTATCAGATTAATTGAATATCTATGAATATATTAAATAAATCAACATTTGAAACTCCGAATGACAGTTAACGCAGATTAATGTATAAATTGATACATTTTTATTTTTCTATCACTTTAAAGAATTTAAAGCGCGGGAAATTTAAACTTTTGACATCAGCAACCGCGTGCATGCATTTCAAAGAGATCCCAAAGGAAAACAGAGTTGTCGCGTGAAACATGTGAAGAAACGTTCAATACTGGACTGAGCATGTTATTATTGAATGACTGCATATAAAAGGAAAAAAATTCGTCGATTATATAGTAGAATATTGGAAAGCATTGGACGTCCTATCATATGACTCTGACAGGATCAAGCCCCAGAAATAAGATAAACGAAAATAAAAAGCATCTTCTTCACTCTGTCTCGTCGGTACGGCGTATGTACATAAAAGACGAAGAAAAGAAGAAGAAGAAGGAGAAGGAGGAGGCGAGAATAGAGAAACGTCGGAAAGATCAGCAAGGCGAGATGCAGAAGCAAAAGTAGTAGAAGAGGAGCGGGCGCAGAGTGTACATTCGTTATCTGATCAGAAGTTAAGGCTACCTTGAATGAGATGAATGCTTTTACGTGTCTCTTGCACTTGCCTAGGCATATATTCATTCTGGGTCTTTCATTTCATACAGCTCTGCCCTTTAGCGGGTGGTTTGCTTCTCCTGTTCCTCTGTTATTCTTGCCCTTTTCCACCTTGCTTTTTTATTTTCTACTCTCGCTCTCCCTCTCTCTCGATCTCGCTCTCACGCGTTGACCATCCGTCTCTTTGTAACTCTCTTTATCTCTCTATCTGGATCTATCGTTCTATCTTTATCTTGAAGCTATACTCCGGTTATTTATTACACCGAGTGAAAATCCGAGCGCAAGCTATCAATTTTAGGATGGTGCCCTTGCGTTTTCTATCTATCTCTCTTTGACCAACGTGTCTAGCCTCGCTGTTGGAAATCGATTCAATTTCTTGGATGGTATATGACTCGTACACATTTTTTTCAAACGTACTACATTGCTTCTTTTTTAATATTCTTTGTTGCGTTAAATTATTTCCTAATCTTGGATGAGGGAAATTCAGATACTAGGTTATAACTTTTAAGATTTTTAGTATTAATTATAAGAAAGTTTGCGAGGGTCAATTAGAAAGTGACCACGACTGAGCCAAGGATCGAAGGATGAAGGTCTATTAGTTTGCAATGCTGGGAGATTGTGTACTCGATGATGCATCAATTCTGGACATAATCTGAGATGTGTATACCTGATATCTTTAACGCGTGAAATCGTTAAATGGATTTCTAACCATAGAGGAATTATTACCGTCTGACTTGCCAAAAATTTGACTATGTTTTATTACTTTTTTAAATTATTTAAATCGCGGCCCTCTAACGGTTAAACAATTATTCTTCGGGTTAGCCTGGTTCAAATGATGAAATAGGTATTATGAATTTAAAATTCTGATGATTTCTTCTTTACAATAAAATATTTATTTCCCATTGTGTTTTGATTAATTCAATATCTAGCAATTATTAGAAATAATTAAAAGTATTATGCAAAAGCGGTTAGCTTAAAATTTGGAACTTAATTAATAAATAATGCAGTCAAATTTAAAAAAAAAACTTTAGTAAGGATTCAATAATAATCGAATAAATTTAGGCCTAAAATCGTTGCAACCATACCTCACACACCAGCAGCATAATTAATATACAGGACACTTAAAATAATAGTGACTGCTGATAAAAAGAAGATGTATATACAATTAATCATAAAAGACTATACTTAAAATTACGAAAAAAATCAATTTCGTGGTCAATAGAATCGAGTAACCCTATATAAAAAAAAGTCTCCTCTTTTTCCCTTTCTCTTTCTCTCCCCTGTTATATACCTAAGGGAAATAAAACAGGCGAGAAATAAGGTGTATAGAGATAAAAAAAGAGAAAACAACAAGAAGGCAAGAAGGAGCGTGAGAGGAAGGAGGTCATGTATGCGCACGATTAAACCTGTGTACGTAAGGAAAAGAGAAAGAGAGAGAGAGAGAGAGAGAGAGAGAGAGAGAAAACGTGTGAATATACCGGATTCAGGATCCGGAATCGCAAGAGAGGGATCCGGTCCTTTAAACTTTATGTTGCGAGTTGAGGATGACCTTGGATCGCTACCTGGCCGTTACACACAAAGGCGTTATGAATCTTCCGAGAAAAATGTTCTATATTATCACAGAATAATCGTGATTATAATCTAACTCATCACTAACATATCACACTATCGAGATTTATCATAGAAAAATAAAAGTAAACATTTCTGAATTAATTTTGAATGTCAACTTTTTCGTACAAAAAGTTTAAATTAATATAACAAATGTTATTACAGAAAAACAATCATTATTATAAAAGTAGAACACTCTTTCCTTAACTTACACCAGCGAATAGTATATGAATTAGTATATGAAGCAAAAAAAATTTCTGAATAATTTTTAAATCTCACCTTTTACGTACACGAAGTTTAAATTAATGTAAAAAAACTAATACACTTTTTTCAAATATTGCACAAAACCCTCTTTTTAGCCACTTACTTGCATATCTTAAATGTTGCCAGAGCTATTAGAAAATAAATTAAGAAAAGATCGAGAAAAAAAATCAATGTAGCCAAGTGGCAAGGCAACTGCTCGGTAAGTAGGAGAGTATCGGTTCGATCCCGACCTGGGGACGTTGATTTTTTTCTTTCTCGATCTTTCCTTAATTTATTTTCTAATACCTCTGGCAACATTTAAGATTTAGCGATATGCAAGTAAGTTGCTAAAAAGAGGGTTTTGTGCAATATTTGGAAAAATATTGAGTAACACAAATTAGCTCGGAAATACCGATTCATATATACTTTCTAATAAACACATGCACGGGCGATTTCGAGTCAAAATTTAAAACTGATACACTGTTGATAAAAAGTGTTTTTTCTTCCGTTGATAACGTCGTTAATCAAGTGGATGAAAGAAAGATCAACCTTTCAATTTCGATTGCGACACGACAAGTTTCTTAGCGATGTAACACATCTAATAGCAGGCTATTATTTAGATCGACGTTAATTTAACGAGGTACAAATAAAGAGGTATCATCATCATCATCAACATTTCTTATAAAATAAATATCTTTTATTCAAAACTCTTGTGCAACAATTTTACAATTAAACCATCACGGTTAAGTATTATAAATATTATAAGGCGTTGGTCAATCATCGTTTCCTCACCTTTTAAAAAATTTTATTCTTTTTTCTTCCTCTTCTTACTCTGTCCTCCCATTAATTCATGCCTGAGCCTTATATTATATATATATATATATATATATATATATACACATATATGTTTCCTTTTCTCTTTCTGTTTCGCGTCCTCGGAAAGGTGAGAAAGGCGCTTTGAAAAGGGTTTATCCACCTCCTACCTTCTTCCTCTTCCTCCTCCCACATATACATCCAAGTGTCGTGAAAGAACGTGGTTAGCTCTTTCAGAATGACAAGTTCATTTTATTAAGACGCCTATATGTGCTCGCACACGCATTAACCGTACCCCGACGTGTATAGGGACATGTAAGTAAAAAAAGAAGAGAGTGTCAACGGATATATGGTCGCTTTTTCTTTGATCTCTGTCTCGCTCGAATTCTTTCTTTCATTCTTTTTGTCCCTTTGACGCGCTCTACGTATCAAATATTAGGCACTTCTCTACCAGAAACTCCTGCGAGATTCACTTTGACTTCACTTTTTCTTTTATATATAAGAAAATAAAATGAAAAAAGACCAGTTTCTCTGACGATGCGATTCCATGACCATTGTATTACGTGATATCGTACGTGTACGTTCTTTCGCCTTTAATTTTTTTCTTTTTTTTCATCTGGCCAAGATTTTTTTAGTGGCGCAGTGTATTTTTATTAAGCGCGGAATCGATTGTCCAACGTATTACGTAAGCGTTCCTAGCTTTCGAAAGTACGTTTCTTCTTATGCGAGTGAGAACAGAATCTTTCTGTAATTTACCGTTTCTTTTCAAAGGGTCGCATTTAATTGTTTGGATTTTTAATTGTAAACTATAATTTACATCGCTTTTTTCTGAGGCGCGTAAAACATTGTTCTATGCTCTATCAGTTTTTAATGTTGTAATTAATAATGATCATTAATTCGTTAGATTTCAAGATTTACAGATAAATTAGAGCGGTAAACAATTCAAGTTAAAAAAATTGTTTTTAATTTTATAAAAATTTCTCTCTAAAACGTCTCTAAGACGTTATTTTTTTAATAATTAATTTTTCATATTAAATTTTGGTTAAAATTTCTTCAATTTCTTATTTTCTTCATAACTTTGCTCCGAATTAAGCAATTTGAGCTTCTTTTTTTTCAAACCATATCTTGAACTCAACTTTCTTCTGGTTTTTGGCTTGAGTGCATATCTCTATTTGTTTTCGAATTATAAGCGATCAAATTGGAAGTAATTTTTACTAATATTATTATTAGATATCGAATAACTCCCGTAAAAGTGTCCATTGGCAAGAGATAACTTCGCTTTCTTCACATTTTTATATTATAAAAGACATACCAAAGTTAGGATACGATCCGTTTCCTGGAAGCCAAGTACTCTCCTTGTAAGTGTTATTTGTATTAAATAAACATTTAGTTGTTTATGATTCAATTAAATAATCTGGTGAATTTAAAGAAGTTTTTTTAAGTGTGAGAAAATACAAAAATTACACTTTTATATTGCAACTGAAAATTGTAAACAGTCGATAACGCTTAAGTGGCAACTTTTTAGAGCACTTAATAAAATGGCAATAAATACAAATAGAAGTCCAAAAATTGCAAACGCATTATATAGTCTTTTACACGCTTATTCATAAAAAGTATATCAAAATTAAATGAAGCAAAAAATGACATTTGCACAAAACGAAATTTTCGATAAAAAACTATCGACCGTGGCGGTACGTACATCTGGTATTGGAAAAATTTAATAGAAAAATTTATTATTTTTGAAAGGAAATCACCATCAGCAATATTTTGATTACTAATTAAATGACGAAAATTAGGTTAACCTAAAAATTCATGTCAAATATGTTTGAAATTATACTTTTTGGTTAATCTCAAAATTTTTACATTTCCCCTAGCGTACAAAGAAAGTCACACGTGTTTTTTTTTCACCGAGCTTTCACGGTATAATTTAAATTCCCCTTGAAGTGACAAGGAAAAACTGAATTGGTCCAAATACTTACAAATCCCAAATATCCCAATTCCACCGAAATATCTGGATTTCCATGTTCGAAGAGAAATATCATTATAACTCGTCTGAAAACGAAGAAACAGAAGTAGCAGAAGAAGAAGGAAAAGGAGAAGAATAAAAAAAAGAAAAAAAAAGGGAAACGAGAGGCAGACACATGAATCACGAAGGGAAACAAAAGGGCCCGTCCCGATTTTTTAAGCTCACCGAAAACAAAAATCCTTTTGCGCGTATATAACTGACGATTCGTTTTCCCCCGCCTCACTCTCCTCACCATAAATTCTCCGATTTTATTTTTCCTTTTAACGACTTTTAACAGTTCGTCGAAGATTCAGATGATACATTAGGTGTACATGTGGGGGTTCGTCGAAACCGCGAGAGAGGACTTTTTTATTTTTAAGTTCCCGAAGGCAACCAAAAAAGGGGATCTCTCTCTCTCTCTCTCTCTCTCTCTCTCTCTCTCTCTCTCTCCCACTCTCTCTATCTCTCTGTCTTTAGGTCCCTAAAAAAAGAAAGCCCGCAGCGTGACCTGGCCTAATTGGTAGCTTCGCGGTTACAGATTTTTAATTTGTTTTCTTGAGTTAACCCCGTTATTACACGGCGATAAACTACCAAATCTGATAGCAACGCCAAATATTTTTTTCAGAAATTCTAGATATTCTTTTTTTCTCTTTCGATTTTTTTCTAACGATTCGGATGACTGTATTAAATTTTTCTGTACACGTTTACTTTTTCTTCATCCTTCCTCTCATGTTACACCACAGAGGACTCAATTGCAGAGGACGAAATTGCCAAGTAGTTTCTGTATACACACATAAGTAGCGAAAAAAAATATAACTCGAGTATGAAAGTTAAATATATTGAGTGTATGGTTGAAAAATTCTATTTATAGGTGTGTTGTGCACCTGTTGTAAAATCCGACTAATGCGCTCTCCGGTTTTATACGAGCAAAAAATGTTTTTCTTTCGATGATTATAGGCATAGGGATATGTGTATATATATATTGTAACGGAGTATAATTTCTCGCGTAGGTAATGGTAAAGGGAGCGGTTGCTACGGCACTGCCTAGTTATACTCCTAGGCGGTACCCCGAAAATGCGCGGCGGATTCAAAGCGGATTCACTTGCCGATCTCGCGTATTCGTTCAGCTGCAAACGTCGCGAGCTGAAAAGGACCGCGAATAAAAGGGGATAAATCCGCGGTAAACTTACCTCGACCGCTCCTGAAACGGAGAGGGCGATATTCGGGATAACGGGAATAGTAGACGCCGGTAATTAATAATCAAACTCGTACACGATTATTAATTACGAATAAAATTTATTTTTTACTAAAAAAGAGAAAACAGAATTAACATAGAAAATTAAAAACAAATAAATAAAAAAAGAATGAAAAGGCCGCGTGAGGTCTCGCGACGACGTGTAACCACCGGGGTTACTCGCACTTTCTCTCTCACATGCGTACGCGATCGCGATCGCACGTCGATCTTCTCGCCGTCGCGCGCAGGTGAGATCCGCCGGTACTCAATTTTAATATAGCCGTAAATAAAGTGTCTCTACGGCTTTGACGGCTCGCGAGTGGTGCACAACGTACCTTTAATATCTCCCGGCGGCGCGCTTGAATTCGCTATCTTTCCCTCTGTTGCTCTCTCGCGCGTGGCAACTTCGCCGTCCTCGCACGTTCCTGGAGAGTCGCTAGAGCCATGCACTAAACACCAGCACGCTCACTTCCACGGAATCACACACTCTTCGCGGCGCGAACTCTAAAACCCGCGCGTGAATCCGTATCGAGGATTTCCTGTTTTGCCACGAATCAGCAAGTCTCTCCTCAGCAAACTTGCACGTCGGACTGTTTGTCTTACTCAGTCTTTTAATTAATCCATTATTCTAATGGATTTAGATTGTCATTCGATTTTTACGATTACTTAATATTAGAATTGACTTTTTAAAAGTGAGATATAGATTTATATACCGATTATTCAGAATTAATAATTTCTAACGTTTTTTTTAAATGTGCTATTGTATTTATCTACCGGTGTTTCACAATTTAATGCTATTAAATTTATGTGCCAATTTATCAAAATTAACTATTACCATTTATTTACTGGTTTTTGAAAATTTGCTTTACTGTAACATTTACTATAACACTTTTTTACCGACTTTTTAAAATTTGCGAACTATAGGTTTCATTTTAATACTAGACAATTGTATTTGGTCCTCAGTTTTTTTAAAAAAGAATTGTTATTTAAAAAATAGTTATTTAATTATGACTTAGTATATGAATTTAAAAAGAAATGGCTATCCTAATTTTGGATTATGATTGGTTATTGGTTAGTTTATATACATAAAAGAATCTTTTGAATTTCTATTAAACAATTGATCATGAAGAAAATAGATATTAATTATTCGATTATAGTTATTGAATATAGGATTTGGGGTATACTGGAATTGAAACATTTTGAATAGACTTTTATAAAATGGCCTGTCCATTATTGAATTATGGTTATCGTCTGTATATATACATTGATATTGATATCGCAGAATATCGTGATATCCTATTACTTAAAAATTCTCAATTAAAAAATACGAAATTGAAAATCTATGCACTTGGCCATCAACGATCGTTATAGCAAAATAAACAATTGAAAATTCTGTAACTTAAAGACTAAATCATGTCCCCACAAGAGAATAAATTTCCAGCCCCTTTGCACTCGCATATCGAATTCGTTATCGCATTTTGTTTCGCGTCCGTCGTTTCTCTCTCTCTTTCTCTCTTCAATATATTCCAACTCGCAAGGAGAATCGTGTGTGTATGTATCTGATCGAATCACAGAACCCGGGGGACTTTACCCTGGATACGCCGTATGACCGATGCGCCACAGAGCCCCCATAAAGTCCAACATCGAACGTATAGGAATGTTCGGTCCACTTTCACACGAGAAAGAAATAAGAGCGAGAAAGACAGACAGAGAGAAAGAGAGAGAAATTTCGAGGTTAGCAACGAACGCACCTTTCAAAAGAAAGAGAAAGGATACATTTATTATTATTCGAGGAGCCTTATAAATGAGAAAATTAAAGAAGACAAAAAAGTTTTAGTTACAATCACAGCTGGCAGAGTTATAGATTAGAAATTGTGGATAATTGTAGGTGTATATGGAATTCTTGATTAATGTCATGTAAAAGCAGATGTTTCAAATGTTTCCCAATATAGTATAGAATATTCCCAGTATAGCTATATCGAAATATTTATTACGTTAGATTATTGTAGACGTTTAACTCAAAAGAAAACGTTCAGTTTTTCATTGAGAAATTTATACGAGGTAAATTACAATTATGTAGAAGGTTATGTTAAATTTAAATAAAAATTCTCCCTTTTTTACACTACAGGTGAAAACAGTTTTGTTGTAAGGGAACGAAGAGTATACGGATTCGAAAGTAAGGGCATATATTCCGAGGAAGACGGAACGAAGAAGAGGAACTCGCGAGAATATAGCTGCTAATTTTATGGCGTTTCCAAAGAACCCAGTTGTAACGCTACTAGCCTTATACCTCGCACGATTTTCTCTAACATTTTTTTTCCGGGTACACTTTTCCTTGACGAAGCGCAAAATCGGCTCTAGTTCTGCGCAAACCGGTTCACCGAGTAATTCCTATGTACATTTGTGTGTGTGTGTGTGTATATATATATATATATATATATATATATATATATATATATATATATATATATATATACACGCATTCTATATCGAAAAGATTCGGTTTTTCACGAAAAAATGTTCGTAGGTTAATCGATTTTTTCTACTAAACAGTTTAGGATTGTAAAGGGTAAATTAATTTATAAGATTAAACAAGTTTTTATTTTTAGTAGGGTATTTATGCTTTGTGGTTAGATGGAACCACCGTTTGGAAAAAAACTATTTTTAAGTTTTAAACGAACATTTAATTTCCCCTACAATATTTGTTTACACGTTACTCTCGATATTATCACCTCAATAGAAATACAGCATATTGAGGTTGTTAAGTGATAAGAATTTAAAATTACAATCTTTTTAACAGAGCAACTTGAAGCTATTATAGAAGAAAAATTTAGATTAGATTTCGATTAGAACAAACGAAAAAAATAAACAGCCATTAATTGTAAATACATACTTATATCCAAGCCTGATGATCCACAAAATAGCGCAAAAATAGTACATCAGAATAAAACATCAGAATTTCCTAAGGTTAATGAAGAAGAAAAAAATATATAAGCAAGAGCGTTAGATATGCTTTTTATGTTCTCGACAAAGGTACAAAAAGAGGCTGTCAGAGGAAAGTCACATTCGTACATTTATAAAAACGCGTGTAACTGTGCGTGCATTCGAGGGCCGCAGGTGTAGGCGTGATCACCTGTTCAGGGCGTGCGAAAACCTCTTGCACACTAAAATGTTCAAATGGCACCACCGGGCAATAATTTTGCCGCTTTGTATTATATGTACTTAGAAAAAGAAGAAACGAATTACATGCTGGCTATTGGCTTGGAGAGTTAGAATCGATACACGTACGTATACGCCCTTTTTTCTTTTTATTTACGTTGACTTATATTCCCGATATGTAAATAGATTTGATGTAGTTTTCTGATGATTGTGTTATTGATATTCTAATGATAGTATAGCCTGATGAGGATGAAGGATATCCATCGAAACGTCGCCAAATAAATAAATTGGTTAGTTGATCAATATCGTAAAAGAACTCAACCTTCCTAAATAAACTGCATGGGCGGCTATAACTTAATGATTGTACTTATTGGTTGCTTTATGGTCCAATAACGTTGTATATTGGTAAGTCCTCAACAACCAAATAATTGTAACTGTGTTATAGAATTAGAAGTGTTGATCATAAGTCAACTAAAGATACAATCACCCAGTTGTAACCATATTTGTAGTATTATATTATATAATATTTGCTCATTTTTAAATATGCATTATTAATTTATAATCTTTTTTGGACAAACATACATTTATTTCATGAATTTAATTATCACTGATTATAGTCCTTAATAATTACTATTTATTTATAAAACTTATTTTTATCAAGGATAATAGTACGAAATTAATGCACTTGCAACTACACGACCGGTGACATTTTTACGCGCAAAATATCTAAAATAAAAGAAATGTGTAACTTTGCGTTTTAACAAGCCACCCGCGAAGCGATCTACGAGTCGTTTGTCTTTGAGATCGCGTGCGGCACCGATTTATCCTTGCAATCCTTCATCTCTCAATCTCTCTCTCTTTCTCTCTTTCTGCGTCAAATAATTAACAGCAAATTACTTTCTGCGATTTTTGACAACTCGCAACCGTACATTCGTCGAATCGCTCGCGAGCATTCGACATGTATCGAAATTGGTATGGAAATTGGAAAATTACAAGATTTCAATTTTGAAAGTTCTCCATTAATATGTTATTATTATGTATCATCGGGTAATTGTCTGGTAGAGTTTAACAATCAAATTATTAGTCGAATATATAACCTGGTAGAAATTTTCAATAGTTATTTGCGGTTCTATCGGCAGTTTTTTCAATATTGACGGAAAAGGTTAAAAACTATCGAAGAAAGCGTAACTTAGCGATCGTCAAGGTGCAAATTCGGTTACGACAATTAACAAATAATCGATTAAATGTATGAACCTTATGCGCATAAACCTGTGCATACATTCAGACTTTAATATAAATTTAACCCATTTTGATGCTTTGAAATAATTATTTCATTATAAGTATGACGACTTTATCTAGTTCATTGGGTTATTGGTACATTTTTACAAAATAATGCAATATCTAGTTTAATAGATTATTTATAAATAAGACAGTGTGTAGTTTGTTGGACGATACGTTGTTTCGATAAAACGATACAACATGTACTTTCTTAAATTCATTTACAATTGATGCAGTATGTAGTTTTTCAACATTTTCCATCTATATCCGAAAAAATAGAATGAATTTATGTTAGGGTTTTTTTATATTTTTAACGTCTATACCGTGGTTATATTTTCCTAAATAAGTATTATACGCGCTTCTGACCATTTTAAGTGTATAGATATACTATTTTTACTTTTTTAACCTTTCGAATTACTACTCGATTGACAATTTGAATTTTTTTAGTTTGTATC
Organism: Theocolax elegans; assembly: GCA_026168455.1. Lineage (NCBI taxonomy): Eukaryota > Metazoa > Arthropoda > Insecta > Hymenoptera > Cerocephalidae > Theocolax > Theocolax elegans. Next base: position 100,071,995 of record CM047426.1, on the reverse strand, counting down.
AGGGCAGTTGAACATTTCATTGCATGGAAATTTTTTTATTGAGTAAATAACAATACGATGAATATTGGGGCGCGTAAAACACAGGTTTACATTACCAAAGGATGTATCGATGAGGCCGGGATTTACAAATTCGTCGATCGGTCACGCAGATGTGCCGTATACGTCCATCTAATTAAACCGAGCCTCTCGATTTGCCGCTTCCCATTAGCTTCTCTTTCTCTCTCTTCTTCTCTCGCGAGCAACGGTGTTATTTCGCTCTAACGCAGGTACAACGGAGGATCAGATCATCGACCTCCGGTTAACTTTTGTCTCGCACCCATCAATGAGTTTCAATAATCAGCCGACACGTTTCTTCTTACCGTTATTACTGTGCAGTAAGAGAGAAAGAGAAAGAAAAATCATACGCTTTGTCATTTTTATCTTTCTATATTCGGAGGGGTCATCTCTTTTTTTTGTTTTATAAGTGACACTTGGTTCAAAGAGTCGTATTCAACTACCGAGCCCACAATGAAACATTTTTTCTTTGGTCATTCAGCTTCGTCGTTTTTTTTCCTTTCTTCTTTTTTACTATGACATTGACAGATTCTTATTTGTGACCGCATTGTAGATCCATTCTGATGATATTTATTCTAAACACGGTGCTAGAGACAAATGATAATCTAAATGGTGATTGTTCAATGCATTCGGCATTTTCTTTCATCTTTATGAAGTATGAAACTTTTTTTCATTAGAATCGGTGTGATGTTTTAGGTTGATCGTTTACAAGACTGTGGAATCGCAGGCTACTGCATTCTTTTGCAATTTTGCAATACGAAGATTATTCTTCTAGATTATATGATTCATATAATTAATTGAGTTATTGATTTTTAAAAAGCAACATGTAATTTATTGGATAATTTTATTGAACTATGTAATACAGTGTATTTTAATAATATGCGTAATGTAAAAGTTAAGTATATATATATATATATATACACACATATCTTATTGTCTTTTTACAAAACGTCGCAAATGCATATAATTGGGTTTCTTCAGAAAATCTTGCAATATGTAGTTTATTGGACTATTAGATACATTTGCATATTGACGCGTTATATAATATAATGCTGATTAATTGAGTAATTTAACTGAACTAACAAGGAGAGTGTCACATCTCGGAGAAACGGATCTTTACCAAACTCTAGGATATGTTTCTACAAAAATATAAAAATATAAGGAAAGCCAAAGTTTTAGACTCTAATGCTCTAATTTCGCCAAAAAAGCCCTTGAATTTGATCACATAACTCATAAACAAATAAAGATAGATAAACCTAAATTTAGAAGAAAGCGGAGGAGTAGATTGAATTAAAAAAAAGAAGCTCAAATATCTTAATTTGGTCTAAAGTTATGAAAGAAAAACAAAATTAACGATATTTTGATGACTATTTTGAATTAATAAATATGCTGCTTTGTTAGGCCAAATTGTCTTCTTATTTTTAATTTTTCTATAACTTTGGGCTAAATCAAGATATTTGATCATCTTCTTTTTTCTTCTTTTTCTAGCTAAATATATACCTAAATTGTCTTCGGAGTTTGCGCAAAACGCGATCGATAATTTTGTTTATCCATTTAAATAAAATAAGATAATATTGCAAATAAGTCAGTTCGATATCAAGTGTGGGATATGTACATGTGCATGTGTACACATACACACAATCTATACTAATAATTAATTTCAGGCCAGTTTCAACTTTAATGATTCTAAGTTTAAACAAGCGGGCGGTCTCAAGCACAACAAATAATTTTTCCAAACACCGGCGGCTCACCTCCTCCATCATTAGTTGAAAAGCCGCGATTTAATCGGACTTTACAGTTACGTCTATTCACCCCGCGAACTTTCAAATTGCAAGCGCGGCTCTCTTCCTCTCTCTCTCTCTCTTTCGCTCACTTTCTGCGTACATACATGCGAGAAAAGAGACGCCACGCACCGAGTTGTAAATATTTTATAAACGGAAATATGGAGAAATGGTAATAACTTTATTTCACGGTTTCCGATAATCGTAATACGTAACGATAAATTTCGGAGTGAGAGAAGCGAGTTTCGTTGGATGAAACAAACGACTTTAACTTTGAGTTTGAGTAAAATAAAGGGACCCAAGACGTCTGAAATGTTCTCCCACACGCACAATGCTTGTAACGAGACTTATTAACACGATGACTGGGCCGATCTCTCGAGAAAACTAAGAGAAAGAGAAAGGGAGAGAGGGATAGGTTGGCTTCATCGAACAAGTGTGATAACCTTTAGGCGTGGGAGTACTCGGACCAGAGAATTCTATGGGGTCCAGGGGTCCAGATTCGCACCAGACCGCTGGACTTTGATGTTACACTGTCAGCCGTACATCGTAAACGCATTAGTTGATCCTACGGGTGTGTGCATCTTCATGTGCACGTGTGTGGATTGTGGATAGCCCTTTCTCACTATGTAGTTCCGTTATGCCTTCGATGTATCTGTACCGTATGGGGAATGCAATGCGACATAGAGGATGAGCACGTGGTCTATGGTCGATTCACCTTACGATCTATGTCTTACCTCACGAATAGTTGGTGGTGCAACTGAGAGAGACGCGTGTTTTTCTAATACACATTTTTAATAATGTAAGATAATGGAACTGGGATTTAAAATTAGCAACAAAAAGTTGAATCAAACTTGTTAATTTATTGATTAATAAATTAAGTATGATGTCAATGTACATGCCAAGGAGATTGGAATAGAATAGAACCTGCAAGTAACTCGCGCACTCCTTTTTATTAGGTGATTTTTCCCCTATGATCCCCTCTCTGTTTAATTTCTCCTCCGCAACATAAGATCCTAAAACATTGGCCCATTCGAGCTTATAGGTGGCTCTGCGTAAGTATAGTTCTTAGCTATATTTTATCGAATTTGTAATTCTATTGACAATTGAATAATTTATTTAATGTCACCATTGGCATTTTTCAGCCTGTGATATTCAGCTTTTAAAAATTGTCAGGATTTTTTGCCAGAGAAAGTATGCAGTCGAACCCTCTTTCGAAAACTCATAATTTTCCCGGCACAGTTAGCTAAAACATATGAATATAAACGATAATATTCTGTTAACGCAAATAGAATGAACATTACTAATTAAAGAAATAATAATTATTTTTAATAACCATAAAATAGATTAATCTTATTCGTAACAATAACCATTTTATCTTCTAAGAATTATCAAATTTTTTAGGTTAGTAAATCACTAATTACACCCTCAACGCTTATAAAAAACGGGCAGTTTTTGATAAACAAATTTTATGTACTTTCTACAGCAGACATAACCTTTTTCTGAAAATGAATTACTAAAATGACACTGTTCATACACGACTCTATCGCTTGGAACCATCGTTTGGAAATCGTCATAAATTAATTACCTACTATATTAAATATTCTTTGCCCAGATACTCAATATTATATGTTTATCGTCAAACGCAGGAGAAATATTATTAATTTTAATTGTACACTTTATAACTAGTCAGATTTCTTAGGTTAGCACAGATTGACCAATAGCAATTTTATGTATATTATATGATAAGACTCATTAAATAAAAAATTGAATGAAAAATTCGTTAACTAAAATTATTAATTGAAAAAAATTCCAATTATTGATGCAAATTTTTACTACCCCAAAAATCATTAGGATTGTGACCATTATTATAAAAATTTTTATTGATCAATTTTATTACTATACATACTCGCGTACGCAATTAACCTAGGGAAAATTGATAAAACGTTTTAAGTGAAGTTTTTCTAATACTAAAAGTTACGTACATGGTAGTATAAAAGTTACACAGTTAAAAAGTTCATATATGGAATTTTTATCAATAGTATATTATGTCCAATATTTGTGTCCCTATTGGACATAAAATTGTTTTTATCGCAAAACATACAGATAATTACATATACAGAGAGGTTAGACTCATCAAGTAATAATAAAGTTATTCCTATCATGTCATAACAATTTTTCGTTGTACCTCATATTACTCTGACGTTTTTTTTTCAGAAATTGACTGAATCATGGTTGTGTAAATATAAAACAATACAATAAAATAAAAAGTACGTATAAAAGAATATACAAAAAAATATATGAAATAAGACATATCTGTAACTCATTTGCGGAGTAGCATACAATTCTTTTTAATATTTGAAGTTTCAAAAATCGTATAATAAGTTGCACTTGAAACTTATTTGGAAATAAATGATCACTCAATGTCCGTTTGAGTTATATAAAGTTTCCTCGGAAGCAACTACTTTATAACTAAACGTATTTCACGAGTAAACTACAGGTGGTTGCGCAAGGTTTTTGGTTCCCAATGTATTATAAGAAAAATTCCAACACTATATCGTCGTTCTTTACGAAGACTAGCATATCCGAATGCTTTATTAAATGTAAATGTGCTACTCTTTGTAAGACACGACGATATTATCATCGCATAATGAATCTCCGATGATATTAATTTTGAAATTCCATATTGTATGCATTCAACTGTTTCGCTATTTTTCTCCTCGTATTTCTTTATTCACCCTTCCTAACCTAGAAATAGAGAAAAAAGAAGACGCTAGGTAGAAGAAAAGAAGATTCTAGGTAAATATAACGAGGAATATAACCTTACTAAGGCGTCGTAATGCATGCATATAACCCAAGACACGACCACCTTAAAAGCTTCTCTCTCTCTCTCTCTCTCTCAGTAAGTTGCTCGCCACATTTTGTATGTGATGCCCAAGACACTGACAGATCTTGGTAATTAATAAAACGTTTCATCCTATATCCTATATTGTTAGGCTACTACACACATACTTCTTTTTAATGAAAGCTCAACTTTTCTTTTTGAGTGAGCGCGGATGTGATAATGGACTTATCAAATGGTTAGACTTTTTATTTTTCGTAAGTTCAAATTATTACTCGAAAAGAATTTTATTGTATTATTTACCATGAAATTTCTGCTTGATCGATAACATAAAAGTTACTGTGGTATGCTTTGTCGATTATTTGTTTGTGAAGGAAGTTTTTTTAGTAATCGATATTGTTGAGTACTCGTCAGGGTGACAAATTATTTGAGATGATTATTAATCGATTATGATTAAATTGATTGTAAAATGTTCATACTTAATATTACATTAAATTTAAAAATTATCATTTCAATTAGGTACAAATTTTTAAAATATTATTTATTATTTTTTAAAGTTAATACTATGATGCAGGCGTTCGGTGAAAGATTTTGAGTTTTCAGGCCTTCTTATATAAACCAAATCTACCGAATTGTGGGTTTTGTAAAAATGGAGACGAATTATAATTACGGAAATATACAACTATCAACCCATAAATTGGGTTTAACATATTCAATTAAAAATCAAAAGAATTATAATTTATAACATATATAATGAACCTGATGGATAGATTTTTAAATGAAATTAAAATTTGTAATGACGTTTGGATAGACGATGTATTGATGGTTAGTATGGCAATAATTATAAGTAATAGATTATAAATTTTGGAATTATATTCAATGTTCAGATAAAATTTAATTTTTAATTCTACAAAATTGACAATTATTATGTAAAACTTGATATAAATATTTATTTGCCCAATAAATTCAGTACCTGAAGAGGTCTGCAAACGTGGTAGACGAAACGTTGTGCACTTATTTATTATTTAAATTGGATTTATTTATTATTGCTCCTCAAGAATCAATAATTTACTAATTCAATAATGGAGGGTGAAAATTACAAAATAAATTTTGGAAATTATGACAACAATGTATATTATTAATATGTACGTATAAAATTTCTTCCAAAAAATTATTTCCTCCATTTATAAAAAAAGATTAGCTGAAACCCACCATCATCATTCACCAAATTTAACGATTTAATAATCACCAATTTTATTTCAAACATTCTCCATAGTTCCAATTAATAAAAAATAACAACACAAATATAACTTAAAGTACCTTTAATGATTTGAGATTGGAAAATGGCTAATTTATTTCTTTTACTAATTATAAAAAAAATAATAATTACTTCATTACACCTAAAAAATCGTTTGGAGGCCTGCGATGGCTCAGGAGATCCCAGGTTCGATTCCCGGCTCTGTCCGATTATTACAAGCACCACTGGGGAATATATTTTCAAGTGCTTTCTTAACAAAGACACGGTGTGACCTCCGTCGTTGATTAGCACCGATTTGGGAGCATAAAAAGAGTGACGTTAAAATAATAATAAAAAAAACGTTTGGAAATAAGTATATCATAAAAGGAATCCACGCTGCAGTGCAAACCCTTAAGAATAATTCCATATTTTCTCACGGTGCAGTGGATCTCATGTAGTCGACGATGAAAATACCAAGAGTTGCCTAAAATGAAGAAACTCGTTGGGTAGAAGCGAAAACCGGGAGTAGCGAGAGAGTATGTGCGTGTATAGAAGACACGTAAACTTGGTAGACCAACAGACCAGAGACACTTATTAATTGGGGCTTGGTTCTTGTCTGGCACTATTGGATCTCTTCGTGTCGTGTTTCCGCCGCGATTCTCTCGTGATTGTTCCGCCAGTCGGGCTTTTTCTTCCTCGACTCATCTCTTATTTATTACAGTTTATTGTGCAACATCTGGATTCTTGACAAAAAAGGCAAAATGTCCCCGTGCAGTGTTTATACGCATACTGTAAAATAGCGCAGAGGTGGTGATAGTCCATTTTACACGGAAACACGTGCTGTGGTTGTTATTCCCACTTTTTTTCTTTTCAGTTATCGTTTCCTTGTAGATTTCAAATTATTAAATATTATTAATATACACAATTAGTTTTTGATTAAATTTTTGTCATCTTTAAACTATTCATGGCTTATTGACTGTTAATTAATTTTTTTATAAAATCACATTCAAATAATTGGTTTATTGGTTGTTATTGGGTTATAATTAAATTTTTTCAGTTACAAATAATTACTGGTTTATAGTTCATTTATTTAACTATGAACTGTTATTGGATTATAATTCAATTTTCATTATATTATTAATTTATTAGATCATAGTTTCTGAATTCTTGGATTATAATCTAATTTTTTTAGCTATAAGTAAACGTATTAAATCATTGGTTTATAATTAACTAGGTTGCTGTAAGTATTAATTTAATTAACTAAATAAAATTAACGTAGCTATTAAGTCTAATTACGTAACTATTAAAAATGATCTACGACGCTAATTGCACATCCAAGAAAATAATGAAAATTGAGAGAAGACGTACGTATAATAATCTTATCGAACAGAGACAATAAATTTTTTAGCAAAAATAGTGCGAGTCCATGATGAGGCAGAGGAGAAGCGATACGTTTCGTTAAACTTCGAGACAGATCGAGACGGTATTCCCGTACGTTTCTCTTTCTGGTTTAGGGCGTAACCCTACCAAACGGCAACTCGGCCGAATATAGATCAAAGATGTGATTTATTTTACGATCACTCTGGTCTCTCTCTCTCTCTCTTTCTCTTTTATGGTTTCTTTCGCCGAGTTTCTGGCAACTTGACAGTCAAACGCCAAGAGAAAACGCTATTAGCCATTAGACGACGGCCAACCTCGTTCGCCTTACTTGACTCCTTTTCTCTCTCTCTTTCTCTTTCGGCTTTCATCCATCGAGGTAACTACTCTATTGGCTTCATAAATTTTCGCAAGAACGTCACATCAACGCGTCTTCTTCTTGGCTTTTCTTCCTGTGCGGGTGATGGATCATAGTTTCTTTTTCTCATTTTCATTGGCGTTTTGGGCACTTTAATGTGACGCGCCTGGTACTGTGGGTATGTAAAATTTTAAGAGGCAGAACGTTATGGTTTTATTGAAATGTCTTTAAGGAGTTTACAAAACCAAATTTGTCTTATCTACGTTACAGACCTTAAATTATTTGGAATTGAAGACAATGTAAGATGATTATTGATTTGCAATATTCTGCTACTAAAAATTGAAATAATTTATTTTAAATGTAAGATGTACAATATACCTTAAAATTAGGTAAGTGCCTTCTTTAAAAAGATAAAAAATATTTTTGGCTAAAATGTAACGCATATTTTTACAATTAATTAACGAAAGACAATGAACTCTTAGAATCTGTATGTATATACATATGGGGTATTCCACGTGAAGTGGTCCGATCAAAATTTTAAAATGCCCCAAATTTTGGGTACACATTGCAAATGTTTTTCAGAATACAGAAAAAAATTTTTAGGTACTGGAATTTATTAGTTCGAAAGTTATTCTAACCTCAAAAAGTGAACTTTTTCCAGTTTTTTTCAACACCAGCTGGGTTCATCGCTATTTAACTCAAAATCTATCAACTTTTACTATAGAACATTATATGTAACATTCGTTGCTAATTATGTCTAGAATTTATCCTTCTGGGTTAGAATTTCCAATCTCAAGGTTAATGACAAATAAACTACATGTCAACATTCAACTTAAAAAAAAACTAACTTCGCCACAATTGATTTTTTTATCCAAAAGTCCAAAAGAAAGCTTGGAGCAATACCTTTCAAATGATCTGTAGCATTTTTATGGCCTTCAATTCTGTAAAAAGTTATGATAATTTAAAGAAAGACGAAATTTTTTTAAAAATTTAAATGGGAAATACCATGTTAATTTTTGCGAATTTTTTGTCTTTCTTTAAATTATCATAACTTTTTACAGAATTGAAGGCCATAAAAATGCTACAGATCATTTGAAAGGTATTGCTCCAAGCTTTCTTTTGGACTTTTGGATAAAAAAATCAATTGTGGCGAAGTTAGTTTTTTTTTAAGTTGAATGTTGACATGTAGTTTATTTGTCATTAACCTTGAGATTGGAAATTCTAACCCAGAAGGATAAATTCTAGACATAATTAGCAACGAATGTTACATATAATGTTCTATAGTAAAAGTTGATAGATTTTGAGTTAAATAGCGATGAACCCAGCTGGTGTTGAAAAAAACTGGAAAAAGTTCACTTTTTGAGGTTAGAATAACTTTTGAACTAATAAATTCCAGTACCTAAAAATTTTTTTCTGTATTCTGAAAAACATTTGCAATGTGTACCCAAAATTTGGGGCATTTTAAAATTTTGATCGGACCACTTCACGTGGAATACCCCATATATATATACACATACATAGTAACCTTCTATTATTATATCCAATTCAACATAAGTTTCGGGTCGGTAAGTGAAAATTCTTTCTTGAAGGATCACTATTACTTCTCAAAGACTTTTTTCAATATGAAAAGTAAATATGTCGGTACATTGTATACTCCGATGATTAAAAAAAACAATAATGCGGGAATTTAAAGAAGTTTTATTGCAAATGGCCCTTTACCCAGAATTAATTTCAACCACCACGAAATTTTCGTTTTTTTATTTGAAAAATCGATTTTTTGAAAAACAATTGCATTTAAAAAATAACTCAATTATCGTATAAAGCAAATCAAAAAAGAAACAGCAGAACAACCAAAAGAAAAACAAATATGGATTCGATAAGTGTACATATATATAAATTGCAATAACCGGTAGAAAGTTCAGTTGTCAATTTAAAAGAAACAATGTAACTGTAAACTTTACGCATAAAATAGCATAACAAAGACAAAAGAAATGGGCAAAATACATAGCCCAGCTCAACTGATTGAGGTACAGAGGAGCAGCAGCCCCCCCCCCCCCCCCAAAAAAAAGTCAATCGAAATCAAAAAAGTTTTGTATTCGTTTAATTGAAATTGACAATTTACATCAAATGATATTCAGTTTACCCTATAATAATGAAATTGTTGTGGGTATATGCACGAACGTTAAGATCGTTATATGTAAACAAGTGAATTAAAAAACAACATCGAAAAAAGAAAAAAACAAGAAGAAAATTATGATTTCACCCGGAAACTGAGGGTTTGTCCCTTATCCTGTAAGAATTGTAAGGTTAATTGCATTATTCATAACCAATTGCCGAAACCAAAACTAAGGAGAATAAGGTTAGGGTAAGTTGTTTCGCGCTCGTTACCTGCGGTGAATCGAAAACAACGACCGGTTTCTGAATTAACTACTGTATACCCCAACCTTTATTTTGGTAGATATACGTGTATTCGCATTGCTCTTTTGCCATGGGAATCCAAAGAAAGTAACTTATTTTCACATTTGTATTCTACGGTTACGTGTGTATATGTGCGTGTTGTTTCGTGAAATTTTTTGGGATGTTATCCCAACGTATAGCGATTTCGAGTCGTTAAATTTTATTATATTTTTGTTTATTAGAGACAGAGTACGATTCGTCTATAACAAAGTAATTTCATTTCTGAATTTTATTTTAATGTTCGTTTGGTGGACTTGTTTAATAATATATTTTCACATTTTTGATTAATTTTTTTAATTTTGGGTAAATTTTGTGTTAGAGTTGTAGAGGATATGTCACTCTTCATTTTTTAAAAGATAATATTGTTATTGGATCGATGGTAGGTTTTAATGAGTTTTATTAATTTTAAAAATTAAAAAATTTTACTTTTAGCAATATAAAATTTATTGCAACACTTCGCTGACTTGGTTTGTCAACCTCTTCAACCACACTGACTCTCTCTCTCTCTCTCTCTCTCTCTCTCTCTCTCTCTCTCTCTTTATTATATTAAGTTTTACTTATATATTATATTAGGTTTTACTTATATTTTACTTTTATTTTATTTATATATGTAGTAGTAGTTTATTATACTATTTTATGCGAACTGTGATAATTTACACATTGTACAAATACTTACTGTTTAACTACACATTTATTTATTTATTAACTTTATAAATTTATAAATTTAGAATTTTATTATTTAACGCTTAACTTTTGTTATATTTCTTGTAAACTAAGCCGACGATCCCAAATATATGTATTTTCATGTAATTTTATGTTGCGGCTATGTAGGACCTCGAGTCCTTTGCTGCTCAATAAAGAACATTCATTCGTTCATTCATTCATTCTCTCTCTCTCTCTCTTTCTCTCTCATTACACTCTACACATCTACACACTCTAACTTATAAAATAATTGACGCAAGCTTAGATGCATTTGTTTTCATAAATAAAAACACATTACAAATATGTAAAGAAAGTAATTTTTACTTTAGAAGCTGAGTAATAAATCGCCATTTTACACTTTTATGATCTAGAAACTACAAATTTTATAATTATATAAGTGATACATCCATAAGCGATGATCCTGTCACGTTAGCTGGAGACGTCTGTAGCGACAACAGTCCCAGAACACAATATGGGCGCGTAAAATTAATAGCGGGCCCTAGAAAAACGCGCGTATATAGATTCTTGTGTGTGTATATAGTCCGGGTTGAAAAATATCGAAGCTCGCGGCGTCATTCCTGACTTGTCACCATCAGTCTTCGTTTGGGCGAGCGCGGGACTAGTGCGACCTGACAGCTGCCACGGGATCGAACCACGGTGCTTTCCTTCGGACTCTTCTCTCTCTCTCTCTCTTTCTCTCTCTCCCTCCTCTCGAGTTAGTTAGGATTATTGCTCGTTTATTAACGGTCAACTTTCTAATTTAGACTACAATGGGAGGTCTTTCTTTTTTTATTATTTCACGTTACCCTGTAACGTGCACGATTGTAGCACGTTTTTTAAGTGCAATTAAACGCATTTTGTAACTGCAGTTTCTTTCGATATAAGCTGGAAAAGTAAAGTGTCAGTGAAAACAGAGAGACGCGCCTTGCTCTCTCTGTAGCACCGTAAGCTGTCAGTGAATATTATTTGTATGTTTGTATCTTAGTGTAAGGCTTCGATTCTCGATCGAAGGAAACGATAGAAAACAAAAAACAAATGTTATTAATTTTGGATTTTTTATTGTGCTCGACTACTGGGGAACGCGCAATGCTTCCGTCAGTAAAGAGCTTTCGATAAAGTATACAGATTGAGAAGAGTCCCAATCGTATTTAAAAGAAAGATCGATCGAATCTGCTCGGCTATAGATCTTCGCTGCTTATATATTCTTTGGAGCAAGATTCTCTAGTGGATTGCCGGTAGCCATCTAGATCCTTCTCTGTGAACTATTTCTGTGTGAATTCGAATTACATGAGAATTCACACTTTGTATCTATTTAGACATTAATTTTCATTCTTTATACAATTTATTATTGTTGAATAATAAATAATTGTGAACATAAATTTTGCTTATACGTATTTATTATTATAATTGATTTCGACAATTAAGTTATTTATAGATAATAGAATTTTCAATTATCTGTTCATTTGTCTAAAAATAACATTTAATTTTTATTCAAAAAATTGTAAAAATAAATAAAATAATTTTCATTAATTTTCATTAATTTATTTATAATATTTAAATAAAAAAGTTTGCATGTGTCGGGTTTCAAACTCCGACTATTTCATTATCAGGCACGCGCCTTAACCGTTACTCTAACTTGGTAGTTATCTATTGTGAGACTAATTGTCTATATATTAGTTCAGAGTGAGCTGTTACAACCCCTTTCTATATTATACTCTGAGGTTCTTTTTCGAAAAGCGAATGTGATGTGCATCAATGTGAATTGGATGTAATGGTTTTTAAATTGTAGGTGAGTGTATAAAGATATAGGATTAGTTTTGTATTTATTTAGTGCGAGTTTGAATTGGTTGCTAATGAATTGAGTCCATATAGTCTTGCGCTCTTGATGGTTATAGACAAGTGTTAATGTTCGATGTATACATTATTTATATTTTTGGTTGTGTATCGAGTAAACGAATCAGTCTGACACGAACTCATTTTCGACAAAATTTTAGGAAATACTTTGGACTTTATCCAAGATTCTTTTTAATATTCGCGTTGCGATTTGTAAAAGTTACGAAAATTTCTAAACTTTATCCCAAAAAGTTTCAAGAGTTTTTATGTGGATTATTTAAAGTCTGAGACAGATTTTTATAAACTTATTTAATATCTTTAGTTGTGATATATACTGACATATAATATACTCCTCTCTCAATATTACAGCGTGACTAAGTCTGATAAAAAAAAATAGTGAAACATGGCTCCTCGCTCGATAAACAAAGAGCCACCCTTATACTCGGCACCAAGAAGGCGCGCTTACTATTATGATTTACGGTCACGAATTTGGACATATGCCGACGTCCGACGTTTTACGATCTCATTTTTATATAGCTTTTTATTACCCCCTCCCCCCTTCACCTTCACCGTCCCCCTCTTTTTATCTTAGTTTATCTAATCAATTGTTATGCGCTGGATACGGATGTAAATAATTGCTCGAGTTTATAACCTCATGTAGGTGTTGAGAATGATATTAAAATGTTTCGATATAAATTGGTTAATGGTTAAATATGTAGAGAGAAAGAGATCAGAGTTTGTTATTTTTCTACGCTGGCAATCAGGTTTAGACAATTTAATGCTTTTTCTTTTGTAAATTTAGTTTGTTTAAACATGTATACCTACTAGTTTCAGTCTAGTCAGTTTACATATAGTCTGGTGTTACATCAAATTACTGAAACGATATAATTAGATAATGCCCAATTTCTGGCCAGTTTCTTACAGTAATGAAACGTTGATCTTTTTAGAATGTACGAACTTTTAAATATATTACACATGCATAAATTGTAACATTCGATTTATTATTATATTCTAAAACTAGTCAAGTTTCTTTAATTAGTTATATTTATCGAAATCATTCAATTATAATACTCATAATTTGCATAAAAAAGGTCCGTTCTTGGTTGAGATAATATATTAGTAAAAATATATACTTTTTATATACATTTTTAACTAAATTAGTTACAGTCGATAGTTTAAAAATCGTGGAGATTAAAATAATTAAATATCCTGGGTTAAGAAAGATATTGGAATATTAATGCTCTGAGGATTATAGAAATATATAACAAGCCATTTTCTACCGATTTTAAAAGCATCGATAGTTCATTTTGGTTATATTTATTGAGTTCAGTTGTTATCTTCGAATTAATGTAGTTAAAATAGAGTGCACATATTTAGACCATTTTTTAGTAACCTAGCCAGCCGCTAATCGAAAAATACAGCGCTACGGAAGATAATTTTTCAAAAAGTATTTTATTAATTCAATAATTTGATAACCTAAAAAAGAAAAAAATGTGATTTTTCACTTGTGAAATAAAATATAAATAAATAAAATGAAAAAAATAATAAGGACACGTCAGTTCATTCACTCTCAAACCAATATACATTATAATGTTCGTGCCGGCATTTGCAATCGAATCACAAAGCTCTCGATGGTTATAACCCATCATGCACTCGGGACACATCACCACATATACACACACACTCATATATAAGTGAGCGCAAATGAGCGTCCATTCAAAATTAGCCCCCGCACGCAAAATCTTACTTTTCTCATACGTAATCCACACAGATCTCGCCTAAAGGGTTAAAAAAAGAAGAAAAAGAGTGAGAGAGAGAGAGAGAGAGAGAGAGAGAGAGAGATATTCTTTCACAAGGTCAGGCGCGGGTGCACGACCGATCGGTGCGACACGATAAATCGATGAGAAATTCCCGCGGCTCCTCTCTTGTATATATACCAACCGAGTCTTCAGTGTTTTTCCCACGCATCGTCATCGGGAACGCGATTTTCTTTGGTACGCGCGCGAGAGCTCTGTTAACCACCGTCTTGCACACCGTTTGGAATTTCTCTTTCGCTACGATTCCTATACACGTACTTACTCACTCAGAGAAAGAGAAAGAGAAAGAGGAGAAGAAACGTCGATACTTTTACTTTACGACGTTATAACTGCTCTTCATTCGCGCGATCCTTGGATCCTTAATAAAACTACCGATTTTTGTGGCAGGGGGTTTCTTTTTTAAATAGGCTTTTTCACACGCCGTTCAACAGATAGAAGGTAACCCAACACGCGTTTAAGAGGTGAGAACGTTTTTATATATATGGACGAGTTTCGGATATTTTTTATCGGTTTCTTTGCGTCCTAGTTTGCAGTTTTCATTTTACGAATTCTTTTGTACTTATTTGTTAGGTGCTTGAGGGAAATTTTACAGGTTGGTAGGAATGATAAATGCCCTAATCGTATTTACGTACCTGGAACAGATGGAAATGAAACAAGTGTTATTTACAATTATTAATATTCATTTTACATATATTATTTTTGTTCATTAGATAACTGATAAAGTCGACATTTATGAACATTTTTTTTTATCCAAAATATGTTTTCATAGTTGTGCCACTGTCAAGTTCGATGTTCCCATTTTATTCAAGTGTCAGGTATGTTTTACGAGAAAATAAAATTTGAAGTTTCTTGTTTTTCAGTCAGGAAAATTTCTTTTTTTTTAATTTTAAGTATGTAGTCTAATGTGGCTCCTTGCAAGTGTTAAATACTAAGTTTTAGCTTTACACGGAGTTCTACTGCGGAATTTGAAGTTGGATATACTACTGTAAATATGTATAAAGTTGAAGTTTATTTTTAACCAAGTTTGAAATAGAAATAAGCTTCAATACAATTTACACTAAAATACTGTTTAAAGTTTGTGCTTGCAATAGTATGATGTTGAAAGCTGCTAATACCGCAAAGGTTTATGAAATTATACGAACTTGAATTTGTTACTATTCGAAAGATTCAAGTTTAAAATTATTCTTCTACCCTAAAAAAGTTTGAAGATTCTAGATATGTAGTTTTTACTTTTAAATTTAAGTGCAAGTTTTGCAAAAGCTCTAAGTTTTCATTTTACACATATATGAAATTTGAAGTATTAAGCTAAAGTTTCAATTAGTAGATACTAAGCTGTTTACTTTTGTAAAAAAAACTGCATATTTAACGCTTGTTATAATTACAAATTTTGGAGTTTCTAATGTTTCGAGATAATTTTTGTACAAAGGGTAGACTATACATAATGTTAGAGGAAGAATAAAACATAATTATTACCATATTAAGATAAACTAAAGGCAAGCAAATCTAAATGTTGCATGTCCATTTTTGTTCGATTTTCTTAATAATAAAATGTTACTCGAACCCAAAAATCTAATATTTCATTGTTAAACCCACCAATTAACATGAAACCAAGCTTTTGTCTTTCAAAACAAGAAAATATTCGAAATAACGTTACCGTACCATTCGAAATTAAAAAGTAAAAAAGTATCGAATCTCCGCGCACCCTATATTTTCGTATAACTGAAGCATTACTCAACGTAAACAAGATAAAATATTAGACAAATTTTTGAACTCGAACGCAAAAAGAAATATTCTCGCAGAAGAAGAAGAAGAAGAAGAAGAAGAAGAAGAAGAAGAAGAAGAAGAAGAAGAAGAAGAAGAAGAAGAAGAAGAAGAAGAAGAAGAAAAAGAAGAAGAAGGAAGAACAAAGATATTCAAGAGCATTCGAATGCACATATAAGTCTTCTCTCTTCAGGATGGAGAAGACCGGTCTTATAGGTTCATAACAAATTTGTCGAAGTCGAGATTTTTTACGACACCTGCCCCCGCATTGAAGTCGAGAGAGAGAGAGAGAGAGAGAGAGAGAGAGAGAGAGAGAGAGAGAGGTGGTCAACAAATCCATTTCGGTTTAAAATTGGAGATAAGGTTTATTACCCTTTAAAACTGTGTTCTTTTTCGGCTTAGGTGAAGTAGTCGCATATATATATATATATGCACATGTATATATATATATATATACACATGTATGTATATGTGTGTACACATATACATGTCCATCGATTCACACACACACACACGAGATTTAGTGAGCGAAAGGTTATACGCCGAATGGTTTTTCCTCTTCTTTACCTTATTCCTCGCGTAAATCACGTAAGGGATGACGAGACAATCAGAACCTCCTCTCGTTCGGACTTATTTTTTTGTTTCCAAAAGATACTCCGTGATATTTTTTAAGTATCGGTTCATTCCTTTGCCATATGCAATATAAGAACGTATTCCATTCTTATTACCGACTGACGGTAAAAAAAAAGATAAACGATTGTTGGCACCTCGTGGGAATACGGCGAGTTTAGTAAAGAAAAAGAAAAAGAAAAAAGAAAAAAATCAGCTGATCCTATTTCTAAAACGCTAACGGATAGCCGTCATCGTCACGACTCGCTCAAAGGGGATAACGCCCCGAAGCCGAAAAATTGTAACCACCAGCTAAAGTATGTACGCGATGCGGTTCCCGTTAGAAAATCCATCGCGCGGTGGATCTATCCTTTCCCACAAGGAGAAAACGCCCGAAGACCGATCACGTGTAGAAAGTAACCTCGTGCAATTTTTCGTGCGGGTGTGAATGAGATCAGACTGTTTTACTTTGCAGCAGGATATGTACGACATCAAAAAATGTGACACTGACAGGAAGAACGGAAATGAAGTTTATGATACGTGTAATGATACTTATAGTCTGTACGTTGAACCTTATTTTGGAGCTCGGAAAATGAAAGAAAAGTGTTAAAGACATTTTCGCGATTATTATTTTTTTTTATTATCTTTTTATGGTTCAGCCTTCCGTTTTTGTTTTTTATACATTTCATAATCATGAGAAATATTAGAATTCAAATAGACGTATTAATTCTCATCGGTGATAAATAAAAGATAAATAAAGGGTAATACCAACATCGAAAAGTTTTATATGTATTTATTTTTATCATGTGTAATTTTTTGAGGTAGGAATAGCTTAAAAAATGTTTCTATATGTCATAAAAAAGATATTAAATATTTCTTCATTAACTACATCCTCGTAAAAGTTTGACCAATTTGAGGTTAGAAATAGACATTTTTTATTGGTTAGAAAATTATGAAAAAATCATTTCAAATTCTACAAAGGACCATCTAAACTATATTTCTTTAGTAACCATAACCTAAAAAAATTCATTATTTTCAATGTTCCGAGATCAGCATATCCACTATCAACCAATTAAAAAAAAATTAGTTTATTACCCTTGAAATCTTTTCAATTCCTCTCATTCGCAAATTAAAGTTTTACTAAAATTGATCATTACTGTAAGTCTGTACACAACTAAATTTTCACAAATATACGAAAGACTATCCGAACGAAAGATACGTCAGGGTAAGCAAAAAAAATTGCAACGCTCCGACATTCCCAGTAATAGGGGTTGAAAATATCCTCTTCCAGTATATATTCGAGGGAAAAAGAAAAAAAAAGAGAATATCGGCGACAGGTTAATTTAGAGCCCGTGGGCGAGGCCGATAATTACGCGGAATGAAGAAATCCTTCGCGGGGTGTTGGATTTTAATAAAGATCGCCTCTCCCTCTCTCTCTTGCTTATATTACCGTGTGAGAAAACTCGCGCGCGTTTCTTTGATGAGGCCGACGTGTGGGTGTGTGTACACACATATACATATGGATATATACATGTAGGTAAGTATTTTTTTATTTTCTCCACTCCGACATGTGTATGTGCGCGTGTACTTATATACGCGAGGGATCAAACGAAGAGAAGTTACCGTGGTAATGAGTATTAGAACCTGTCCTTCCGGTTAAGCTTTTCAGGACGCTATATTTTGGATGGATGATTCACTGAAAATTTATGGTGAATTCTGGTTCTCGTAAGATATTCTTTGAAATTTAGTGTAATGTCGCTTAAAAGATACGATTTACTATCAAAATATATATTAATGGTTTTTAATTATAAAAATGCATTATGATTTTATTCGACTGTATAAATTATCACCTTTTTTTGAAAAGGTTAGTTGAATTGTCGGACCCAAATTACAATCTACATCTTTCGACCCAAAAATTATATGTATAATATTAAATTAAAAAACTGAAAAAAAAATCAAATATCGTACTTAAATTATAGATGTAAAAAATTAGAAAATTTGGTCTATACATCGTTTAAAACTGGCCTTAGGATCTGACAAAGATTTTTTCAGAAATTTATTCTTTTGTTTATAAAAAAAAATATGTATAAAATGACTATTTTCTGAGTATGTTATATTCTTAACCATTAATTATATTGGTCTTTCTGAACTAAAGCTTTACTTTAGAATAAAGCAGGCTCATTTTTCTCTTCTTCCACTATGATTGGTGGAAGTTCTCAGAAAATGGCCTTTTTAAAAAATTAAACAGAAATTTAAGGCGTTTCGTCTTTGATCTCCAATTTGGACAGTGAGCAACTGAAATCATACCTTAGACGCCTGTCGCAAGATGAACCGCGACGCCACCAAAATGTTATGCGACTATATATATATATATATATATATATATATATATAGAAAAAAGTCTATGATCTCCCTAACGAGTGTAGAGAGATAGTCGTCTCCATCTAGCGGTGGGAAAAAATAATTATATTATTCGAAAAATGATCAATTTCTTCTCCGATAAAACGTTTCATAAACACTTTATTTTCTACTAAAAATGATAATTTTGCTAACTGAATTTAAAGTTTATAAAAAAAATTACCAAAAAGGTAAAATATATCTAGACTCCAACCTCTGAATAATAAAAATTGATCCAAAACATAAAACTAGTGATAAGTATAAATCATTAAAATATTACTGTACAAATGTAATACGTTTGGAAAATATAAAAACGAAGTATTCGTCATTTAGAAAGCATAACATATGAATTGAAAACAGCAGTATCACGGTATTAAAAGAAAAGCAAAAGAAAAAAGAAGAGACAACAGTCAATTCGTTAACAACCGTGACACTTTTCGCATCGAGATCAACCGATCATTTGATTTTGATGACTCGATGAAGGCGTATATATATACAGTGGCAAATAAGCCGTATCGAACAACTACTTAAACGGCTTTAACTTCCTGGTTTCCCAGAACGGTACCTATATATATATACATATAGTATAGAAATTTCAATGTCAGCAATCCGCATCCGTTCTGAGAAATCGTCGCTAAATGTTTGACCGTGATAATCGATAAGCTTTTATGCACATAATTTTTCATCACGACGCAGGAAATTGTAATCGATAAATTTTCGACGAATTATTTCTTTGACCGATCCTCTCGACAATAAGACGTATATATCTCTCTTTCTTTCGTCTGGTTATACCTGGAAAGGATATGGTTCTTAATATTGTCATGACTGAGCTTCATCATCAAAGTCATTGTCATCAGGAAAAGGTGATTACGCTTGCTCAAAGGTGTCGATTCGTTTGATCGCTTCTTATTCTTCTTCTTGTCCGTAAAAAAACAAGGATCGTGGAATTAGTTGATAACGTTGGTAGAAATAGAAACGACTTTTTAAGTGTGAACTAATCATTTTCTTTTTAATTTGGAGAAAAATAGCATTTATCAACTTATGAAAAAGCTATTTCTAACCTTAAAATATTAATAAATAATCAAATTTCACCAAAAATTTAATGTATACGATAGTGAAGTAAAATGATTGTTGTTCATTTTTCAAATGATAGTAAAAGACCTACTTCTAACCTTTAACTTCTAAACGTTAACGATATATAATATAATTATAATGAAATTTAAACGATTTTTAGATAGAAACTACAGCTGTTTATTTAAAAATCGTTTGGAAGTGAGTATATTCGAATACTCGTAATTTATACAAAATATTAATGTCTAACCTCAAAACATTAACAACTGCCCAAAAAAATTATTTTCTGACGATTTCACAACAAAATTTATTGCACTTAATTATCCCCATCACCACGCATAAATATATCACGAATGAGATAAATAACGATCCGCAACAGCGATTCCAAAACTCAATTATCAAAGGTTTATCCGTGCTAAGAAATTATTTTGACACGTCAAAGCCCAAAAAAAGTCCCATACACCATCGGTAGCGATAATGAATAAACAGCCGTGGTCACAAATAATACTTAAAATCAGTTATAAAAATTACTCAAAAATTAGGCAGTATATCATCGTATAATCGACGATACCGAAAGTAAAAAAAAGCTGAGAGCCGGTGTAAAAATCAAAAAAGAAATGGAAAAGAAGGAAGGTGGTACCGAAAGTGGTTAAATAATTTCACGATTCCCATCCGTAATACTTTGGATGCAACGGACGGCATCTTGTTTTGCAAGCGACAAAGGCATTCCAGTTAAGAAATGAAGAATGAGCCCGCAAGGTAAAAAAAAGGCACGAATGTGTGTTCACTCACGAGGCGCATAAAAGTGCATAAGAGATGGCTATCTTTTAGTATAGCCATATGTGGAAAAAAAGAAGACATAGGTAGAGAGAGCTTGCATTATACCGTACGTCCATTTATCGTCGGCTTTTCAGCTTCTCTCTCTAGGCAAAAAGGGGATAGAGCTTTGTGCTTTCGCCACCCTGAAAGAGGGATAGGTTTCTTCTCTAGCCTTCAAGGGAGAATATTCGGGTCAGAGTTTGAGAAAAAATATTTTTTTTACTAGCTTGTACAAGAGCGTACATGCATGCTTCTTCTTCTTTTTTTTTTTGTTAAAGGAGGTCGTTCACGCGGATAATGAACACGTTCGTCGTAGGTGTGATGGAATGGCTCGCGCGCTTAAAAGATCGGTTGACGACGTTCGTTAAATTAGTGTCGCAATTTGCTTTTCTACACTTCCTTTCCGGAATATCATCTTCTTATACTAATTATGTTTATATTTATATATTTTTTTCCTAAATCTTTCACTAAATAATTCGATTTTTATGTATTCAATTGTTGCCAACAAAAAGTGACTTTTTATTATTAATTAACTTTTATCTTCTTCCGTCCACTAATATAGATAAAACATTTTTTGGTTAGGTAAAACGATCTTTTGCCCAGTAATAATGGATATATTTGCCATTTTTAATTAGACAAGATTGGTTAACAAGAAGTTATTTCGTAAACTTTGATATTTTCTAGCGTACTATTTAAATTCAATTATGATTTTATATTATTTAAGTTTTAATTTTTTAGTTTTCTAAAATACATACCTACAATTTAATTATGCAGAAAATACAAAAATTTCGTTTAGACTAATGTTTGCAAATATATCCTAGTATTATTTATGTTACGTATATACTAAATTTAGATTTCCTACGCTTAATCTTAAAAGCAAGAACATTGAGCTACACACATTCAGACATAATATATCACTTTTATAAATTAAATTTAATAAGTCACCATTCGTCAAATACATTAATTGTTTTTAAAACTATGTGGTATTGTTTTAATTGAAAGAATAAAAACAATTAATTTAAAAAATTGATAGGTTATGTTTACGCAGTATGTTCTCTTTGTATAAATCAAAGTAGTATATGCATATACTTTTTGCATTACAAAATGAAAAATCATAATACACGGGAAATTTGAATTTTCGATTATAGACTGGAGATATAAAAAGAAAAAAAAGGTGTAAGTTACTTCACAAATCGATTTTTCCAATTAGCCCGCGTACGCGAACCTGATTTACGAGGGAGCGAGGAAGCGGTATTAAAAAAAGAAATAATACATTAAAGAGAAAAGAGCTCGTACATCATGTGACAAGGTTGTCCAAAAAAAAGAAAGATAAAATGTTTGGAAATGAATAGAAAAGAAAATCAAGGCAATTGTCGACAACTCTACCTGGGCCCAATGATGATTAAAAGCTCAATAATCGTTGATTAATGATTCAATTAAAGAGTCGAAAAGAAGCCGCTCGCAACACCTTATTGGCATGAATCGAAGGGCGGGAGGGAGGGAGGGAGGGAGAGAGAGAGAGAGAGATAGAGATAGAGAGAGAGACTATTGGCGCTTCTTTCGAACGGGTTAACGAGGTCATGCTCTAACCACGTTTGCCTCGATAATTAATAAAAAGATTAATTACGACGATATGGGTGAGCAGGCGAGAGGTATCTTCGGTTAAGCCTCCTCTTCCTTGTTTGGCGCTTCCTATATATACACACATATACAAACCTTTCTTTTTTTTTCTTTCGTCATCATCTCGTTTTAACAGTTTTGCTTCTATATACATGCGTATTCCAGGTATTAATTTTATAATAATTTTTGCCTTTTCTCAAAATAATAAAATTTTATCGCATAATTTACAGTTATATATTTGGTAATTTTATTATGAAACGTATATTATACACACTGAGAGAAGTAATTCTTTAAGTGAAATACACCGATTCATTTGAGAAATTAAAAAAAGAAGTCTTTGATTCAAAGACATAAATATTTATTGTGAAAATACTGTCGATAATAATAAGTACACGTGTAATTTGAATCAAATGTATTCACTTCTTTGGTTGAAATGCATATATCTTAATAGTTAAGAAATAGATATTGAAAACTAAGAAGTAATTTTTTCGTATTAAGTAAATTTATTTCTTTGCATTAAATAATCTTGAATTCATAATTACATGCAGTTATACGAAAAAATATATATGTCTTTTGTGCGCTACGAATGTTTAATTATTAACGTTTAAATAATAGATTAAAAAATATTAATCTGCGGATCCAGACAAACTAACGGGCATAACCACCTCTGTGCGCGCGCATGTGTATTGTTTATAAGCAAGGTTAGCGTGCCGGTATAAAATAATATAAAATAAAGTCGCACGGCGTGTGCCTGATGGTGTTTGTCTACATCAGAAATTTCGTCTCGTGCCTCGCGCTCTTTTTGCGTATAAAATTGCTTTATGTGCCGCCGTCCTATTACATTGGTTCGACTATGGATGAATTATTGAAAGAGTAGAATCTACCACATTTGATTACGCTATTTAAAAGTAGGCAAAAAATTCTATTTTATGTATATTTATAGTATACGTGCATAACCTCGTACGCTTCTAACCTCACTTTTCACACAGTTTTTCACGTCACTCAGAATAATCTAACTCACATTTGTAACAAGTTGATTGTGAGTAATAATAATAATTTTAATCTTAAAATAATGCAATATTGACTGCTTAATAATAATTTAGGACGATCGTGCAAAAACAAATGTTCTAGTATTGTTTAAAAGAGTACTTCTTGTAACCAATGAACGTACGTCTTAACTATAAAGAAATATTCGTTTTAACCAAGTCGTACTATCTAAACAAATATTTCTTTATCCCAAAGCAATATTCATTTTCTTCATAATCAAATCCCAGTGTCTTTGTGTCAAAGAATTACTTCTCTCAGTGCACAAATGAATTTATATTTTACGTATAGTGGCGCGGTATGGGATTGATGGATATGTGTATATTTTCGGTCGATCGTCAAAGTTAAGCAACACGAAGCGCGGTTCCTACGTAGATGGGAGATTGCACACAGCGATGGTTTCCACACTTTATAAGATGATATGTCACATTTTGTACGTGACATTGAAATAATACACCAATTGCGTGGAATGAAAAATAGTATTTTTTGTCATTTGTAGGAAAATATGATAAGTATAAGAATATGTATAAGTTGCATCGATGCAATTTCAGTGTGACGGACTTTAAGAATTTGTTTGCGCTGCCGCTGCGGATGCTAATAAAACCTTCGTCGGAGTTAACGTACCAGGTCTACATTATTAAGATGATTAAAACCAGATTACTCAGATAAGTCTTTAGAAATATGAAAGTCTTTCAGTTTTAATAATACGATTTGGTTATAGGTTTGATAACCTATTAACATTAAATTTTCTGTATCGAAAATTTTCTTGCTGCCATAAATCATTTTCTGTTATCTTAAACATTTTCTTACTTTTTTAAATATACAAAAAAATATTTCGATACTTTGTGTTTTTGCTTTTTTATTTCCAGATACCCGCAATCAGACTGTCCTAAAAAAAGAGATATCATAGCAAAAAAGAGAAAGAGAGACAGCGAAAGAGAGAGAGAGAGAGAAGGAGCGAATTTTTTAAGTAGAGGCAGTGCAAGAAAATGCTTCAATGTTTGACATCAAAAGACGCAGCGATCTATCAATTCCCGTAAAAAAATGATTTCATGTGTCACACATGTAATAAACATGTATACTACATGTATTCAGGTACATGTAGCCTACATGTACCTTATGAAAATTTCTACATTTTGTACAAGTCGTCTATGTGTAGCTTCCATGTAGATATTGTAAATATTTAGTGTACCTGAGATAATTATGGAGTGCACTCTATAAACATTTCAGATACACTAAATATTTATAATATCGACACATAAGCGACATGAGTGTTAAGGTTGAAAAAAGAAAGTATCCACACGCTTATAATATACATATTCGTTATACATTTGGCAGATATCACATGTATAAAACATCAACCCCACACGAACCAAACACGAATGTACGTGGATTTCTGATAAGGGATTCGGTCACAAGATACATGCGTGATACATGTTTTAAACAACATGTCGCACACACGTTTTTTATATGTGTATTACATGTAATTTTTTTACGCGGGAGGTATCTACACTTTACAACATAAGAATTATGTTAAAAATATTGAATTAAAAATTTGAAAAAATTCATTTGAGTAGTTTGAAACAAAAGTAAAGGCACGACATTTCGATTTTTTACAAAAAAATAAATTTGTTAATAATAATTGAATAAACAATTTTCGGTCGGTAATTATTGGTCTGAAAAGACATCAATTTTCAACGCAAAAATCAAAATCTAATTACAAATTTAAAAATCTAAAAAAATTTGAGCATACTGTTTAAAATATGCCCAAGGGCATGGCATTCAGGAATTTTTCGAAAATTTATTCTTTTGTTTATAAAAAAATATTAAAAATGACCATTTTCTGAGTCCGACATCCCCTTAAAACAAAACCACAACAGAAACCAGCTAAGAAATAAAAAAAGCCCAGACCACAAAGTTAAACAAACAATCGTTTTCTCAAGACTTTACAACTCCGCGAAGAATTGCAGTTCTCGGTGAATTTGAAAAGTATACGCGTACACTTAGGCACCCAGGGGGGATGCGAAACGTAGAGGAAATTTTCGAAAAGCCAAAAAAAGAAAAAGAATAAATATAAAAGAGAAAGAAAATGATAATAAGAAAAATGCATCGGCAAACGGTGCATTCCAAAGTCAGGCGACCACCACTTAAATATAAATTTCCTTTTGAGCAAGCGACTTTTCTGGTTATTTACAGCGAACGGCAAATTTATTGCAGACTCCCCGTCAAAAATGCTAATGCTCAAGCCGACTTACGCACATATGTATATATACCTATATACCTTCGTTTTACACATACCTCCCGGAAATCATGCGACAATAGAGTAAGAGACGCCTCCTTTTATCGATATTGCCGAGTAAATTTTCCTCTAACTTTTCCGGCAGGCGTCTTTTTTTTTCTTCACTTACGAGACTTAAATCTATGAGTATGTAAACCTTTACGTTTTCTTACGAACACGAAGTGCCGGTGTGTAAACGTTGGTTAATTAAATCAAAACTATAAGTGAACAATATTTATTATATTCAAGTTTAATTGTCGAAACTTGAATTTTTAATTGTTACTTAATAAAATTAATTATGAATACGTTGAAATAATTATTACGTTGCAGTGACAATTAGTGTTTTGCGATCTGTTTTGTAGCAAAAAAAGTCGCATGTTATGCCTTTCTAATGGACGTAATTAATTTTTTTTCTAGAAAGTGTATCAAACTCAACTTTACAATTCACCCAACCAACATTGAACAATCTTAATGCTTTTAAATATCATCCAAAAATCTTCATTCCAAACATATCAAGAGAACGATATTCATTATGGAATATCAATAATTGTTCCACTAACCTAAAACTAAATATTAACCTAAGAACTTTGTCCATTCCAATAATAATACTGCATTCTTACTTTCGCCCTATTATTTCAACACTTATCCCTTATTTATTCAACCCACTGGTCGTTCAGTCGATCCCTTTCATTATTATTATTATTATTATTATTATTATTATTATTATTATTATTATTATTATTATTATTATTGTATCTCATCGTCACCTTGTGCCATTTTCATTAACTTGGTATACATTCCAATTCAATGTACAAGAAAAATATACATAGAAAAATTTATGATATATTCTCTATAATTTGAAATATGAAAACAATTTACGAAAATTTGATGCAATAATTTCCTAGTAGTAGTTACGAGGATTTTTTAGTAATAAATTAGACATTTTTTAATAATCAAGTGTTATACTGCAAACTCCAACAAATAAACTTGTTACGGCATACGCAAATTCCTAAAAAATTTAATTTATTTTTGTAAATATATAACATATTATGCTTAATAAGGTTTTAAAAAATTAAAATTATTTTTCAATTTCTTATGGTCCAGAAAGGTTTTTTAATTTAAATAAATGAATATAAATAGCATATAACGTAAAATGTGGGTTTTTTATTTATTTAAATTAGAACACCTAGCTGATTCTCTAGAAATTGAAAAATTATACTTTTATTAATAAGAATTAAATATTTGATAAAAAAGAAATCGGTAAAAAATAGTTTATTATCAACTAAACCGACGCGGTGGCGGAGTGGCGGAGACGCACCTCGGCCGGTCACGGAAGTTAAGCAGTATTGAGCGCGGTACCCAAGTGGATGGGTGACGCTCTCGGTCGCTTGGCTTTCGTGGCGGGTTAGGTGTTTTTTCACACTTCACAACGTGAGCGGGAGGTGTGAAACATTCGGTTTCGGTGTCAAGGCCTACGCAATGTGACTTTGACACTCAAAAAGAATGGTTCGAATACACCGGCCATCTCGGGTGAGGTTTTCCCTGCTTCACAGGTTTCCCTCATCCACGGGCATAATCCCGGGCGAATGCGAGATGGTGGGGTTTTTAAGGGAGGGATAAAGCACCTACACATAGCTGGTAGGTGGACACCGTTAAAGTCCCCAGGGGATAAACGGTAGGAAGTGCCAGGAAAAAGAGGGCACAAAAATCTAGAATAAAAAAAAAATCTAGAATAGTTTATTATCAACTATAAAACAGCTATATTTCTAATCTCAAACCATTAAAAAAGACCATTTATAAAAAATGTATACTTTTACTAAATTTTTACGATAAAATATAAAAATTAAAATTTATATATGTCCCAGAATCACTAATAAATTAATAACTAATAAGTAATTTTTCACTAAAAATTAAGAATATTCAAAAGTTATTTATTTATTGTCGGTATAAAATTACAAACGTTATGTAAGTATAATATTTTAATTCTGGTATAGAAATAATGTATATAGGTCTAACATGTAAAAGCTAAAAACTACTTAACGACTACAATTCTTTTAAACGTTTGATTTTAACGAGATTAAACTTCATCGCGCGCATTACAAAACTTAATTTTCTCCGACGTTACCATTTTTTTTAATAATTCAGCAAATGAAAATATCGATTGCACAATAGCACAATAAGCTCAGTTATTTATTCGTCTTTCTTCGCAAAATTAAATTTAATATTAAAACGTAAAATAGCCTAGTATATGTACAAATAAACGTGGAATTTTCAATTCAAGCTTATAGTAAAAATAAGAAGGGGGGGGGGGGTCGTGAAGGGGCGAGTAAAAAAAGAACAGAGGGAGCAAAGAAGAAAATCTCCAGCAAATATTTGCGAGTGAGCATTAAAAATCTAAAAGCGAGATATATTATCTCATTCGGTAATACAAACAAGGGTCACTTTTTCTTTTCGTTCTTTCAATTCAATTCACCTTTTTCTTCTCTTTACAATTTTTATTTTATTTTCGTTGTTATTAATCTCTTCTTTTGTTTTATTTTACACGGAGAAGAACAATATAATATGTATTGAAATAATCCGTAGTAAAAATTACTATATTGTGTAGGAAAAGTGTGACATACTCAAGAGGGATTTTGTTACACTTATACTAAATGTTGCTGTAGGTATAGAAATGTATACCAACATCAATTATCAAATATAATTATATAACACTAACAGAAATTGCTATATTGGATAGTAAAAATTGTACTATAGTAGAATTTATAAAATTAAGATACAATATTTAATATGTAATTTTATAATCAATCTTATGTGAATAGCAAATTTTACTATCAAGTTGACGGGATATCGAACCCAAGTTACAGGAATCTACACCTTTCAACATAAGAATTATGTTAAAAATATTGAATAAAAAATCTGAAAAAATTTCAGTAGTGTTTAAAACATGCCTAAGAGCATGACGTTTACGATGTTCTTAAAAATTTATTCTATTGTTTATAAAAAAATATTACCATTTTTTGAGTCCGACATTACCTTAACAAAAGTTCTCACATCCTATATAGTGAAATGTATATACTACATATATTAAAATTTGTATAATATTGTAGAAATATTTTATATGCGCATATACGTTCATTTCTTTTTCAGTATTCAATTGTTTTGAGACGACTTTTTAATTTAAGGCTATTCTAATTGCTTCGTTCGTCCAATAAGTGGCGTGTATAAAATTTTTTATTTCTCCAGTTCTTCTCGCAAATGCTCAAAAATGTATCAATTAGTATATATGAAACAAAAAAATATTTAGTTATTATGTGAAATGTATCTTCCGTTCAGCGTATATTGGATATTAAAAAATATTATATCTAAGTTTTACTATATTACATAGCAAAAATTATTATATTGCTGAGATGTTACACTTTTCCTATAAAATATAGTAATTTTTAATATAGATTATTTTAATATTTATTATACTATTTTTCTCAGTCTACTATTAAACAAAAATGATATATAAATAATATTCCGTTGGATCATCTAAAAATATACCGTGTCACCTATCTCTAATTCATTGCCGATTTCCTTTCTCACCGAAAAAAACTAGTGCAAGCCTATACCAATATATATAGACCCTCCCACCCTCCAATGAATTGAACGTCTGCTTCCCACATGCGGCAGTTTCCGGGAATAAGCAGTTTCGAGAGTCACCAAAAATTAACACAGTACCTTAGTTAAATTTAAAATATATTTGAAGTATTTTTAAAAAAAAATCCGGTCATTTTATCAAATATAAGTTCGTAGCTAAGGTTTATTTTTTCCATAACTTTCAATTAAATCAAGATATTTGAGCTTCTTTTTTAGGCACGATCGTTGCACGAGAGTGCCTTATATTTTCACCATCGCCAAAAATGTAACACCATAAATAATTGTTTATTTATACATAAGAACATTATTTTGTTAAGAAAATAAGCAGTTTCAAATGTTTATTAAAATGTATGTGTATAAGTATGTATGTAAGCAAGTTAATCGAATAACTCAGCCAATTTTGAACCAATTTGGCTGAAAATTTTATAATATCTTCTACATAAATAAAGAAGTAAACTTTTCTATTCTGGACCAAATTGATCGAATAGGTCTTGAACGGTGGTATTTTTCAAAATGATACTAAAACGTTTTTCTACGAAGTTATATAAAAAAATTAAATAATCTAAAATATAAATACAGAAAATGTTTAAATATAAAATATGCTCGCAATTTGGAGGTCCTAGGTTTGATCCC
Organism: Theocolax elegans; assembly: GCA_026168455.1. Lineage (NCBI taxonomy): Eukaryota > Metazoa > Arthropoda > Insecta > Hymenoptera > Cerocephalidae > Theocolax > Theocolax elegans. The sequence continues at coordinate 100,041,669 of CM047426.1, read as the reverse complement.
GGCCCCGGCCGAGTGATACAAGCACCACTGGGGAATGTATTTTCAACAAGTGCTTTCTTAACAAAGACATCGTATGACTTCCATCGCTGATTAGCACTGATTTGGGAGCATAAAAAGAGCTACGTTAAAATAATTAAAAAAAAACTAAATAAAATGTGTGATAATTTTTGTATTATATCTTTTTACGTACAACTAAATACTGGCAAGTTATACGCGTAAAAGTGTCAAAATAGTGCAAAAAAGCGGTCGAAACTAAATAAACTAAATAAATATTGATTTTATGTAAAAATTTTAAAGATAAGAAATGTTTATCACAAATAAAAGAAAACTTATCTATTGAACATTTCGTACTCGCATTGATACTTTTCCTGATTAATACAAAAAACCGGTTTGAAGAGCGTAAAATATACAAAGAAGACGGTTTTTAGACCTAGATAAATTCATTTTGTTTGAAATCAGTTTATTATTAACTTTTATTTCAAATTTTGTTTGACCCATTTATATATAACGAAACTATTTTAATAAATTATGAGACTCTGTTCTCTGATTTTTTTCCATAATGGACTTACCGTAGAATATCTCAGGAACCATTTCATTGAATAGGCTGAAATGTTGACAGTATCTTTTAAATATGATTTAAATCCACTTAAGCGTTTGTAACTTGTATAATAGAAATAACATTTGACAAATAAATATAATTATAAACAACGTCAAATATTCTTTCAAAACGTGACCATAGCTAAACAAATAATTGTCCAGTGTTGAAAAAAGCCAATAAATGGTTAATAACTTTTCATTTAAATAAATGATTATCCAATTAAATATTAGACAACAAAATTTTCCATTAAGAATGTCAGTGTCATCTATCCATTACTGTAAAAAAACCATAATTCGGTTAATTTTTAAGAAAAAATGATAAAATTCCTCCTTAAAATCAACAATTATTCAAAGAATTTATCATAACAATCTCCATTAACTTAACCTCTTTAGCATAAAAATTAATCAACATATTATCAACTATACAAATTTCTTCGTACGTATAAACGGATTAAATTTAAAAGAAAGTAATCATTTAACGCAAAATACAAGAAATTACAACACTTCACCGAGTCATAATACCAGTTTTTCATTGATTTAAAAGGTAATACAGGAACCTTTGGTGCCAAATACCCTTTTTAACAGTTGATGTTAATCTCCTGATTTAACACTGATTTACTAGCAATGCATACATACATATCGATGGGACCTTTAAAAATACGCACAGAACTCGGAGATGCAAATTACTTATAAATTAGTAGTTTCAAACTCCCGGCAATATCTTGATCTTTAGGGACCTACTTTTGTGTGTATATGTGCGAGAATGCAGTTTTATATTCAATTTTGACTTGGAGCTTTTAAAATGCGAATAATAAAGTCTGTTTCGTTTCGAAAAGTAATTGTTGATATTTCATTGTTACGAAGAAATTTAATAACGTCATTTCATTCAACTTAGCTGCCAATTAAATTATCGTTAAACTGTTGTAATAGTTTTCTTATTTTGTTAATCAAATTACTTTTTTATTTATGAATTTTATTTATACTATTATTAATAATTTTATGTTTTATTTGTTATTTAAAACATTTCATAAGTAATCATATAACATATTGTTATAGATTCCTGCCTGATGATGAATTATATCTACATTTCTAATTGTTAATTATATACTGTTCTTTTTTATTAGAGCCAATTAAACGAAAAAATGTGATTAATAATACGACAAATGCTCGTGATGCGAAAAAATATGAAGCACTTGTCAACATGACTATTTTTATATGACAATTACGAGCGTTTGTTCGAGTTTAATTAGGATAAATAAAACAATTTGTCTCATATTATTCAACTTTTTATTAAAGTAAAATATAAATTTTGAACTATTCTTCAATTGGCAAACATCAATCTATTATCATATCCTTGCGTTAAACATAAACCAAGTTTGAGTCTCGTTATGATCTATTAAAGTGATATTAGAAATGGACAACTGGAAAATTTAATAAAATCGTGTTAATTTTTGTAAATACTACAAATATTATACAAACTATTTTGATTGGAAATACGTTACGTAAATATTGTTGAGATTATGGTCATTACATAAGTTTGACTAATAATATGAGCCAAAAAACATTTGATCGCAGGATATTTTCTAGCAATTTTTATTACCTTGTTCTAAGATTGATATTTCTATTGGAGCATTAGTATAATGAAATCACATATTGACAAAATATATGAAATTACTATTCTTTATAATGAATATTATATGAATCGATTTTAGTAAAAATTATAACTTTTCTTGCAAATTTGACAAATTTTCTAATAATTATTATGATTTTATCACTCTGTGAATTCATTACTAAAGATTATGATAATTTTTGTTTATTTTTTAATTGAAATATTTTGTACGTAAATAGTCACATTAAAATTGATATAAATAAAATTTTTTCTTACGCAAATCTCACTAAAAAGTTTCAATTAAAGCTAGTTAATAAGATCTAAATTTAAAAGTATATTAAATAAAGAAAAGGTTGAGATTAGTAAAAATTTCGTCAGTTTCGAAATTTAAAATTTATAATGAAAATGGCCTCTCTCTCTCAATCATCAAATCGTGCTCCTTATCGTAACTCACCTTTCTTTTCCTCTTATTATTTACAAAATCTATATTTTTTCGAAGATATGATCCTGACCTCTTAAAAAATATTTCAAAAAAATTTTGGTTGCGTTATGCTAAATACCTAATGAGTACAAAAACGTTTAATTAATTACCTTTTTTTGTTTTAGGTAAAGTTAGAAAAATTAATGGGTCTAATATATTATTCCTTCCTTCATCTTTACGGGGTATTAACCGTGCGGATCAATTATCGTAATTATAGTATTCAAGTGGCTCATTACGGGAGACTAAATATATATATATATATACACAAACATATATAAGTAAACTAGGTCAATAGATAAATTTATCTTACTTACATTAAATCGGTAATAATCATATTTTACGCTGTATATACATTGAATACGCAAGTGAAATCGTTTAATATAAATAACGCGAATCATTACATTATTTCGAAACGTTGTACAAACAATTTTAAATTTTCACCGTAGATAAAGGGTATACACAGGGAGGTATATTGTTTATATACTTGTATTCTTATTTTTCGCACGAAGGTGAAGTAAGTATACGGTATGTATCTCGGAAGAGAAATAAAATTCATTATATTAATTAAACCAAGTGTAAGACATTGGTTTACGCGCGAAACATTAGGGATAAAGATATAAATCATGTAGAAAAAGTAGCGAATTAATTGAAAGTATAATACACGATAATTTATACAGGTAAAAAGAGACATTTAAACATAGATGGAAACATTTTTTATTTTATGATCCACATATATTCATTCTCTTTTTGTCTATATTTTCATAGGCACAGATGCATGGTCATCCATATCCATACTCATAGACAAATATTTGATTGAAAATTACTAGATATTTTTTATTAAAGATGGGACAAACTGTTAGAATAAGAAAAATGACTGTACTGTATGATAAAATTGAATGTACCTATAGTATATATATAATATCCTTGTAGAAATCTTAACCAGTTTCTAGCCGGTGCATAGCTAATTTTAAAGAGAAAAGTGTTTAATTATGTTTGTATATTGTAATTAATTTAAACAATTTATTGCACGTGTATATTCGTAACATATCTTTATTAATTGATAAAATTACTTAGACATTGTTTTTATTTAATTTCTAATACAAATATTATTTATAAATGTTTCCATTTGATTAACGCATTGACCAGTTTTTTCTTTATTCATTTTCAAAGTCATTACCCATTCATATCCATAGACATAGATTTTCACATATATCTATTTTTTCATCCATCTATACACACATTCGTATAATTCTCTACACAACTATATTCCAATACATAATCAGAAATAACGTTAACATATGTGATGCGTTGCGATTGTAATAAACCAAATGTGGCCTTGAAATAAGAAAATCCGATGGAGCAAGCTGATCCTTGTTGGCTAATACTATAAAGTTTTGAATATATCGGAAAACCGATAAACAAATCGACGAAATATCATATATATGCGAGGAACTTTTACGATGGCTCCGTATGAAAAAAAAGTTTTAAACTTTGCTACATTGGTATAATTGGTATAATAAAAATTGCTCGTAGCGTCAAATATTTAAACATAGCGTACGATATTGTTGCTGAAAATAGTTTTAAAATTGTTTCACATGAGGCCGTTAATTAGAATTTGAAAAGTGTATATATATATATATATATATATATAAAACTTGAATAATGCACTAATAAATCGGGAAACCAATTAAAACAATTTTGCATACCGTATATATAGGAGAGATATATTATTGGTTAAAAACCCCGAAGCGCAGTTAAATCGATTAAAATACCACTTGTGTAGAAATTCACGTTAATTGAAAACATCTGATCGCACCCGAAAATGATAGAGAAAAGAACCAACACTTCTAAAACGACTTTCTTTTACTCCTGGATAATTGACGTGGCATATACATCTATATATAATATATCTGTGTGTATATATATTTATAGCGTGGGACAACTTTCCTCCCTTCCCTTTTTCTTCGTCTTTTTTTTACCGCGTCAAAGGGCGCACAAAGAAGAAACGCGCGGGCGACAAATGCCGAATCTCTCTCTCTCTCCCTCTCCTCGAGAGCGCGTATCCTCTTGAGCAATCGGATTTCGTTTCACAGAAGCCGAATATACAGTTTGAATGTCGGTATATAAGATGAAGGAAAAAAAACTAAGAGGCCTGCAAACCATCGAGGAAACCGTCAAAAGGTTTGTTGTCTCTCGGTTACGATCGGCAATTAGTTTACTTTTCCCGATAAAAATCGAAATTCAAGTTCGAATGTATGTATTTTTAAATCATGATAAATATGCGTCGAATGAAAATAAACAGTTACACTAAGAAAAATTTTTTAGTAAAAATTACTATTTTAATGGTAAACGAAGGACAGACTTACACAATTAAAAGATGACCATTTTCTGAGTTTGACATACCCTTAATAATAATACTACAACATCGCATTATGGGAGTACAAAACAATTAATTGAAAATAATATTAATCAACATAGCGATTGAAATCTGAAAAATACAGAAATATCTTTTAAGATTCCCAAACTACACATTACGTAGGTTATCGCAATTACTTTGAATACAACTACTCTCAACAAAAAAATGATGATGATAAAAATGAATATATTTACATGCAAGATAGCGCACGCGCGTGCGCGTGTGTGTGCGTGCAGAGTGTAGATAGAAGGATGGTGGAGATCGGCATTCACTCGGGAGGGAATAATTCTCTTGGTTCTATCTCTCGCGGGGGCAATTAGTCGGGTACGGTAGCCGCCCACGTCGCTGGACAATTAATAGATAGACTGGGCACGGGGGGATTTTAATGCTCGCGATCGTTCCATCCGATCGAAGATATATATGCAACCAACCTAGATATGAAACTCTGAGGGATGAGACTGTTGTCCATGGTGCTACGCTAAATTTATACTTATCCTTAGTGTCTGTCGGCATAACCCGTACTTTCATTTTCCCATAAATTTCTTCATTTTCTTGAACAAAAATACAATCCATTCATAGTATATTAAATTTTACAATTTCTTAAATAGCATACTTTATATTATTTTAAATGCGACGTTATAGCCGGATTCAATAATCTCCGCTTTCCGGTGGAAACGCCGAAAATACTTTTTAACCCTTAGAGTACCGGTATGACGCACATATATGCGTCATGCTACGACTCGCAAACATTTAGTCTCAGTTTGAGTTAAAATTGGGGATCTATCATCACTTTTTCATAAAAACAATACGCATTGAAATTTTCTAAAGTCCTGGTACTCTAAGGGTTGAAGAAAAGAAAAACCCTTGCACGGTCGATTCTCTCAGAGGGAATTCCATTGAATTACCAGTACACCGGTTTTACTGGTACCACCTCAATTTTCAATCGTATTATAATTTTCTTGCATTTTTAAGGTTTTATAATATAGCAGATTTCTTGTAGAATCCACTGTCACCACCAATACGCGAGAGATACTTAAAAACACTACTATACCTATACAAAATCGCGAAAACCCCACGTAGCACTACTAAGAAAATATAAAACCAATATATCTCCGCGAAATCTCCTACTTCAACCGTTATAAACGCATTTGATCAACACTCGGATCACTACTATCAACGCCACACTAATTAACGTATTTACTTACCAATTTGAAGAATATACTAATTACAATGGAAATACTGGTAGTGATGATATTTGGAAACCAGAAAATCCTTTATTTAATTGGTAAGTCGCTTTTAAACAAAATCTCTATTTCCAAAAAAGTACTCTCTATCAACTCCTATCCTAATGCACTTTGTAAGTACAATTGGGAATGAAAAATGATGTATTATACTCTATGATATCGAAACATTTAATTGGTTCACTAAAGTTTGATTTTCAGTTGTGTATTCATGTTATAAGGTGCTACTTAACTATAAAGTTAATAGACATTGTGATACTAACTTATACAAAACTGAAAAGTTGCAAATTACAAAATTTCTACTAAACTGTCAATCGAACAATTTATACACACTATTCGTTCATCCTATGTATAAAATACGAATTGACGACCATCTTATTTTTATTTATAAACTATCATTTTGCTCAGTATCGCAAGTATGGTAAATTGCTTATAACACCACGTACAGTATACAACACTCAATTTGCACGTTATAATGTTTAACTTACAAGCAGTAAAAAAAATGCTCGTTTAAACTACAGCTCACTCATTCGTAACGTTATTATTATCAATAGTTATTAATTGTTTATTAAAGTGCGTGAAATGTATCTACGTAATCTATCGAATCATTTATAAGATTCTCTCGCGGCTATAAAACCAATCGATTCACGCAAACGAAACCAATTATATACATGATCGCGTGTGTGGTTTTGTTTTATACTATATTCTCGGAGGTTATACTAAGTCAGTGCCACACATACACGTCTATAATTATGTATATATATATATATATAACTCGGAGAGAATTTCTACAATTGGCAGTTTTTTGCTGAGCGATCGTAGAGATAAAAACAAAGGATTTCCAATTTGAGAAAATGATTGAGCGCAAGAGGGGTTCGCAGCAATTTCACTGACCGGACGAATGTATATATGTATTCATTGATGGGTGTAAAAAAAATTTTCAATCTTAACAAATAGTTTGAAAGATTTTCATGGAAGTATTTTGATTTCCTTGAAAAGATACACGAGATACGTAAGATTCGTAATTCTGAATTCTTGTATGCACATTATTAAAAATTAAATTTTCTAAGCAACTTTTATCTTTACTTTTAATGGAGAGATTGGATTGTTAACGAAACCTGAATTTTGTCAACAAAATTTGGATTTTATTAATAAAACTTGCAATACGTTTAAATAAATTGAACCTTATTAATTAAACTTGAATTTCGTTACAGAAACTTAGATTTTGTCAACAAAACTAGAATTTTTGTAACAAAATTTAAAGTTTGTCTACAAAAGTAGAATTTTGGTAAGATAACTTAAAGTTAGTCAATAAAACACGAATTTTTACAATCAACTGAAGTGGTATGCTGCTATTTTATGTTACGTTATAATTTCATACGTTATACACAAAACTCGTTAATTTCCACAATGAGATACATCGTAAAATATTCACAAATTTTAAAAATGGTTGACCGTATCCGGAAAAGAAGAAAAGAGATGTGAAACAAAGCGACATAGCACCGGAGTACGAAAAAGAAATAATGTACCAATACCAAAGTTTAGCGAAACGCGATTCCGTCTGGTATAAAGAAGGTTCACATTTCTTGAACTTAAACTCGTATAGGTACTTTTTTGGTTTCTTCTTCGCGTGCACATACATTTGATGGTCATCTGGTTGGATCCGCCATCGATATATAACGTCGTGGTATCGCGCAGTTTCGATCGCATTGGTCATACATATATATATAGACACACACACAGAAGCGAAGAAATAACTTGAGGTCTCGCACAATGCGAAAGAAATTTTTTTTCCTCAAAGATTTGCGAGCTCGAAAAGATTATACAATGCCGATGACGTAAAAAAATATATATTTTACGTTATGTAAGGGATATATCATACGTGGTAGAAGTATCTTATCATTTTTTTGACGAAGTATAATGCTTTCCGCTAGATAATGGTAAAATTTATATTTTATCATATTATTATAGTATCACGTGAATAATTTTAGACAAGTGCCTTGGTAGACATTTTACATTGGACAATACCTGATAAAATACATATCATTTTATCATTTATTGGTCGAAATTTGGCATGTTAAAACGTTCGTACCAAAAAATAACGTAATTTGGGAAACATTTCTTTTAACGTACTTATAAGGACATGCAATTTGAGAAATAAATTTATTTATAATCAATCAAAATAAAGCTGGCATTGATAGCAATTATTTAAACATTAGCTTGTTTGAATAGCTTAAAATGTTTAAAGTAATATTTAATTAAAAATAATAGCTCTTGATGTAATCTTTTTTCCCGTTTTTGGATATAACTGTGGGTTAACTAAAACTTGAGTTATTTAACCTTTAGACTGCCGGACTGGCTCATATATGAGCCACCTGTGACCTTGACAACTACTCTAGAGATATGAGGTGTTTTTATGTATAAATTTTGCACATCAAAAATATCAATTTATAAGGCAAAAATGCCGGCAGTCTAAAGGTTAAATTAGCGTAAAGTAACCGGCCTAAATCATAGGTCTTCTTATTTGGGCCAAAGAATCATATTCCCTATTTCGAATATAAATTTGTTTTTCAAAGCCCATATCTTCTTTTTGTTAAAATTAGCTTTTGATATTATAAAAGCATCTAACAACATTTGGCGAACAATCACATCAGAAATCAGAAATCAGCCAAATGTTGCTATAGTTTTTCTTATCGTCATTTCACATAAATTATTGTAAAAGTTCAAATCATATTATAATAGTAAAAATTTAGATGGTTTGCTGTAATTGGGTATAATTATTACTCTTTTGGTTTAAACGCACTGATGACCGCTACTATTTTTTATTGAAAATTGTTAAATGAGCATTAATTTCTAAATTAAAATATGTTATACATAAATACAATTAAATGTTAACCAACTAATACATCGCAATAATAGAGAGAAGAAGAAAATACCGACGATCAACAAATTAACGATTTCGTAACCGAACAAATCATAGACAAATTAAACAATGATTTACGGTAAACCATAATCCGTATAGTGTACAGCAAACCACTCAAGATCGCTGAACAGAACTCAAAAAAATGGTGAAAGGTATTCTCTTGGTACATCTCTAACCACGCGTTTAGAAAATATCGTAAAATTCACACACACGCGCGCGCGCATAACAGCTTGGAATCTATGTATATATAGATCTACGAAGCATAAGAAGAGGGAGTGCAACGGCGACGAACTACAAAGGCGGTCGTAAGTCAAGAAATAGGCTACACCGAGTGTAAAACAAGAGCGAGGCATCGGCAGGTCGAAAGAGGGAGAGAGAAAGAGAGAGGTCAAGACTTGGGCACGCACATCCGTACCCCAAGTCATTTCCCGAGTGGTGATTTAAAGGCTGGTATAGAGAATAAAAGACACTGAACGCTTTCGTGACTAGCTGTGTAAGCTTCCTATATACTCTCTTATATGTATGTCTATGTACATATAAACTACACCTGCATTTACTCTTCGTGCATTTTTGGTGCTGATCGTTGTAGGTCTTGATTTTTGGGGGAATTACAATCTTTGTAATGTAAGGTTAGAAAGTATGAATTAATATTGAACACTTTTTAGTATTTATTTCGTCCTTGTTTGTACAAACCATTTTAATTTTTCGAATTTAGATGTGATTTAGGATTTAAAATCTACTGATTCCATTACCTCTTCATATTTATGGTGTCACTACTAGATCCTAACTTTTATGGGCCATCAGTATTAGTTATTCTGATTTCCCATCTTCTAATCGATATGAATCACGATGCCCTATTTCTTTAACTTTTGGTTCTGATGCAAAGTATTGATATTTTCTGCTAGAATCTTTATAGTAATCAGTTCTTCATTATTTAGTCAGTTTTTAATAAAAGTTTGTAAAGATTAAGTGAAAAAAATTTATAACGTGCGAATTAAAATTGAAGTTTCGAATTTATTAATTCTTTATACTTTCGGTGTTGATGTCAGACGTTCATTTCTTTTATTTTCAAGCAGTTTCTGGAGAAAAACGTTTCCCATAAGAGTGAGACGGAGATAAGGAAAATTATAAATCAAGAGACAGAGAGAGAGAGAGAGAGATAAAAGTATAATGGTACAACGAGGTCGATCGAGGTGAATATAATTTGTCTATATCAAAGTTTTCAGGAAGGTACATAAGAGTGGGAACACTTAATTAGCTCATCACAAGGCACACTTGAAAAACTGACGACACTTACCTTTTGATTGTCACCAATTAAACTAGTATTAATTCTCTCTCGTCGTATAGATATATATTATACATAGACTAGTCTAAATAGCCGTGGTAACAATTTAATTCTATCGTGGAATGGCACAAGAAAAGAGCAAACCAAAAATGGATTGATCTATTTGCCATAATCCGCTGCAGCGTATTCTCCTGAATTTTCCACCTGTTTCAACATCGAATTATGATATCGTCGCCCACAATATTCAACAACAGAGATGCAGCGATCAAAGGAGACAGGCTCATGAAGCGAGTATGTTGTATGAGTGTGGTATAAACTTTGTTTTTATAATTACGTACATATTAGCGACTAAAAGCGTTTTAATTTAATTTTTTTTATCAAAGATTTTTTTTAAGACAACTCCAATATAAATGCATGCATTAATTAATTATCTGACATATTTATAATTTGGTAATAAAATTTATTCATAACTGTGATTATAATAAGTATATTTATGTCCGTTATTACCATTTAATATCCGATTTATTATTTTATTTATTATATTATCATTAAAACTATTACAACCTTTTAATTGCACTATTTATTTGAACTTTATGTGTTGATACCACGTGTTGAATTCTCAGGCTAGAATATTTGTAGTAAGTAGTTCACCATTATTTCGTTAGTTTTTAGTGAAAATTGTTGCCAAAATATTACTTAATATCTCTAGTAGAAATATGGCAATTTTAAATGGTTGAAGTTCGGAATAGCCATGTTATAGATCATTACTAGCCATTTTCTACCCATCTTTTAGAAATGCCTAGTTTCTACTTTAAAAATCTACTAGGGATGTCATACATAAAAAGGACGTTACCATTTTTCTTCCTTATAGTCACTGTAACAAAAAATGTAAAAAAGGTGTATCACTAAACGAACGAAATGGAAATTATCGAAAAATAGGAAAACAACAAAATGAAGAAGAGAATTCATTCAATAATCCACAGAACTTATATACTACGTAATAAAAGCAAGCCTGGTGCAATGAACGTAAAAGAGAAGAAACGAAGCGAAAAAAAAAACGAACGAACGAGATAAAGGTATACAGAGATTCGCTCACGCGTGGAGGCTGCGTGGTTTATGCGTTGCGTGTCTACTCGGGACATTCCTCTACTTCTTCTTCTCCTTCTTCTTACGAGGATTATACATACATACATATATATATATATATATATATATATATATATATATATATATATATATGGGGTATTCCACGTGAAGTGGTCCGATCAAAATTTTAAAATACGCCAAATTTTGGGTACACATTGCAAATGTTTTTCAGAATACAGAAAAAAATTTTTAGGTACTGGAATTTATTAGTTCAAAAGTTATTCTAACCTCAAAAAGTGAACTTTTTCCAGTTTTTTTCAACACCAGCTGGGTTCATCGCTATTTAACTCAAAATCTATCAACTTTTACTATAGAACATTATATGTAACATTCGTTGCTAATTATGTCTAGAATTTATCCTTCTGGGTTAGAATTTCTAATTTCAAGGTAAATGTTAGATAAACTAGATGTCAATATTCAACTTGAAAAAAATCTAACTTCGCCACAATTGATTTTTTTATCCAAAAGTCCAAAAGAAAGCTTGGAGCAATACCTTTCAAATGATCTGTAGCATTTTTATGGCCTTCAATTCTGTAAAAAGTTATGATAATTTAAAGAAAGACGAAATTTTTTTAAAAATTTAAATGGGAAATACCATGTTATTTTTTGTGAATTTTTTGTCTTTCTTTAAATTAACATAACTTTTTGCAGAATTGAAGGCCATAAAAATGCTACAGACCATTTGAAAGGTATTGCTCCAAGCTTTCTTTTGGACTTTTGGATAAAAAAATCAATTGTGGCGAAGTTAGATTTTTTTTAAGTTGAATATTGACATGTAGTTTATCTAACATTTACCTTGAAATTAGAAATTCTAACCCAGAAGGATAAATTCTAGACATAATAAGCAACGAATGTTACATATAATGTTCTATAGTAAAAGTTGATAGATTTTGAGTTAAATAGCGATGAACCCAGCTGGTGTTGAAAAAAACTGGAAAAAGTTCACTTTTTGAGGTTAGAATAACTTTTGAACTAATAAATTCCAGTACCTAAAAATTTTTTTCTGTATTCTGAAAAACATTTGCAATGTGTACCCAAAATTTGGCGCATTTTAAAATTTTGATCGGACCACTTCACGTGGAATACCCCATATATATACACACACACACACACATACATGCAGATTTAAAGCTCCTTGAGAGCTCGCTCCAGGAAATCCCGCGGTCTTCCTCTTCACGCAAAAGTTCCACGCGCGTTCATTCATTCATAAGGCACTCGAGAAGGAGAGTTTATCTTTCGACACCTGATAATGATTCGAGTCGCTGCAATATTCTCCGGTAATACACGACAAAGAAATTCGAGATTCTTATAATGTCCAACGGGCGAAGGTATGAGGATAATGGTGTATAGTTCATTTAACATTTTTATCTTTTTCTTCTTTCCTATACGGTCAATTTTCTTTACGACTCGTAATATATAATAATATATATAATAATATAATAATATTCCTTATTCTGAAAAGAGTATTTTGATATCGTACAAGGTTTAATGAATGTGTAGAGGTAAATTTAAGTATAATACAATTGAAATTCGCTCTAAGCGCGAGTTACATGTAATTAATCTAATCGGTGCTTTTTAATTATATTAGAGTTTATTACTTTTACACTACATTCGAGTCATAATTGCTTAACTTTAATAGAGTTCAGTTTAATTCTGACCATAAGATAAATAAAAATACCATAATAGATGATTTTTTAACTCTATTAGAATAAGCACGATTTAAATATAAACAGTATAATTAATGATGTTTCAACTCTATTTTAACATCGAGAGAGTGACTTTTCAATACTCTTAAGGGGACCATCCATGTTAAAATTGTAAAAAACTATTTAATATTAACAATTAAGGGGATGTCGGACTCAGAAAATGGTAATTTTTAACATTTTTTTTATAAACAAAAGAATAAATTTTTGAAAAAATCCCGAACGCCATGCCCTTACGCATGTTTTGAACAGTATATTCAAATTTTTTCAGATTTCAAATTCGTAATTTAATTCTGATTTTTGCGTTGAAAATTCATCAGCCAACTTATTTTTGCAACAAGTCTTATTTAAGTCAATAATTGATCTAGTCATAAAATTAAATGGGCATACTTAATCTGTAAGTTTACTAAATTATATTATATCTTTATGACTCGGTTTTAGTTAAAATATTTTTTAATGTTCAAATTTAAGTTAATTATTTTACTATAAGATATAGTTAAAAATATTTTGTTATATTTCTTTATATACGTCTAGTAATACAATATTTATATCGTAATTATAGCAGACTTTTTCAAATTACGAAAATTTCTATTAATTATTCTGCTCTTGTCATGATTACCCTTATATTTATTTATGCTTATTTTGTTCGCTCATTTACACTTTTTATACAAAAATAATACATCTTAATATAAAATGAAAAAACGTACTTTTGTATGGATTTTTAATGATTCTAATCGTTTTTGTATGCTTACGTTAAACAAAATAGGTCTGATCAGGAAGTGTTTAATGGGAAAAAGATTTGTAATTTTGAGACGCATATTTTGCCCATTTATACTTTTTATATAAACCCTGGTAGAAAATTGACCAGTTAATCTGGAGTAGAAATTAAGGAATGGCCAATTCTTGTTGGCCAATAATTGGTGAAATATTGGCGAAAAACTGACCAAAAATGTTGGGTAATTTAAATTAAACGATACCTTTAACATAACCTTTTTCTTATATGAATTATCGTTTTTTAACTTATTTTCTTGTGGAGTATTTTTTATACATGCACATAAAGAAAATTGTTTTATCAAATACTTATAAAATGGAAAAGAGAAAAAGGAAGTATTATGAAAAGAATAAAAAGAGTAAATTAGAAAAAGTTTTGAAAAATTATATCTCTTCGAGTTTAAGTAGTGAGTTAAGTGCACAAACTGTTGTAAGGGATGGTGATGATTTTAATGAAAATAATATTCACATAGAAAGTAGCAGTTCTGATATTGAAGAACATAAAAACGATGACTATATTCGTGATGAATGCAAAAGTGAGGATGATATAACAAATCCAGAAAATGAACCTGCTGAAATTATTGAATTGCGTGAATGGGTTGTATCAAACAATATTCCCCTTAAACACTTTGACGAACTCTTAAAAATTTTGAGAAATAGATTGCTTCCCACTTTCCTAAGTGTCACATAAGAAAAAGTTTTATGATTTGAAGACGAACATTTTGGCTAAATTTATTATTTACGTAAGAATAGTATTTTTGGAGATAGTGTACATAAACCAATTTTACGAAATTGTAGCTCCATATCTTCAACAATTTATGAGCGATACAGCTGAAAATAGGACCACAGACTTCTATAATTATAACAAATATACCCTGTAAATTTCAGCTTAATCGATTAAAAATTAGTAGAGTTATCTTGGTTACAGGATTTCATAGATACACACATCCATACATACATTTTAGGGAGAGGTTTGGATGAGTTCTAAGTTGCATAAGTTTTATTTTTATGTCAAAATATATACTGTTTTGAGGTTTCACATATTTCGTGTAACGATCGTGCCTAAGAATACTTATGAAAAATTTAACAAAAAATTTTAAATAAAAGTTAATAACAATATAATTTGTTTAAAAAATTAAAAAATTTTCAGTTGTTATGAAAAAATGATTAATTGTGAATATTAAATAGCTTTCTTCAATTTTAACACTGACTAGTCCCATTAAGGAATACTTGTCAATTATTCAAAATTGGAGAATAAGAGACAAATATTGTTACACTACGTTGGAGTTCATTTATAGTCCAGTTAAATTTAACTGTATGCATGAATGAATAAAATACTCTAATTGATGGTTTTATTTAAATTTTTACACAATTTTGAAATCAAATTTCTTTTAACTCTACTAGAGTTAATATTATACCTATAACTTTGTATTGAATGATTTTGCATGTAATGTAATAAGTATTTATTTTTTAATTTTGTTCACATTATTACTATGTACGCGAATGGGGTGCTTTCGCTTGATTGATATTTCTCTATATTTCTTTGCGTAAAAAGAGGTAATTTATTCCTTTAAAGTGGAAAATGAATCAGTCTTAAGCAAGAGTTATTTGTCTCTTCTTTCACTCCAAAAAATTTACAGATTTCTTTTTTTTGTCTACTGCATGAAGGTGTATAAAATATAGTTTTACGAACAGACTACAGCAGACTATGACGAGAAGTTAACGAATGAATATCTCGTATAATAAATAGTACCTAATAAAATAACATTGGTATATCTCGGTCTTGACAAATCCAAAGTAAATTAAATCAAGTTGTATGAGAGTAATAATATCGGAAAGACCAAGATAAACTAGACATAATGTATCGGTAAAGAATCGTTAAGAATATCGATGTTTTTTTCCAACGACAAAATGAGAAAATCATACGTCCAAGAGATAAGGAGAGAGAGGGGGGATAATAAAGAGGTTAATAAACAGGTGCGAGTTGAACGGATATCCCGTAGTGAGTGTATATCTATACGAGACGGTTCGTTAATTAACGAAAGTGACAGTTCCTAAGGGAAGGAAACCAGCTGGACGACTCGAGACGTGGAAACCGATCCAAGAGAAACAAGGTTTCTGTTTCTTTCTTTTCCTTCTCTTTTTTTCTTCTTTCTTTCGTTCTTATTCTTGATCCGTTCGAACCAATTTAGCAAGCATCGAGGTGCGAAGTTTACACCGTGTCGAGCAGATCATTGTAAGTCCTCGTACCGTTTTTTTTTATTCAGCTACATACCTTAGATTTATAAATATAACAAATATTTTACACACGTGCATTTATATATTTATATTTAGGATTTTTAGGTTATTCTGTTGAATCCTCTTATGCACTAAGCGCCAATACGAGAATAACAAATCCAAATTGTAAATTAGATTAACTGTTTTTTTTCTATATTCGAATTATAGGTTATGTATTCTTTTGTTTATTTTTTTTATGCTACAGCGGCTTTAGTAATATTAATTTTTTGTATTTACTTTGCAGAGTCAAATAAAATTTTTGTTCGAATTATATTTTTATTTATGAGGAGAGTACTTCATATTGGGGAATGGAATTTCTTTCAAATTGTGCAATATGAATTTTTTTGCTCAAATAAGATGATGCGTCTAGACTTTACGTTATTTAAAATAGTTTGAGATCTATTTAAGGTTCTTGCCTTACATATAGACGTTTTTAAAAGTAATTATTATTTTTAGTTTAATTAACATTATATAAGAGTTTAAGAAGGAAAGAAAGGAGTAATAATTTTTTATAAATAAATTCGTATCGCGGTTGCGTTGATATCACTACCGTATTAAAAGTGCATGACAAAATACGGGAATCTTTTTTGTTTCTTAACCAAATCAAACGTATTTAGGCTCATTTTCTTCTTTAATAAATTTCATGGAGAGTTGCCGATACGATCTGAGTATGTCGAACTACTGATAATGCATAAATTACAATTATAACTAGCTATATAAGTTTCAATCACAAAAGAATAATATTTTAAAAATGTTATAACAATTTGTTTTAAATAATCAAATAATACTATATTTGAGTAATATATTACATATAGGATCGACGTGTTAATTTGAGGAAGCTACGTGCCAATTATTTAAGTTGTAAATTACAATGTTTAATAGTAGGTAGAAATTACCTTGTTATAATCAATAAATATTTATTTCTAATAGCAATTACAAACTATTAATAATAATTACAGTATTAAGTGAAAATCATATTTCAGGCACAAACAATGAATTTAATGTCCACTTTTGGGCAGGTGATCAAAAAACAGTTTATAAATATATTTCCAATTAATAATAAACAGATTATCATTGAACGTATTAGCAAGACGTTACTGATATTTTTACCACGAAATTTACTACGAATTGATACAGTTTTTTTTAAATATCTCAAACAATATACTCAATAATCACCGTTAAGAATTAGTAAAAAAATAGTAATGTACATGTATATCAGCATACATTAAGTCGTAAAACGATATCGTATAAATACGCACATAACATAGGTATTCTCACACATACACACCTAAACTATGGGGAGGGGGAGAGAAAAAAGATGCTGCGCGTAAATGTTCTTAGAATCATATTTCTACGAAGTTCGCGTGTTACCCCTCTTTTTGTAATTGCAATTCCAAACTCTCGTGTGTATACATAAGAAAAAAAGAGGTATAAAAATTGGATATCTGAAAACGATACGTCTAGCCAAATGACAGTATAAATGGATATATTGTTTTTTTGGCTAACCTCCGTATAAGAATAGCGTCCGCCCCGTAATTACACAAATTTAACGTCTTTTGCGTAACTCTCACTGTAGTTTAAACCTATCATTCACGAATGTCTGTATGTATATCTACATATATATCTCTTAACGCAACAAGAAACAATTAGAAAAGAAGAAATGCGTTCATGCTTTTAATATTCTCAAACGGTCTGATTGCAGATAATTGACCGTGGCTTTGTTTTTATGCATCTCGCGTTGTATTATTATTATTCTCCCCGCCTCCCTTTTAAAAAGAATTTCGTTTTCGATATTTGTAGATAGTTTAATGTTTAACCCTCTGCGAATCCTTCTCTAATAACATAAATTTTGTTAAAGACAAAGTAAAAGATTCCGTTTCCTTTTTTTGTTTTGGTTTTTTTCGAGTACGTGCTATTAATCTTCTTCTTCATCATCATTTGTGGCGGCTGCTCGGAAATTTTTGCCCGGGTCTCACCTCATATCGTCTATGCATAACAATCCTGCATAATTTATAAAATAATATTCGACAAATTAACGTGTTTTTTTCTTTTAAATTCACTTGGCTTAAATTTAATCAGTTTGATACAAATCTAAGTACACTTATTTCGTTGGCATATTATTGCGTCACGTAAACAATGAAATAAAAGTACACAAATACCGTCACATACCCAATTGTTGATCATGAACCAATTTCTGATCAGTGTATTATTTCAATAAAATAATAAGATTTACATAAATCTAAACGTTGCTACGCACAATTTGAAGGTTAAACAATCAATAATTGTTTAGTAGACTTAAATAGAAAGTGGTATATGTACCGAAAATTTACTGATCAGAAATTGGTACTTCCCGCTTTTTTTTCTTAGATTGTTGCTTACTTTAAAAATAGCACCTATTTTATTTTTCTGAGATGGCTAAAAGGAAGTTTAATACTTATACTTTCTGTATCCGTCTAAATATATACAATTATTAGCTTTTTTAACATAAAATTATTCTATGAACGTACAGATTTACCTTAATTGATCAACAATTGGGTATGTGACGGTATAGTAAACCTTTTTCTAGCGATGCGTTAAAAGTACATTTTTATGCAGGTCAAAGAAAATATACTACATATTTGGTTGTAATTCATTTTTGAAATTTGGCTAGACACCCTAATAATGAATTAGTAATTTTTGACACAGTGTATGTAAACTGCGATTTTACGCAGTACTTGTTTTTTACAAGCGCATATATACCTCCTTGTATACAAAAAATTGTTTAATATACGTGTAAAAGATTAGTTCAACTCTCACTCATTTAGACACTTACACATTAGTATTGAAAAGTACTATCTCGATTTAGTGCGCGTAAAATTCGTGTTTTATACATCGTTTTTAATTTGCAAAATTTTAGATGTTTCAAAATGTGTGTGTATCAAAAATTCGTTACAATGTGCGATAAGTAGCATTGTATGTACTCAAAACGATACGTAAACCTTGAATTTTACGCTTCTTTCTGTGTCGTAAAATGCTTTTTCACGCACTATACTCTTTTACTTTATAAGCTACACAAAATTTGACTTTGCACACTTATCGCTCCGACCACACTCGGTATGTAAATATTTCTCGATTCAATTAAGTGTAAATGGAATTCAAACACACGGTTAATTGAAAACCGAATATTTCATGATATTAATTCGATTTTTACGCAGTCTATGATAAAAATAGTTTATTTGTTAAGTACGATAGTACAAATACTATAATACGAAAATTCATATATACATATCGACAAATTTCACGAATAACATGAAATCGTCAGCTTGAATTAGTTAAAAACCTGTTGATTACTTTTTATAACATATACTAAAAAAGATATTGTTTGTATTCGTACTATCCTACAAAACTAGTTTCAAAGCAAAAAAATAGAACCACCTTATACGGTTGAGAGTTTCACTTTGGGAAATAGAAGATACATTTGATTACTATGTACATACACATTTATACGCACACACATAAGATATTATATATTGAGAAAAATGTAGTTGTCGCGACCTGTCAACATTTTCTATTGATTTAAAAAAATATTTTCCACCCGACGAGGTTTTCACTTTTCGCGGATGAGATCGACCAATGATTCGAATCCGAGAGTGTTTAATATATATCGAGTGAAGGACGTCTCGCAGAGGTTGGATTCTTCTATACGTCGATTGTCAAACTCAATACACCAGGGAAATCTCTCTCTCTCTCTCTCTCTCTCTCTCTCTCTCTCTCTCTCTCTCTCTCTCATTAGCCTTGCGGCGAGTTCACTCAATAGATTACCGGATAACATGACGCGCGCAGCCTGTTGAACGCGTTTTCTTTAAATTCTTCCTAGTTTTTCTTTTTTGACTTTATTTAATGATGAATAATTTTTACTTTATGCTCCTATTACTAATATAATTGTACTAATATACGCAACAATATTATTTGATTAAAAAGAAATTTACATAATTAAATTAAATATTAATATTGATTCTTAAATACAAATTTATTAGTTCAATCTTACCCTTTTTTATTGCAAATTTAAAATAAATCAATTTATATTGATTCTAAAAAAGATTTAATATTATTCAATACCAACGTTCAATAATTTATTTAAACACGATTCCTTGATTCCAATAATTTTTCTGATATGTAATTTTAAGATAATTTGATTTAAAGATCAACTTTACACAATCCAATGCTAATATTTATTCTTAAAATCTATGTCTTTGAATTCAATAAATTTTTTTATGAATAATATTTTTATGAATAATAATAAAAAACGATATAATGAATTAATTACTTAATTAATACTCAATAGCAACATTGGTTTTTTATGCAATTAGATGAGTTTAATCAATTTTTTTGCATGTAATTATAAGTTGAAATCTTTAATTTTCAAAATTTTTAATTATTTTTAATTAACTTTTAGTTATTTTAATTATTCTCAAACTAATTTATTATCTTAATTTGAATCAATTTTCTTTTCCAATTAATGTTATTATTTTTTTGATTGATTCGTTTGAAAAAGATTATTTTACAATATATCAGCAATCGAGAAAGATAAGTGACTAAAAATTAAAACCGCACTATCTTCCTGGTACCACACCCATTTCATGTATGGTTTATTCGTTATAAAATTGGTCTTCCTTTCACGCCGTAATCTGTCACAACTAATAATAGATATCTTCGAATCCATTGTTCTTGAATCAAATTATTTTATTATAATCACGAAGAGAGTGAAGAGCTTCATAAAATCGAGGCTTTTAACCGTCGCATCGACGCGGTTCTGCAAACGAGACATTGATTTCATTCCAAACGACACCTGTCATTCATATTTTCATTAATTATTTCGTTAAATTTATCGCACTTTAATATTTATCAATTTTGATACATATATATATATCGCTCTACGGATTCAAACATTTAATGATTATTTTTTTGTTTGTCAATTAAAAATATCGTGTATTTACATAATTTTTATTTGAAAAATTTTCGAATTCAATATCCGTATATACATTTATTCCTATCTAGATTTCTTACAAGTATTCGACTAGAAAAATAATGGAATCTAGTGAACGATTGCCGCATAAAGCGCGGGTGGAGAAATACGACATATTTAAAATGCTCCATCGATTATCGATGCGCGCACTCAAAAGAAAAGAAGATACAACATATACCGATCGAACAAATACAATTTATTACCTTATTTCTTATGCACGAGGTTTCTCTTACGAAGTGGCATTATATTTTTTCTTCGAGGCGAGAATTAAAAAATAAAATAAACGATTTGCAAAGTGGGAATTTCAGTTTGTTTTAGTACTGTTTCCATTGGGGTTATGTTTATTTTATGGTCGACTCACCGTTTCTGCACCAAAATAATTATTCGTCAATCGATAGGCGTCACTTACCTGAAAGAAGCAGAAAAAGTTTCATTAGTATTAGTTATTTTATTATATATATATATATATATATATATATATATATATATATATATATATATTTAGTATAACCGATGGGGAAAATTAAGCATAGGTAATAAATAACAACAAATTCTATTATTTATTTTATTTATTTAATAGCGAAATAATGACTTAAAGACAAAAACATTTCAGAGTAAAAAATGGAAAAGAATTTCTTTTTCCAAATTTAAAGAACAAATTTTTAAAAATTTTTTTGAAGAAGACAAATCTATTTTGATTTTTTAAAAAAATACTTTTCAACTAACATTCAAATTTCATCTCTTTGTAAAATGAAACTATCAAAACTTCATACTTAATCGATATTTTGCATTTAAGTACTACCGAGACTTCAAAACTTATACTTTCGTTTGTACAAACTATCAAAGCTTCTTGGTACTTTAGTTAAATATAAAAATCCATACAGCTTCATAATAAATAAACAATATATAGGAACTTCAAGCTTCATAGTATTATTGACCGTTAATTTCCAGCTTCATATACTTTTGTTACGTACTTCTAAAACTTGGTACTTTGTAAACTGTGATAGTAACAATTTAACACTTTGATAACTTTATACTTTCGAAACATATAAAATTCAGAACTTAAAATTTTCCATAATATAAATTATTTTCTTCCTACCATTCAAATACCGGAACTAATTTTTTACACTTTTGTGCAGTATAAGATATGTCAAGATTCACATCGTATTGAAGACGAAATTTATACTTATGTAAAGTACGAACATTAAATTCCATAACTTTCAAAAAAAACTGTTTTTCAATCTTATAAGTATACAATGATTAAAGAACCACAGGATTATTTGCGTCAATACTCCTACTTCAGAGGTTCATAGGTCAAAAACCTTTGGCTACCTAAAAAACTTAAAGTAAGCATTTTAGAGATGACAGAAAATTCATAAAATTATCATTAAAATATCGTGAGCAGATAAATATCGGTAATAGAAAAATAGTTAGGTTAAGCAACGTGTGAGGTATCCGCGGTTCTATATTCACCTAAAGCTTCGAAGTGGGCGTACATTGAAGATAAGCGTATAACGTACGCCGATAAACTTACTTGTTTTTTTGGATCGCGGAGTCTCAGAGATCTTCACAACACAACTACGTACATCAATTTTTACATTTACTATATTTAACCATGCGCGCTTCGCACGCTCTTCCGTTTTTTAACAGTCATTATTTAAATTATTACGCTGTTTTTATTTAATTAAAACAACAATATTTAATAATATATTTATTCGTGATTTATTATACTTCGATTTTGTCAAGAAAATTCAAATATTACGTTTACCGCGCTGCCAAATCTAACCTACAATGTTTTAGACGCATGTGCAAAACGTAAACCAGTCACATAACCGTTTCACTTGGCAGCACAACATCCGGTAATTACTTTTTTATATAAGGATTTTTCTCTTCCGGCTCTCCAAATGACAGAAAATTTTCTATTTCCTCAAAAAAAAAACATTTCTTTTTCACACGTAAATATT
Source organism: Theocolax elegans (assembly GCA_026168455.1). Lineage (NCBI taxonomy): Eukaryota > Metazoa > Arthropoda > Insecta > Hymenoptera > Cerocephalidae > Theocolax > Theocolax elegans. The sequence continues at coordinate 100,018,251 of CM047426.1, read as the reverse complement.
ATGTTGTTCCTTATAAATTAAACGATACACGTCAAAAGTTATAAATGTTCTTAAAAACAATTTTGTTTTTATTTTGATCGGTAAGCTTGTGCAATAGACGCGAATTTGTTTAAATTTATATCGATCTTGCGTATACATATAGATATGTCGATAAGGAGAAATATTAAAATATAAGTGCATTCTTTCAAGTTTAACAACGTCAATATAAATATACCGTAATATTATCAAGCGCAAGAGTGTCAATCTTTATATTGCAAATAGTCATTATTAAACCGATAAAATTATAAAATATGGCAAAAGTCAATTATCGTAAATTTCATTTACTTGTATTTGTTGGTTGAAGGAAAAAAAAGAGAAAATAAAACGCACAACACTTTCATTCAACGATGCTTATCAGAAAATAACGCCGTTATTTTCCATTTGTTTTAAATTAGCCTGTAATGAATCAGATGAACACCTCTCAATAACAATTCGATTTACTTTAAGCCGCACGTCGTAAGATAAAAATTTACGCGACCCATAAAAAACCAACCGTGCAAATGTATAAAAAAAATTTCGTTTTTTTAAGTAGAAATATAAAATTGTCTAGTAAAAAAAACGTCTTTATTTGAAAAAAAATCTCTTTTGATTCGGTTGTTAACCCCGAATTAGCAGAAGCGCTAATAAAAGATATGACTTTCCTCCATTACCTCTCTCTCTCTTTCTCGAATATTATCACACGACCGGTTCGAAATGACGATTTTTTTTCGAACGAAATGACGCTTTTTCGGGTATACCGATTCACCAAGGATTAAAGAAGCGAATGAGAATTTTATGGGGGAACCATTTGGGGTCTCTTATACCTAAGAATTTAATGAATTGGAAGTAAATTTTGGGAAGTGTTTCTCTTTATATGTATATATATATTCGGAACCCTTTACCAAATAGTTTGATAAGCTTTATTTTGCTAATGATTTTTTCGGTGGAATATACTCAAAATTTAATGGACCTTTACCGGTATCACATAAGAATTCAAAATATTATTGTACTATATATATATCCTTTTTTTGTTTGAAAGTTGCGAAAGACATTTAATTTTTTAAATAACTCAATTTATGTGTCGTTATTAAAATTTTTCGGAGGAATCGTTTTTCGTCTTTTGAGGAGATATTGAAAAATTACAGGGATCTGTACATCTGTAATTGTGAGTAAAATATTGTAAATAGAAGTTTGAAAAATTCATAAGTAGAATTTCGAATACGAAGAAAAATAATTTTTTTAACAAAATTAACATATTTACTTAAATTTATTTACTTTGTCGGTAAGTTTAGCTGATCGATAAAGAAATCAGTATCAAATAAAATAGTAAATGCTTTTATTAATCCAAAAACAACAAATAACAATGGATTATACGTAATGTAATGAATATGCTAATTTTGTACATGTGGAGAAGAAGGGATTCGGAAACTTGTTTGATAGTAATATAATTAAGATTCTTTTAGTATCAACAAAATTAATGTTTAATGAGTAATAAACATTATTTTTTTAAATCTCTCAACATACCTCACTTGTCTTTAATCCAAAATTTCCTCAAATGTTGCAATTCTTAAAAGAAAATAAATATTTCTCTCTTTGTCAAAATATTATAGGTATATATGTTACCATATACGAATTACAAAATAATTAGAGGGTTCGAATTTCTATAATTGGTCAACATACGTTCAAGTGCAGAACATTACAAGAAAAATAGTTTTTAATTCCGCACGTATATTTGAATTATGAAATCAAGTACAGAAAATTCCGTGGATTAAATTTTTTTAATCATAAAGGTGTATATGTATAGGAAGCGAAGGACAATGCTCCTCATTCACATCACGTTTTTCAGGGCTCGGGCGAGTGGAGACACCATAAAGAACGGGAAATCGGCGCTGATTGAAAGAGAACAAGCGGGCATTATAACCTTCTCTTAGCTTCAAACATGGTATTACACGCAGGCACACAGGCAAACGTATAGCATTTTGAAAAGAGGGGTAGAAAAGTGACACCTATAAGGAAAAGAGTCCTGAATTATAACGCGACGAGAGAAAACAGCCGGAAGTGACAATACATACGCGCGCGCGCGCACACACACACACACACACACACACACACACACACACACACACACACATATATATATATACACACACGGTAGAGATTTTATTGGATTTGCTTTGGATACCGCCCACTTGTAGAGCGTATTAGCATCCACGGGATACGTATATATAGATATATATCGTAAATCATTCACATAACCAAGTTTGGTAGCTGAAGATAGATACACCCGATGAATTTTTGAAATTATATATATATATACATTGGTGCGGTTGCAAGAGCATCAGGAAGTTATTTCGTACCGGAGTGTGTTTTAAACCTAATCCTGGATAATTCAGATTGTGTATCTAAAAGTTTCGATTAACGGTTGTTCTTCAACATCATCGTATACCGTCGTATACTTCATGGTATTGAAAACTCGCTCTTTTTTTCTTTCATCGCAGCATATGCGTAAAACAATGTGTTGAAATATTCTATTTTTCATACACTGAGCGGAAAATTGTACATTTTGATACAGCATTATGTAATACATTATTTAACGCACTCACAATCAGTGTTGCAAAAATTTTTTCCATTCAAAACTATTAAATTAATACCTCAAGAAGATGAGTCGATACGTTAATACTTTTTAAATTTTATACCCCGCATCTACACCCCATCTCGTGTTATTTCTTAAATTTTACTTTTATCCCGATTTTCAGAGACAAAAAGTGTCCATTTTAATCGAATGAAGAATTAATATGATTTTTAATTGCCTCTGCTATAATAAGTCATTTCACGTTCTCAAACCTATCTGATTTTCCAATTAAAAGACATGGTGCTATACTGCCGTGAAAAAGAAAAACATACATAAGTGACATTTTTTCCGAAAATGAGTTTTTGGTATCAATGAATTCCGTAGAAATTGTTGAATTTATCTATTAAAAAATTAAGGTAATATAACATGCTGTTTTTCTAAAAAAACTTAAAAAAAATATCGTAAGTACCTGATAATTTTAAAATTGATTAAAGTAATATGGAAAAACTACCGTAAGTGACTTTCCGTTGGGTAAAAGTGACGTAAGTCGTGTAGTCTCATTATAAAATGTTAAATAAAAGCTTACGCAAAATCTTTTGAGTAAGTTTTTCGTGTAAAAATGTGACTGAATACTACTTACTTGTTGAAAATTAAAGTTCGCACCGATTAATGTAAATTCTTTATAATAATTTAGACTCAACTTGTCTTGTCTTTGAACTGTGATAAATAGAAATCTACGTAAGTACTTGTACAATTAATTTAATGTATAACATTTATGTAAGTTTTAATGTATAAAAGTATATCCGAGTTCATTTACGTTTTAACTGAAAAAACACGCAAGTGCTTTTACTTAAGGTTTTGATAAAATATTTTACTAAATAAAACCACGTAAGTACATTCTTTACATTTTTTAAAGGATTTTTTTTTCAATTCGAATTTTTAATGCACTATTAGATAGAAAATACCTGTTTTAATATAAGTCCTAATTTTTATTATTTAAAACATTATTTGCATAAAAGATTTTAAATAAATCAGTTTATCTTAATTTTCTCAGTTTCATTGGTTTTGTATTTATGTAAGTTTATCTTTTTCACGGCAGTATATAATAACTCATTTTACGAAATAATTTGTTTTTTCTAATATATTTTAAGACAAAATGGAAAATTGTATAAAAACGCTAAAATTGAAGTCCTACAAAAAACAAAAAAGAAACAAAGAAAACGGTACCGAGCGCAGTATAACCAGGTGTCGAATCGTACTGTGTTTACAAAGGTTCAAAGGCACGCACGCGCATATCCATTAATTATTTTATTTTTTTCGGCTGGTCCACTTTGAAACGGAGTTTCACCCGTAATATACATAAACGCTCACATTTGGGTAACTCAAGAGAATACAGAAAAGAGATTTAAGTGGTCGAGAGGACAGAAAAAACGGAGAGGGAGATGGATATAACAACTACGTTCTCTTCTTAACATATATTTGCCACGGAGTCAGTAAATTGCGAATTTATCTCGTGGAAGATAACGCGACACCTTTGTATACGCTTCGCTAGCCTTTTACGACCTGTGATTTATGCTCTCCAAGTCCTCGGCTTCATAATAGCTTACAGATGTCTCTTTTAGTCGATTGGTCATTTTAATGTTTGTATCCCGCTTTTTCCCTCTCTCTCTCTCTCTCTCTCTCTCTCTCTCTCTCTCTCTCTCTCTCTCTCTCTCTCTCTCAATGTCTCTGTTCCCTATAACTCTGGTAGTTTCAACAAAAATTCAAATTTTCTACTAAAAAGTTAAAAATGTTTATTCAACCTCCCATATATAGAATTCGAAACGATACACCAGCTATCATAATAAGCCAAACTGTATAATCAATTACAAAAAGGAAGACTCGGAGAAAAAAGTTTCAAGTGCATAAACTTGGGAGTCTAACCATTGGTGTTATATATGTGTATGCATTCTTATAATACCATACCCTATACAGACTTGGGGACTAAACATTTTTTCAACTGAATTTATACTTTCACTTATGTATTGTTTACATAGAACAGGCGGTCTCATGCGAAACAGATGTCAACGACGAATTTCGTTTGGTGCGTACATCTTGCTTTTCTTCATCTTTCTTTTTTTCGAATGATACCACGGGTATCGCTAGGTATTTTTATTTTATTCTTCACGATTAATTTATTATTAAAGGAAAATATGCTAGAATAATAATGTTTCGTTTAATAATTACACTTTAATAATTAAAAGTGTATAGAATTGATAAAAAAATATGTGTAAAAATTTTTTATAATTCTTTGGATTATTTTTGAATATTTAAAAAATTGTCGGATCCAAAAAAATAAAAAATTATCTTATTATATTATTAGAGTTTTTCTACAGGATGGCAAAGTTAAAATTATGACTGGATTTGGAAAAGAAAAATGCGGCTATTTATATCCAAAAAAGTACTGAAAAATTTGTAAAAAAGCGCATTTAATTAAATTAGTATTTCACACGTTCAAAAGAAAAATATACGAAATATCAGTACGAAAATTCAAATGTGTTTATTCGTATAAAATACCGTCTCAAGTGTAACATACATTCCTATTCGCGCTAATCGTTTTATTAACCCGGAAAGAGTACCACATATACATATATGTATAAATAAATATACATCCACAGACACACGTGCATACATACAGAGGTACAAATATATAAAGTCAAGTAATAGTCAGTAAATATCTACGGGATACACACACACACACACACACACATACACGTATACTACGAGTCTGCATTCTTAAAATTTCCGTCATAATTGCGCGCTCGAGGTATATATACATATCTCCATTCAACAGGATTAGCAATATGAATGTGTATGTATAATGTATATATATATATGGGAGGCATGCACACGTGTTAAAGAGGATGCCGCAAGAGAGTGTACGGTTGATGGATCTCTCCGCAGTTCTGACTAGCCACGAATTTACCTTATGTTTTATGGAATGAAAATTACAGGCATCCAGTTCGCGCCTTCATGAGACTTCGCCGCTGCGCAACCGTATTCTATATAGTGTAAGAGAGTGACTGAGAAAGAGAATGAATTACCCACCCGGAGCGGTAGGAAATTTTTCTTTTCTTTTTTCATTGAAAATACGGTTTTCCGACGAAATGGACATTTTTTCTTTCTTTTTATTTACAAATAGTATACGCAAAATGTTGATTATGATAAGGATTGTCTAGGATACTATTCAACGGTGTATCTGAGACAACTTTTAATTACTTTCAGTAATCCCTAAAAGAAATCAATGTATTTGTAAGGGCTGCGTTGCTAGGAAATGGGTATGAAAATTTCTATTATATAAATTAGCTAATATAAATTATTAGATATGTTCTATTTAATAAATTAGCACAATCTCGACATTTTATTTATTATTTATTTAATTTATTTACATGGTCGCATCGACAACTTGGTTATTAGAAACCTTTTACAGGTTTACATGTAACTATGTACAATAAGATATCGGAATCGTATAAATACAGGTTGAATATTCGGTTGTTACTACATACATTTTATAACATTTACTGAAAATATAATATATTTCTTGCTAAATCAAGTTTATCAGTTTTGTGGCTGTTTGGAATTTTAATATTTTATTCCGTCTTGAGTATTTAGCACAATCTTTAAATCGTTTTCAATTTTGAGTGCTGATCTTGATGAATCTCGATTTTATTTTTATGCAATTTCCAATTCTAATGGATTTCGAGTGCCTGAATTTCCTATCAAGTACGATCAGTTACTCGATTAATAACTACATTTATTTATGTTTTTACCTTTAAAATAATCTTTCGAACAGTATATACGTTTTTCTAATATCGGAAACAAATTTGGTGCATTTGGTTTTGAGCTTACTCGATGAAATCCACTTTTATAAAAACTTTGTTAAACACATTTTATAAATTGACAGTTATGGTGGAACCTGCGATTTCATTTCAATAAATAGAAGAAAATAGCCCTGGTAGAAGTATTCGAAAGTCACTCGCGAGTCCTTAGCTAATTTCGTTGTCATTAACTAGTTTTTTCAAAAATGTCTAGCTAAGAAAGTGTTATATATTTTTATCTTCTTGGTTGAAAAACTCGGTAAGGATTGGCCAATGCTTAAATATATATAATATAAAACAGCTTGACGAATAAAAAAGTGTTTACTGAGGATGATAAGCCTTAGAATGTGTATTATTCGGTAAATCTACCAGTAACTTAAAATTAGTTATTAGGACATCGAGATACAATGCATAAGTCGGCATGTAGAGTCCAACCCTACCCTCAGTTCAATGTTTGTTTCAAGCAAGCTGACACAGGTATTTAATTTTATTATTTAAGTTTATTAATATAGGATCTTAATCAGGACACTCAAATGCAAGTGTAAAAATAGAAGTCGGTTTGTGTCTGTGTTATTATGCGTCTAATTTTATCCGTGTATAGAGTCTATATGTAAAATAATATAAAAAGTGCGAATGAATTTGAAATCTAATTGTGTTAATTTTATATTAAATTATTCTTTATTTAAGCAATTTGTTTATTTTAATATCCCTTTATCAATATTTGTTATGCATATTTGTTAATCTTTTTGCAACTTTTTGAAGTTATACATGTATACGTGCATGCTTCTACGAGATACTGCGCATTACGGTGCTTGTCAAAGAGTGAATATAACTGAGAGCAGTCACACTACGTCTCAAAACTTAATTTGACCAATTTTTCCGTAACCCTTCAAAAGTTTTTATTTTAAATGTTAGCCAACAGATTTTCCTAATAATTAGCAACAATTCCTCGATCGCTAACGTTCCCTCGATAGAAATTATATACTAAATTTATATTAATTTTTTATAGTTTTTTTAACTTTATAATTTAAAATTAAATTGAATAACATTGTATAATATAATATGTGATTATTATAAAATTCAGATCTCAGCATCATAGCTGGCAAATAATTAGTAGCCTCCGCCCCTCCCCCTCATTCTTTCATCCTTAAAATGGGGGATAAAAAAGAATGGTTGTCATATTGTTCTTCACTGTAACCAAAAATCTCCATTAATGTTTTTTTAAAATTCTTATATTTTTAATCCCCCTCTTCTTTCATCTTTAATATAGGGGATAAATAAGAATGGATGTCATATTGTTATTTACCTGTACCGAAAACTCCTATAAAATATTTTTTAAATTATTCTAATTTTACCCCCCCCCTTCTATCGCGCCCCAATCTATCATTACATGTGGGATAAATGAAGAGTGGTTGTCGTATTCAGCATCAACCCTTCCACTCCATATATACGCTTAATTCTTGCAACTTGTAGGATATCGGACACAGGACACTGCCCGACGGACGCCGGTCACCGGACACCGGAGAACGAATGAATTTTAATATAATATAGAAGATATAGAAGATATAGATTACTGTGCTGCCGAGTCAAACTAGGAGATTCTCTACCAGAGAATAGGAAAAAAAATTCATTGCTAACAAAAAACCTGAAAAACATTTTTCCTTTATTTTTTCTCAAAATGCATCCTTAGAACTGCTTTGAGACCCTCCCTAAAATGTATGAATGGATGTATGCATTCTTATAATACCATACCCTATACAGACTTGGGGACTAAACATTTTTTCAACTGAATTTATACTTTCACTTATGTATTGTTTACATAGAACAGGCGGTCTCATGCGAAACAGATGTCAACGACGAATTTCGTTTGGTGCGTACATCTTGCTTTTCTTCATTTCTTTTTTTCGAATGATACCACGGGTATCGCTAGGTATTTTTATTTTATTCTTCACGATTAATTTATTATTAAAGGAAAATATGCTAGAATAATAATGTTTCGTTTAATAATTACACTTTAATAATTAAAAGTGTATAGAATTGATAAAAAAATATGTGTAAAAATTTTTTATAATTCTTTGGATTATTTTTGAATATTTAAAAAATTGTCGGATCCAAAAAAATAAAAAATTATCTTATTATATTATTAGAGTTTTTCTACAGGATGGCAAAGTTAAAATTATGACTGGATTTGGAAAAGAAAAATGCGGCTATTTATATCCAAAAAAGTACTGAAAAATTTGTAAAAAAGCGCATTTAATTAAATTAGTATTTCACACGTTCAAAAGAAAAATATACGAAATATCAGTACGAAAATTCAAATGTGTTTATTCGTATAAAATACCGTCTCAAGTGTAACATACATTCCTATTCGCGCTAATCGTTTTATTAACCCGGAAAGAGTACCACATATACATATATGTATAAATAAATATACATCCACAGACACACGTGCTACATACAGAGGTACAAATATATAAAGTCAAGTAATCGTCAGTAAATATCTACGGGATACACACACACACACACACACATACACGTATACTACGAGTCTGCATTCTTAAAATTTCCGTCATAATTGCGCGCTCGAGGTATATATACATATCTCCATTCAACAGGATTAGCAATATGAATGTGTATGATAATGTATATATATATATGGGAGGCATGCACACGTGTTAAAGAGGATGCCGCAAGAGAGTGTACGGTTGATGGATCTCTCCGCAGTTCTGACTAGCCACGAATTTACCTTATGTTTATGGAATGAAAATTACAGGCATCCAGTTCGCGCCTTCATGAGACCTTCGCCGCTGCGCAAACCGTATTCTATATAGTGTAAGAGAGTGACTGAGAAAGAGAATGAATTACCCACCAGGAGCGGTAGGAAATTTTTCTTTTTCTTTTTTCATTGAAAATACGGTTTTCCGACGAAATGGACATTTTTTCTTTCTTTTTATTTACAAATAGTATACGCAAAATGTTGATTATGATAAGGATTGTCTAGGATACTATTCAACGGTGTATCTGAGACAACTTTTAATTACTTTCAGTAATCCCTAAAAGAAATCAATGTATTTGTAAGGGCTGCGTTGCTAGGAAATGGTATGAAAATTTCTATTATATAAATTAGCTAATATAAATTATTAGATATGTTCTATTTAATAAATTAGCACAATCTCGACATTTTATTTATTATTTATTTAATTTATTTACATGGTCGCATCGACAACTTGGTTATTAGAAACCTTTTACAGGTTTACATGTAACTATGTACAATAAGATATCGGAATCGTATAAATACAGGTTGAATATTCGGTTGTTACTACATACATTTTATAACATTTACTGAAAATATAATATATTTCTTGCTAAATCAAGTTTATCAGTTTTGTGGCTGTTTGGAATTTTAATATTTTATTCCGTCTTGAGTATTTAGCACAATCTTTAAATCGTTTTCAATTTTGAGTGCTGATCTTGATGAATCTCGATTTTATTTTTATGCAATTTCCAATTCTAATGGATTTCGAGTGCCTGAATTTCCTATCAAGTACGATCAGTTACTCGATTAATAACTACATTTATTTATGTTTTTACCTTTAAAATAATCTTTCGAACAGTATATACGTTTTTCTAATATCGGAAACAAATTTGGTGCATTTGGTTTTGAGCTTACTCGATGAAATCCACTTTTATAAAAACTTTGTTAAACACATTTTATAAATTGACAGTTATGGTGGAACCTGCGATTTCATTTCAATAAATAGAAGAAATAGCCCTGGTAGAAGTATTCGAAAGTCACTCGCGAGTCCTTAGCTAATTTCGTTGTCATTAACTAGTTTTTTCAAAAATGTCTAGCTAAGAAAGTGTTATATATTTTTATCTTCTTGGTTGAAAAACTCGGTAAGGATTGGCCAATGCTTAAATATATATAATATAAAACAGCTTGACGAATAAAAAAGTGTTTACTGAGGATGATAAGCCTTAGAATGTGTATTATTCGGTAAATCTACCAGTAACTTAAAATTAGTTATTAGGACATCGAGATACAATGCATAAGTCGGCATGTAGAGTCCAACCCTACCCTCAGTTCAATGTTTGTTTCAAGCAAGCTGACACAGGTATTTAATTTTATTATTTAAGTTTATTAATATAGGATCTTAATCAGGACACTCAAATGCAAGTGTAAAAATAGAAGTCGGTTTGTGTCTGTGTTATTATGCGTCTAATTTTATCCGTGTATAGAGTCTATATGTAAAATAATATAAAAAGTGCGAATGAATTTGAAATCTAATTGTGTTAATTTTATATTAAATTATTCTTTATTTAAGCAATTTGTTTATTTTAATATCCCTTTATCAATATTTGTTATGCATATTTGTTAATCTTTTTGCAACTTTTTGAAGTATACATGTATACGTGCATGCTTCTACGAGATACTGCGCATTACGGTGCTTGTCAAAGAGTGAATATAACTGAGAGCAGTCACACTACGTCTCAAAACTTAATTTGACCAATTTTTTCCGTAACCCTTCAAAAGTTTTTATTTTAAATGTTAGCCAACAGATTTTCCTAATAATTAGCAACAATTCCTCGATCGCTAACGTTCCCTCGATAGAAATTATATACTAAATTTATATTAATTTTTTATAGTTTTTTTAACTTTATAATTTAAAATTAAATTGAATAACATTGTATAATATAATATGTGATTATTATAAAATTCAGATCTCAGCATCATAGCTGGCAAATAATTAGTAGCCTCCGCCCCCTCCCCCTCATTCTTTCATCCTTAAAATGGGGGATAAAAAGAATGGTTGTCATATTGTTCTTCACTGTAACCAAAAATCTCCATTAATGTTTTTTTTAAAATTCTTATATTTTTAATCCCCTCTTCTTTCATCTTTAATATAGGGGATAAATAAGAATGGATGTCATATTGTTATTTACCTGTACCGAAAACTCCTATAAAATATTTTTTAAATTATTCTAATTTTACCCCCCCCCTTCTATCGCGCCCCAATCTATCATTACATGTGGGATAAATGAAGAGTGGTTGTCGTATTCAGCATCAACCCTTCCACTCCCTATATACGCTTAATTCTTGCAACTTGTAGGATATCGGACACAGGACACTGCCCGACGGACGCCGGTCACCGGACACCGGAGAACGAATGAATTTTAATATAATATAGAAGATATAGAAGATATAGATTACTGTGCTGCCGAGTCAAACTAGGAGATTCTCTACCAGAGAATAGGAAAAAAATTCATTGCTAACAAAAACCTGAAAAACATTTTTCCTTTATTTTTTCTCAAAATGCATCCTTAGAACTGCTTTGAGACCCTCCCTAAAATGTATGAATGGATGTATGTATGTATGTAATCATGTATAGCACAGAAACACTTTAAGTTATGGCATTATTTTTAATTGCTTAGAAACGTTTATGTAGCATTATCTTGAAATATATTAATCCTACGTAAAAACTTTATACGGACGAAATGTTCCTCTCAAAATAACAAAACTTTTTGCTATTGTACAATTTACGTTCAGAATAATATTTTCAAAGTTAAATAGAGAAAAACGGTCATAATAATGAAAAAAGTACAAAAAAACACGTTTTTTCGCAATGAAACTAAATCTATCGTTTATACAGAAAAATGTTTAATAAACAAATTGTTCGTTTTAAAATAACAAACCTTTTTTCTATGATACACTTTACGCCTAGAACAATATTTTCAAAGATAAAAAATAAACGGTCAAAATAACGAAAATAGTACAAAAAATCACGTTTTATCACAATAAAATTAAATATATCGCAGTGCGTATGAATTGTGACATTATGAGGCCAAAAATCCCAAGCTTTGTGAAAGTTAATAAAAGTTGAATTATTGTGTCATGTATTTTACCCAACATTCACAAACGATGCGAGCGCAAAGCGCGAACTTTACACGGTCGTGCGTTATATGCAAAAAGCTCTGCTTTTTTAGAGCACATTTTTTGCATGCCTTGCATCGCGTAGCGAAGCGTTCGATCTAGAGCTCCGAAGCAGCGAGTCACGGCGGCCTTAAGGCCGCACGTGGCGAGCTAGTTTCGTAATGAAAATAATCTCTAGTACATCCTACCTCAAAATTCTAGTTTTTATTTCGTACACGCGAGAAGTTTAATGAATATGTGTGTACCTCGGTGTTATATGTTGAATAATTAATGAAGGCGATAACAAAATGAGATTAATATAACGTAACCGATCGCACGAATCGAATGAAGAAAATGAGAGAAAAAGAAAGCGGAACATAGTTAAATTGATAGTGTGTCAGAATAGATACGAAAGAGACTATATAATTCTATTGATGCAAAATATACATTCACATAATTAATTATCAGTAATTATACACACATGTGTATATAATTTGATGGAAATATTATGCTATTCGTGCGTACAGCAAATCGTTGAATTATTTGTAAATATTCATTTACTTATTTATTTATTTGAATAATTAAATTACTAAATAATTGTCGAGTATCGTTTATAAGGGGTAGAAGTTTCTTTAGGATAATTATAGTGGTCATTTTACAGAAACTCCGTATTAATGACTAAGAAGTGATTGCATCTGACTTTAAAATCTTTAATATTCACTAGGGACGGACATTGTTTAGCATTAACAGTGCAAGTTTCATGAATTCTCGAAATTCACCACATTATCTAGACGCAAAAAAATGATTCGGAAATTCGGAAATTACATTCAGCTACTCTGGAATAAAACTTTGCAAAACTGTCTTAGCATTTATAAATTAGAGAATATAAAAGAACTCTGTAGACAAGAACCAACTAATAAAATTTTGACAAAATTAATATCTTAGAAATGGTTTCTCATAACTTTAAATTTTTCAGATTTTCATTATGGCTAAACATTGTAATAATCAAGTTTTTGATTCAGTTAAAAATGAGGTTCTCGTAAATACTTCTGTTTGCTAACAAAGTCAAATAACCCAAATCATTATTAATAAAAAAACATTATCCTGGTTTAAAATTGTGATTTTTTTGTTTTTATCAAATATTTATCCAAAATTTTGTATGTCCTAACGAATGGGAAATAGTTAGCAACAATTCCTCGATCGCTAACGTTCCCTCGATAGAAATTATATACTAAATTTATATTAATTTTTATAGTTTTTTTAACTTTATAATTTAAAATTAAATTGAATAACATTGTATAATATAATATGTGATTATTATAAAATTCAGATCTCAGCATCATAGCTGGCAAATAATTAGTAGCCTCCGCCCCTCCCCCTCATTCTTTCATCCTTAAAATGGGGGATAAAAAAGAATGGTTGTCATATTGTTCTTCACTGTAACCAAAAATCTCCATTAATGTTTTTTTAAAATTCTTATATTTTTAATCCCCCTCTTCTTTCATCTTTAATATAGGGGATAAATAAGAATGGATGTCATATTGTTATTTACCTGTACCGAAAACTCCTATAAAATATTTTTTAAATTATTCTAATTTTACCCCCCCCCCTTCTATCGCGCCCCCAATCTATCATTACATGTGGGATAAATGAAGAGTGGTTGTCGTATTCAGCATCAACCCTTCCACTCCATATATACGCTTAATTCTTGCAACTTGTAGGATATCGGACACAGGACACTGCCCGACGGACGCCGGTCACCGGACACCGGAGAACGAATGAATTTTAATATAATATAGAAGATATAGAAGATATAGATTACTGTGCTGCCGAGTCAAACTAGGAGATTCTCTACCAGAGAATAGGAAAAAAAATTCATTGCTAACAAAAAACCTGAAAAACATTTTTCCTTTATTTTTTCTCAAAATGCATCCTTAGAACTGCTTTGAGACCCTCCCTAAAATGTATGAATGGATGTATGTATGTATGTAATCATGTATAGCACAGAAACACTTTAAGTTATGGCATTATTTTTAATTGCTTAGAAACGTTTATGTAGCATTATCTTGAAATATATTAATCCTACGTAAAAACTTTATACGGACGAAATGTTCCTCTCAAATAACAAAACTTTTTGCTATTGTACAATTTACGTTCAGAATAATATTTTCAAAGTTAAATAGAGAAAAACGGTCATAATAATGAAAAAAGTACAAAAAAACACGTTTTTTCGCAATGAAACTAAATCTATCGTTTATACAGAAAAATGTTTAATAAACAAATTGTTCGTTTTAAAATAACAAACCTTTTTTCTATGATACACTTTACGCCTAGAACAATATTTTCAAAGATAAAAAATAAACGGTCAAAATAACGAAAATAGTACAAAAAATCACGTTTTATCACAATAAATTAAATATATCGCAGTGCGTATGAATTGTGACATTATGAGGCCAAAAATCCCAAGCTTTGTGAAAGTTAATAAAAGTTGAATTATTGTGTCATGTATTTTACCCAACATTCACAAACGATGCGAGCGCAAAGCGCGAACTTTACACGGTCGTGCGTTATATGCAAAAAGCTCTGCTTTTTTTAGAGCACATTTTTTGCATGCCTTGCATCGCGTAGCGAAGCGTTCGATCTAGAGCTCCGAAGCAGCGAGTCACGGCGGCCTTAAGGCCGCACGTGGCGAGCTAGTTTCGTAATGAAAATAATCTCTAGTACATCCTACCTCAAAATTCTAGTTTTTATTTCGTACACGCGAGAAGTTTAATGAATATGTGTGTACCTCGGTGTTATATGTTGAATAATTAATGAAGGCGATAACAAAATGAGATTAATATAACGTAACCGATCGCACGAATCGAATGAAGAAAATGAGAGAAAAAGAAAGCGGAACATAGTTAAATTGAATAGTGTGTCAGAATAGATACGAAAGAGACTATATAATTCTATTGATGCAAAATATACATTCACATAATTAATTATCAGTAATTATACACACATGTGTATATAATTTGATGGAAAATATTATGCTATTCGTGCGTACAGCAAAATCGTTGAATTATTTGTAAATATTCATTTACTTATTTATTTATTTGAATAATTAAATTACTAAATAATTGTCGAGTATCGTTTATAAGGGGTAGAAGTTTCTTTAGGATAATTATAGTGGTCATTTTACAGAAACTCCGTATTAATGACTAAGAAGTGATTGCATCTGACTTTAAAATCTTTAATATTCACTAGGGACGGACATTGTTTAGCATTAACAGTGCAAGTTTCATGAATTCTCGAAATTCACCACATTATCTAGACGCAAAAAATGATTCGGAAATTCGGAAATTACATTCAGCTACTCTGGAATAAAACTTTGCAAAACTGTCTTAGCATTTATAAATTAGAGAATATAAAAGAACTCTGTAGACAAGAACCAACTAATAAAATTTTGACAAAATTAATATCTTAGAAATGGTTTCTCATAACTTTAAATTTTTCGATTTTCATTATGGCTAAACATTGTAATAATCAAGTTTTTGATTCAGTTAAAAATGAGGTTCTCGTAAATACTTCTGTTTGCTAACAAAGTCAAATAACCCAAATCATTATTAATAAAAAAACATTATCCTGGTTTAAAATTGTGATTTTTTTGTTTTTATCAAATATTTATCCAAAATTTTGTATGTCCTAACGAATGGGAAATAGTTAGTAACACTTGGTCTCTTCTATAGAATTTAGTAATGAAGTTTGCGTCGAATATGTTGTCTTTTATTTACCCAATTCCACTGTTGTTGGATGTTTTCTACCAAATTTTGTTTTAATCTCATTGTATTTTAATATTGATAAAAGTTTGTACACCGTAACATATTCAATTTCTGATTTTAACTAATATCTGATAAGCTATAAAATAACGTTAATAATATACATAATTTTTCCAACTGCTATATGGATGTTATACTTGTTCTATTTTTTAAAAGATTGTCTAACTGATTTTGTTTTGAAAATTATTTATTATTATTATATTTATATTAAAAGAAAAAGGATCAGAAATCGGTTACATATCAGGGGAATTGGATTTTTCTTGTTTGATGTGCTTAACTATGTAAATCAGCACATTTGTGATAAATACACATTAGATAAACAACTTCCCTAATGAGGTTTTTTCTATTAGTGAACTGAGATAAAAATATAATAAAATATTTGTGTTGAAATTGCGAATTTTATTAATAATTCAGATTAATTATTGACTATTACTCTTATTCTTGTCTTTTATTAGATTGTTGATAAAATTAGTTGATTAATGAATTACAATCACGTTGCGTATTTTTTATATTATTTTCGATGTTATAACCTCTACGTATAATTGCATTTAGAAATTGTATAAATACAACGCTACAAGATACATAAATGTTTATTGTCATATATTGTCCGGTGAAATTCTTAGCGTTCTTACATACACTTTGACATTCGTTGATTTCCTCGTAATAAATATCGTAGTAAACCAAATTAAGAACATTATTTTCATAAAAAAATCTTACACTGAAAGATAAATTTGTTAAGGAATTCACTAATTCCCATTGTTTATGATCGCGCGTATTTTCCCTAGTGTACACTTATACATTCATATAGTTACGAAATGAAATTGTTATTCTATGAATTCAAATTTAAAATTGAAAAAAATTATAATGGAAGTCAATTGCAATGAACTTTCTTAGTCAATTAGAGAGAAAGGAAGGGGAGAGTAATAGTGATAAGAGAGCGATATAAAACATTTAACATTGAACGAATAGTCAAACTTTTTATTACCGTGGAAAGTTCCACTTATCTAGACAACTTTTGTTTAAATACTCTACCCGAAACGCATGTCTCAAAGCAATAAAAAAAAAGGAAGAAAGAAAGAAATTCTCGTATCCGAAAGCGAAAAGTAAAATTGTCGAGAGAAAAAAAGGTTATCGTGGTAAATAGAATAAAAAAAGACACTTTGTGGCAGAGGAACATATACGGGGAATGAACGATAAGTAGCCGAATGTAATTACATTGTAAAATTGGAAACGCGAAAGTGATCCCAAAGGTTTAAAGAAAGAAATACCCCATAAAAAGGGCGTAAAAGTCAATAAGGGCTAAGGAGACATAAAATCCAATGAGATATGTAAACTCATCTCGATTCTTACGCAAGTTTCGATAAGATTATCTATATACCTCTTTCTCCATCTTCATCCAAGAGGAAGAGAAGAAAGATCCACACACGTTTCACCTCTCGCCACTTAAGAAAGCATCGTAAAAATTCGAAACCTCGAAAACGACCGTAAATCTTTGATTTTTCTTTGACATTCTCACGTATGTCCCCGCTTACTTCGGAATCTCTTTCTCTCGATCCATTAGGCTAATATTGCATAACAAGCATAATCCGTCGCGTATTGCCATTCGTTTTATTGGGCATATACTCACTTCAGGTTTAACGAATAACTTTTTTATCTATGATAGTTACATTTTTCATAATGAAAATTCTCTTATACGTAGTTTCTTAATGTGATGGTATTTTTAAGAGGAACGCACAGTCAATCCCACAAGTTACGGGAAACGTACAAATATTGCGATTTCAAAGTTGTTCATAATATTGAAAGTCTGAAGAAATAACAAATAAAGTCTATGATGCCAAGAAGAAACTGTCAAAGTTATATATGTTAGATCAAAAACATTATCTTGGTAATTACTTTATTTAAAAACGAAAACAATGTTTTAAACAAACCATTATCTTCCCAAGTAATAAATAAAATGTATCATCATTTCAGAATTGCACTGGTTTTGTCTTAAAAATCTTCACGCAATATTTCTCGAAAAGAATAGTTTGAAAATATAGTATATAAAAGTACAATTATTCGAAAATAAATGAAAACTATTAATTTCGAAAAATATAATTCTTTGAACAAAAATATTTAGAAATATATAATACTGCCCGAGTTAAATAATTTTTCGAAATTAAAATATTTAGAAAAATACAATTCTACGGAATTTTAGGAATTTTTCGAAAAATAGTTTAAGGTTAATAAATCCTTTTAAAATGTAAAGAATAAAGAAGTACAATTCTTCAAAAAAATTATTTTAAAATATATATTTCTGTAAATATAAAATTTTTGAGGCAAGATACGATTGTTTGAAAATATAGTTATTCAAATTTAATAGACAGTTTGAATAAAAATTGGTTGTTTGATTAACAATAAGAATTAAAAATAGAAGACACTTTACTAAAAAAATACTATACTTTAAAAAAATTTAATTAAGTATGTGCATTTTTAAAAAATACGTCATACCTTTAACAACATTACAATCAATAATTTATTAATAAAACTCTACATATAATTCAATTAAAATAGTATCCCGTGAAAAAATGATTGCATGTAGAATGCATGTAAAATACATGTATGCTACATGTAGTCGAAGCATGTAATCTACATGCGTTTTATGACCGATTTCTACATCTATAGTTCATCAATAAAGGTGTAGTTTTCGTGTACCGTTGATGTAGATGAGGTGTAAATGTAGTGCAGATGTACACAAAATTAATCTCATTTATGCTGCATTTTCACGTTATATATATATCAAACTTCATGAAAACTACATCTTTATTAACGTACATCATATATATGAAATAAGTGTATTTTACATGAATTCTTCATATAAGTTCTTTAAGAAACATTTACATGCATTTTACATACATTTTGCATGTAACTTGTTAAAAAATGAATTTTACGTCAATGTAAATTTTTACATATTATTAATTTATTTTTAATTTTTTATTTAATTTTAATTTTAAAAAAATTAATTTATTAAAAAAATAGAACATATTATAACTTTATATAACGTAAGTAATAACATTTACGAAATCAATAATGAGGTTTTTTTCGATATTTATCATTTTCTCTTGATTTTGATCTTTCTTTGGCTTTTCTATCGAAATGATACTTTCGCCTTTTATGTGTCTCATAATATCCTTCTTTTTTTTTCGTTCTTTCATTTTCGCTTGAAGGTTTCTTTTCGATTAATCCTTCTATTTTAACTTTATCTGCATCTTTTTTCCCCCTTTTCTGCATATTTTTCTTTATTTTTACTCTCAATAATTATTTTTTCGTAAATAAATTATAATTGATTACTTTCTTCTTTTAGGATAGTCTGGTTGCGGGTATCTGAAAATAAAAAAGCAAAACACAAAGTATCGAAATATTTTTTTATATATTTAAAACAACGGAAAAGAATTTATGGCAGCAAGAAAATTTTTGATACAGAAAATTTAAGGTTAATAGGTTATCAGACCTATAACCAAGTCGTATTATTAAATCTGAAAGACTTTCATATTATTAAAGACTTATCTGAGTAATCTGGTATCAATCATCTTCATATTTTAGACCTGGTGCGTCAACTCCGACGAAGACTTTATTAGCATCAGCAGCGGCAGCGCAAAAAAATTTTTAGAGTCCGTCACACTGAAGTTGCATCCATGCGAAGTCAAACGTTAAACTATAAAGATGCAAGTATATGTTTATGCAACTTCATTGTGTTTGACTTCGCATGGATGCAACTTCAGTATGACGGACTTTAAGAATTTGTTTGCGCTGCCGCTGCGGATGCTAATAAAACCTTCGTCGGAGTTAACGTACCAGGTCTACATTATTAAGATGATTAAAACCAGATTACTCAGATAAGTCTTTAGAAATATGAAAGTCTTTCAGATTTAATAATACGACTTGGTTATAGGTCTGATAACCTATTAACCTTAAATTTTCTGTATCAAAAATTTTCTTGCTGCCATAAATTCTTTTCCGTCGTTTTAAATATAAAAAAAAAATATTTCGATACTTTGTGTTTTGCTTGTTTATTTTCAGATACCCGCAACCAGACTATCCTAGAAGAAAGTAATCAATTATAATTTATTTACGAAAAAATAATTATTGAGAGTAAAAATAAAGAAAAATATGCAGAAAAGGGGGAAAAAAGATGCAGATAAAGTTAAAATAGAAGGATTAATCGAAAAGAAACCTTCAAGCGAAAAAGGAAGAAAAGATACTGAGGCTAAGAAGAAGGAAAATGAAATAATTAGAAAAAGACCAAAAAGATCAAGAGAGGATAGTAGAGAACATTCAAGAAAAAGAGAAGGATATTATGAGACACATAAAAGGCGAAAGTATCATTTCGATAGAAAAGCCAAAGAAAGATCAAAATCAAGAGAAAATGATAAATATCGAAAAAAACCTCATTATTGATTTCGTAAATGTTATTACTTACGTTATATAAAGTTATAATATGTTCTATTTTTTTAATAAATTAAAAGCATTTACATTGACGTAAAATTCATTTTTTAACAAGTTACTTGCAAAATGTATGTAAAATGCATGTAAATGTTTCTTAAAGAACTTATATGAAGAATTCATGTAAAATACACTTATTTCATATATATGATGTACGTTAATAAAGATGTAGTTTTCATGAAGTTTGATATATATATAACGTGAAAATGCAGCATAAATGAGATTAATTTTGTGTACATCTGCACTACATTTACACCTCATCTACATCAACGGTACACGAAAACTACACCTTTATTGATGAACTATAGATGTAGAAATCGGTCATAAAACGCATGTAGATTACATGCTTCGACTACATGTAGCATACATGTATTTTACATGCATTCTACATGCAATCATTTTTTCACGGGATATTACATACCATGGCCAGTAAAATAAGAAATGTCTCAGATCACATGTAATTGTCGGCCGAGGCGAAGCCGAGGTGGACGATCATGTGATTTGAGGCTTTCTTTCTTACTGGCCAAGGTGTGTATACTATTTTTCTGCTCGACGTTGCCGGAAAACGGCAACTTCAATTCGCGTAGCGGCCGGGAAGTTGCCGCTTTCCGGCCGGAGGGCAGAAAATATATATTCCATTATAAGATTGAATATCACACATTGAATACAAATTTGTTTTATTTTTCTAAATAATTTGTCTCGCATCTGATAAACCCACGGAATTGTATATTCAAATAGGAATGTAATCAATCTAACAGCTATATAGATACAATATTTTTTTATTTAAAAGCTGAAACAGATGAATGCTCGCGGACAAACTCGATAAAAACGGTTTAACGCCTTGGTTATATAGACGAAAAATAAAAGTGTTATGACTATACGATCGTCGTTTAATGCACTTCTTCTAACGACTCTCGATGATCGCGTTGCACAAATCTGCGACAGTACGAATTATTCTAATGGGTGAGTCTAGCCGTTCATTAGATCGCCGTTATATCCTCACCCACCAAGATAAGATAACAAGTGTCGTGTTTTCATTTCCTTTTTCCGTTCCATCTTAAAAAGAAAAATGGGAATTTCGTTTCGTTTTATCCTTCGTTGGAGATGGATTTTTTTAGACCAAAATATCGATTGATAAATCGATTTCTCTGTAGAAACTTTTTCTACTAAGTCAATTTTGTTTTATTCTTAAATATCGATATATGTAATTTACAATTGATTATGTACAATTGAGTATGGCCGACAAGTACCGTTGGTTGTAGACTAGTATTTCTGTTAAGGGAGTTCGATATTTAATTTTTATTGATTAAAATAATAAAATAATAAAAGAGTATGTCGAAAAATAAGAGAAGAGATACCTTTATTTATACATAATCTAACTGTCTGCTGAATTTCAGAGTAAAATATTATTACGTTTTTGAAAACCATTCCTTACTAAAAATGTCGAGTTTGTGCAATCTGTTGAGGTTTGGTTCACATTTGGAAGACTTTTCTCGGTGATGCAATAATATTCTGTTTCAAATTCATTCTAGTAGAAATTTGTCCAGATTTTAATAGTTTGAGGTTAAAAATGGCTACTTAATGTTATTATTATTTTTTACATACTGTTTTACAGATTTAAGACCAATTATCGGATTCGTCGGTAAGGAAGACAGGATAAAAGTTAATTTAAGCATGTTCAATTTTCGCTAGGATTCAGAATGGTTAGTTTCGTTTCGAGGATGTAAGATGTAATTTTTCAATTCTAATTAATAAAATCGATCTTCACCCCTTTGTAACATAAGAATGTGTTTTGAACTCTGATAAAAAATGATCATTTTTTGAGGTCATAATTATGTAGTTAGTCTTTTGGAATTAAATTTCGACATTATTTACCTTCTACCAAGGAAGTAAAAATACTTTTGCATAAGCATTAAATTCGAAATTTTCTCATCAACAATAGGAAATTCTTATCGATCTTATAATGCGATCGATTGTGAATATCTCCCTCTCTACTTACGTTACATAATCATATACAATCACATAATCTAACACAATCACTTGCAGGGATCTTACATACGTGTCCAAGTAATTTTCTTAATATAGCTAAATATTAAACGAATAACATTAAATTGCTTAAATATACATATATAGCGATTGCGCGAGAACATGAATTAAAACGATTATACATATATATACCTATCGATATAAAATGTTATAAATCTTGCACAACGTTTACATTATATTAAATATAAAATTATATTTGTTTAGAATAAAAAAGAAAATTTTCAGTTCTGTAACCGTAGGGTAAAAAAGCATAATTTTATAAGAAAAATAAGTGCGTATAATTACCTTACTAAGCGTAATTGTAGTTAGCTTTCTATAACGATTAACATGTGCTAGCGCAATTCCTCGAGGGCTTTGTGAGATATTTTTTTTCTTCAACATCTATATAGTTGGTATTATTATCAATGCATACAAAATTGGAAATTCATGTTGCGCAATACACACACACACACACACACATATATGTAGATCAAATCGAATGGCCTGAATTTTCGTATTACCATTTGCGAATGGAGCGAACGGTGTACGCGAGGAATCAATTGATTCGCACGCAAGCGACATCGTTAGAGAGAATTTGTACAGAGACGAGAGCGATGGATATAGTTGCGTATATCAAGGTTCATTCCTAAGCGTTCAGATGTGACGATATAATTGGCTATTTGGTAGGATCGAGTTTTCATGAAATTGGTACGATATTTTTGTTACGTTTTGTTAAGTTTTTCCTAATATAAAGTCGAAAATAACTGTTTTGTAGGTTATAACAAGCAATTTTCTAGCAATTCTTTTTAAACGCTGCTTATTTGGGTTTTAAAAAAATCTTTTTTATTTCTGTTACGACATATTTCTTGTAAGATAAATAAGATATATAATGTTTTCGAAAAAACTATAATTAATACTCAAAAACTCGTCTAAAAAATTAATAACTCTTTGAAAATAAATGAAAAGTTTTATTAAGGAATTTTGAATTATACAATTCTGCGAAATCGAAGTTTAAGCATAATTATTTGATATTGTTTTTTTTAAATTAAGGCATCCTTAGTAAATAAAATTATTTTTATAACTACAAGAAATTTGAATTTAATATTAGGTTATTGAATAATTTATTGAATATATTGAATAATATTTTGTAAAATTTCAATTTTTTTTAGTAACAACATATTAGGATATTAAGTAACACCTACACGGAGAAAAATTTCTAATAATTTTTACCCTGAAAACATTATAAAAGTGGGACGAATTATTCTTTTCTGGATAATTTACCTACTTCTTACACAAAAATTATATATACATACAATGATAAATTTTAGTATGCAGCAAGGTAAAATTTATCAGAAAAATAATTCGTCCCCCGTTACCTGCAATATTTATAAGGTACAAATTATTAAGAATAGTTAAATTTTTATAAACATTCGGATAGTCAAAAAATTTCGGATTATGGTGGATATGGAATTGACGAGGTAGCACCAAGTTGCCGGTGGGCATAGGGACGATTTGCCTGGCCACTCAGGTCACGATCTCACATTTCTCGGACGGAACCGCGTCGTGTCCGTACACGTCTGCACGTGGCCAATCGATCTGTATAACGTGGTTAACGGAACGAGCTTGAGCTGTTATCTACCGTTTCGGTTAGGTAGTTTTTCATCCTCTCTCTCTCTCTCTCACTCTCTAGTTTGACGTTCCGATGCATCTGTGATTTTGCACGGAAAATACTTGCGGATGTGACCGTCAACTGTATCGGAGTTTCTCATCTTTTCAAGAAAATATTCTCAATTTGAGGTAATCTTGAGAAAAATATAAAACTTCTTTTGACTTTCCTTTTTTTTGGTGATATATTATTTTGTGGATTTTGACGATAACACAAGCAACTAACCCCGGTAGAAATTTTACTATTTTTAATGCGTTTAGGTGACTAATTATTATTATATAGGCTTTAGCGGACAATTTCTTATCCAATTGACTAATATATATTATGCACCGAGAAAGAGTTTACAGTAAAGATTACAATAGTTTCTATAGCAAATAAATGGAAGACTGACAAACTCAGGGAAATTACTTTAGATTCCAGTAAAATTGACTATAGTTATAATTAAATTGACTATAATTCTTATAATATTTACTTAATATTTTCAAATTTTAATATAAACTGTAGTCATTTTACTTAGATTATCAGTCTGTGATTTCTTCACTATAAACTATTGTAATTTTTTATATAATAAATTTCTCTCCCTGTACATTTACTGACAAAATTTTATAACCTGGCGAACTCTTAAGCAATGCTAATAGTAATAATAATAATTATTATTAAATGGTTAGTTCACTAAAATCGAGACTGCACCCGACTACATCGAGTTCTTGGACTAGGAATACACTCAAAATGTACTGAATAGTTTGTTAGGTTCCTGCTGTATTTTGTAGGTTACTTGTTACTTTAAGTGCAAGTTTAACTAGCTAATAAGTAAAACGATACACGAAGAAAAATTTGCTCTAAAAAGTATTTCAATGTTTTAGATGAATACTGTAGTGCTAGTATGATTAGAATTCTAAAACAAACGAATATCAACATTTTACCTAAAGCATTTAACTTGTTTCTCAATATACCTATATATGCACAGGTAAATTTATTTTATCTATATATGAGAGTTACTTAATTGTATAATATATGTAATTGTATCTGGTTTTAAATATAAAACTTTTAAAATTGTACATTTTTGTCAGACGCTAAGTAATCAACTCTGGCGACGAACCTTATTACTCTTATTATACGCGCATCATCAATGTACATTACCATCATAATTTCAGTGCTAATACGAGTGTGAAAATTCATGTAAAAAGAAAGCCGCTGACAACGATCGATATAATAATATTGACTAAACCACCTTGAATCGCCGTCGCATCAAAGAGAAAGACGAAATCTCTCGTATATCTAGAGCCATTCATTTTACCATAAATGAGGGCAGTGTATATAAATCAACAAAAAAAAATGAATGACACGAAAAATAAAAGAATTCGTTAGACGATCGAATTCATCAAAAAAAACTTATTGCGTTTGTGCAAGCTGCAATCCAATCGAAAAGTAAAATAAAGAGAGAGAGAGAGAGAGAGAGAGAGAGAAATTTTAGCCGACCGCAGAACGGTAGCTCATTCACACGGTCCCTTGACTTCTCTTTTCACCTCTTTCGCAATTTATTTTTTTGTATTTCTTACGACCCTATATATATCAGTCGTTTATTATATACATATATAGCGATTGCGCGAGAACATGAATTAAAACGATTATACATATATATACCTATCGATATAAAATGTTATAAATCTTGCACAACGTTTACATTATATTAAATATAAAATTATATTTGTTTAGAATAAAAAAGAAAATTTTCAGTTCTGTAACCGTAGGGTAAAAAAGCATAATTTTATAAGAAAAATAAGTGCGTATAATTACCTTACTAAGCGTAATTGTAGTTAGCTTTCTATAACGATTAACATGTGCTAGCGCAATTCCTCGAGGGCTTTGTGAGATATTTTTTTTCTTCAACATCTATATAGTTGGTATTATTATCAATGCATACAAAATTGGAAATTCATGTTGCGCAATACACACACACACACACACATATATGTAGATCAAATCGAATGGCCTGAATTTTCGTATTACCATTTGCGAATGGAGCGAACGGTGTACGCGAGGAATTCAATTGATTCGCACGCAAGCGACCTCGTTAGAGAGAATTTGTACAGAGACGAGAGCGATGGATATAGTTGCGTATATCAAGGTCATTCTAAGCGTTCAGATGTGACGATATAATGGCTATTTGGTAGGATCGAGTTTTCATGAAATTGGTACGAATTTTTGTTACGTTTTGTTAAGTTTGTTCTAATATAAAGTCGAAAATAACTGTTTTGTAGGTTATAACAAGCAATTTTCTAGCAATTCTTTTTAAACGCTGCTTATTTTGGGTTTTTAAAAAATCTTTTTATTTCTGTTACGACATATTTCTTGTAAGATAAATAAGATATATAATGTTTTTCGAAAAAACTATAATTAATACTCAAAAACTCGTCTAAAAATAATAACTCTTTGAAAATAAATGAAAAGTTTTATTAAGGCATTTGAATATACAATTCTGCGAAATCGAAGTTTAAGCATAATTATTTGATATTGTTTTTTTTAAATTAAGGCACCTTAGTAAATAAATTATTTTTATAACTACAAGAAATTTAATTTAATATTAGGTTATTGAATAATTTATTGAATATATTGAATAATATTTTGTAAAATTTCAATTTTTTTTTAGTAACAACATATTAGGATATTAAGTAACACCTACACGGAGAAAAATTTCTAATAATTTTTACCCTGAAAACATTATAAAAGTGGGACGAATTATTCTTTTCTGGTAATTTACCTACTTCTTACACAAAAATTATATATACATACAATGATAAATTTTAGTATGCAGCAAGGTAAAATTTATCAGAAAAATAATTCGTCCCCCGTTACCTGCAATATTTATAAGGTACAAATTATTAAGAATAGTTAAATTTTTATAAACATTCGGATAGTCAAAAAATTTCGGATTATGGTGGATATGGAATGACGAGGTAGCACCAAGTTGCCGGTGGGCATAGGGACGATTTGCCTGGCCACTCAGGTCACGATCTCACATTTCTCGGACGGAACCGCGTCGTGTCCGTACACGTCTGCACGTGGCCAATCGATCTGTATAACGTGGTTAACGGAACGAGCTTGAGCTGTTATCTACCGTTTCGGTTAGGTAGTTTTTCATTCTCTCTCTCTCTCTCTCTCTCTCTCTCTCTCTCTCTCTCTCACTCTCTAGTTTGACGTTCCGATGCATCTGTGATTTTGCACGGAAAATACTTGCGGATGTGACCGTCAACTGTATCGGAGTTTCTCATCTTTTCAAGAAAATATTCTCAATTTGAGGTAATCTTGAGAAAAATATAAAACTTCTTTTGACTTTCCTTTTTTTTGGTGATATATTATTTTGTGGATTTTGACGATAACACAAGCAACTAACCCCGGTAGAAATTTTACTATTTTTAATGCGTTTAGGTGACTAATTATTATTATATAGGCTTTAGCGGACAATTTCTTATCCAATTGACTAATATATATTATGCACCGAGAAAGAGTTTACAGTAAAGATTACAATAGTTTCTATAGCAAATAAATGGAAGACTGACAAACTCAGGGAAATTACTTTAGATTCCAGTAAAATTGACTATAGTTATAATTAAATTGACTATAATTCTTATAATATTTACTTAATATTTTCAAATTTTAATATAAACTGTAGTCATTTTACTTAGATTATCAGTCTGTGATTTCTTCACTATAAACTATTGTAATTTTTTATATAATAAATTTCTCTCCCTGTACATTTACTGACAAAATTTTATAACCTGGCGAACTCTTAAGCAATGCTAATAGTAATAATAATAATTATTATTAAATGGTTAGTTCACTAAAATCGAGACTGCACCCGACTACATCGAGTTCTTGGACTAGGAATACACTCAAAATGTACTGAATAGTTTGTTAGGTTCCTGCTGTATTTTGTAGGTTACTTGTTACTTTAAGTGCAAGTTTAACTAGCTAATAAGTAAAACGATACACGAAGAAAAATTTGCTCTAAAAAGTATTTCAATGTTTTAGATGAATACTGTAGTGCTAGTATGATTAGAATTCTAAAACAAACGAATATCAACATTTTACCTAAAGCATTTAACTTGTTTCTCAATATACCTATATATGCACAGGTAAATTTATTTTATCTATATATGAGAGTTACTTAATTGTATAATATATGTAATTGTATCTGGTTTTAAATATAAAACTTTTAAAATTGTACATTTTTGTCAGACGCTAAGTAATCAACTCTGGCGACGAACCTTATTACTCTTATTATACGCGCATCATCAATGTACATTACCATCATAATTTCAGTGCTAATACGAGTGTGAAAATTCATGTAAAAAGAAAGCCGCTGACAACGATCGATATAATAATATTGACTAAACCACCTTGAATCGCCGTCGCATCAAAGAGAAAGACGAAATCTCTCGTATATCTAGAGCCATTCATTTTACCATAAATGAGGGCAGTGTATATAAATCAACAAAAAAAAATGAATGACACGAAAATAAAAGAATTCGTTAGACGATCGAATTCATCAAAAAAAACTTATTGCGTTTGTGCAAGCTGCAATCCAATCGAAAAGTAAAATAAAGAGAGAGAGAGAGAGAGAGAGAGAGAGAGAAATTTTAGCCGACCGCAGAACGGTAGCTCATTCACACGGTCCCTTGACTTCTCTTTTCACCTCTTTCGCAATTTATTTTTTTGTATTTCTTACGACCCTATATATATATCAGTCGTTTATATATATATATATATACATGCGTAAAAGAGGAACAATAAACGGTCAAAATAAATATATGAAAATATATATATATATAATATATATATATATATATATATATATATATATATATATAGATACGTGCATCAGTCGTTTGTTTAAACAATATACCAATACTCATTTGGAGGAATTATTATAAACTTACTTTAAATCTAACCAAATTTTTTGTACCCTTAATTAATTAAAATATATAATAAAAGAATCCATGGATTGTGCTTGATGTAGATCTATTCCGATTGCAAAGTTTTTACAAACTATGAGGTTAATATGAGTAGTAAACAGTTTTTTTACTTACCGTCAAATATTTATGTCATAATTGATATCTTACAAATAATTTGAAATAGTTTCGAACCCCTATGAACTGTTGGAAACATTTCAAACAATTAAGCGTTTAAAACACATTTTAAGCGTTTTAAACACTTTTAAACAATTGTTGTATTCATTTTTTGACCATTTATGATATAGTTTTTAAATAGTTTTGAATAAATCATATTTAACACTAGAGATGCTTGAAATTGAGAATTATAAACTTAAGTGACAACCATTTTTTATGCTTAAATTATAATCATTTTGGTTAGTTTTTAATGAAGAAGTACTTTTAAAATGTTATACAGTAAACATAAAAGAAAATTAACCTCAAGTGTTTCATTTTACGAAAAATCTGATCACCAATGAGTATTTAACTTCTTAAACCAAGTCATTTTACCTTTGCTACAGTCATTTTTGACCTCGTTTCAACCTTTTTTTTAAATTTTTTTATTTTCCCCTGTTTATGACTCGTATATAATAAACTCGGATGCTTCTATACACTGGAAAGGTGAGCCACAAAAATTGCGTGAAAACTGTTGCGGCTGCGGGGTAAACCTAATGGGAGAGAAAGAGAGAACGAATTACAATTTTTTTTCACAGTCGTGTATATAAAAGATACAACTTTGCTTTTATAGATTTCACCGCGCACTGAGTTGTTTATATATATACACACACTTGGTCTACGTGTAGTTTTTACACACGTTCTCGAATCCAACTGTAAATGTAACGCGAAGATAAAATATTTTCACCTCCTGCCTCCGATTTTATTATCACCGACTGACCAACCATTCATGGTCTTATTAGTTTGGCGTAAAAATCTTAGACTAGAAAATTTTGCCATTCGCGATATTGTAGCTCCCTTCACACAGAATTTCTTTAAAGCTATAATACCAGGTATGTATTTTGAGTTATTTCTATTCCTTTTTTTCTTTGTTAACATTAAAGGTGATATGAAGGGTCAGCGATGCAACTTTTTTTTTAGAATTGGTTTTCCAAAAATGAAAAGTTACGTGAAAGATGATGTTGCAATCTAAGAAGCGGACGTCATTGATTAAGGGTAAGAAGTCTTTTTCATTAGTCGATAGAAAAATTTCGGTATTAAGGGGAGTCTGTACAGAATACAGATTTCTGTAATTATTTTCCAAATATAGTTTTTAATATCCTTTTTTTCTAAATTTTTTTAGCACACGCACAATTGTTGCATATCGTAGAATGTGCATAATGTGCATATGTTATGAATAGATACAATCAATTGAAAATTATACATGCGATTAGTATATCGGAATGAACTGCCGAAACACATCACCAATGGTGGTGCAAGTATTACTTTATTTAAAAGCAATAAAAAAGAGAAATTTCTGTTTTATTACATTTGGAGAAATTAATTTCGCACAAATGAATATTATTATAAATACTATTGTTTATTTATTGCTATAAGATATAGTAGGGCTAAAAATTATAAAATAAATTATGTGTAGTATATATCTTTCTGTTATAAAAATGTGTTATTTATCAACAGATACTTGTCGATTCTATTTTGATTTCAGTAATTTCTATTGCGAAAACTTTATAAGAATCAAAAAAGTTAAAATGTTATTGTTTTAAGCATTAAATATCAGTCGCAAAAGTATAATTGAAATTAAACCATACTTGCGAATTTTTACACCTTCACAGAAGGTGTTTTTTTTTTATATTTAAACGATTGTTATTATGTATTATGTATTATGTATTACATATAATTTGTTAGAATAAAAGAAAACAAATAAAACAAGCCAAATAATTGTAGGGCATATACTTTTCTAAAATAAATGTGTTATTTACCAATAGAAATATTTGTCGATTCGATTATGATTTCAGCAAATCTAATGTAGCATCATTTTTATGCCTTAAGTTATTTATTAGTATTAATAAATAACACACTTGATTATCAAAACGAACAGTGGTTTATAATAAATTAAATTAAAAACAACTGTCGCATTGTGTTAAAAAAGTATTTTCTATATCCTACTATAAAATAAATTAATTTTTATTTACTAATGCAGTTTCATTATTATTATTATTATTATTATTATTATTATTATTATTATTATTATTATTATATTATTATTTGGAGTCTGTGGTAATGACATTTTACGCACAACCGGTAGACCATCTACCCCTTCGCAAGAGTAACAGTCCACCGAGTGTGGGACTCGGTTGGAGCAAATTACCAATACCAATTAAATCCACATACCTCTGTTCGCACCACGCCAGCCCGGAACTGTTATTCACATTACTTCAGACTG
The DNA here is from genome assembly GCA_026168455.1 of Theocolax elegans. NCBI lineage: Eukaryota > Metazoa > Arthropoda > Insecta > Hymenoptera > Cerocephalidae > Theocolax > Theocolax elegans. The sequence continues at coordinate 99,986,510 of CM047426.1, read as the reverse complement.
GGCGGCAGTCCTTGCGTGCTTCCAAAAACACAGTTATTCCTTTTAACGTTCATTCTTGCTAGAAACACATGCATTCAGTCTCTCAGACATCCATCAACCTTTTTGCTTAGTACATAAATTTCTTACCTGGCGAACTTACCTGATCCAAGTTCATAACCGGCGAACTCTAAGCATTAATAGAATTAATTAATTAACTTATTAAATGGTTTCGTTTACTACCTAAAATCGCGACTGCACCCGACTACATCGGAGTTCTTGGACTAGGAATACACTCCAAAATGTTATGAATCGTTGGTTAGGTTCCTGCCTGTATTTTGTCGGTTAATTGTTACTTTAAGTGCAAGTCTAACTACGCTAATAAGTAACACGATACACGAAGAAAAATTTGCTCTAAAAGTCTTTCCAATGTTTAGATGAAGTATCTGTAGTGCTAGTATGATTAGAATTCTATAACCAAACGAATATCACAATTTTACCCTTAAGCATTAACTTGTTTGGCTCACTCTACCTTATATATGCACAGGTAATTTATTTTATCTATATTTATGAGAGTTACTTCATTGTTAATAGTATGTAATTGTATCTGGTTGTTAAATATAAACTTTTAATAATTGTACATTTTTGTCAGACGTAAGTAATCAACTCTGGCGACGAACCTTATTACTCTTATTATACGCGCATCATCAATGTACATTACCATCATAATTTCAGTGCTAATACGAGTGTGAAAATTCATGTAAAAAGAAAGCCGCTGACAACGATCGATATAATAATATTGACTAAACCACCTTGAATCGCCGTCGCATCAAAGAGAAAGACGAAATCTCTCGTATATCTAGAGCCATTCATTTTACCATAAATGAGGGCAGTGTATATAAATCAACAAAAAAAATGAATGACACGAAAAATAAAAGAATTCGTTAGACGATCGAATTCATCAAAAAAACTTATTGCGTTTGTGCAAGCTGCAATCCAATCGAAAAGTAAAATAAAGAGAGAGAGAGAGAGAGAGAGAGAGAGAGAGAAATTTTAGCCGACCGCAGAACGGTAGCTCATTCACACGGTCCCTTGACTTCTCTTTTCACCTCTTTCGCAATTTATTTTTTTGTATTTCTTACGACCCTATATATATCAGTCGTTTATATATATATATATACATGCGTAAAAGAGGAACAATAAACGGTCAAAATAAATATATGAAAATATATATATATATATATATATATATATATATATAGATACGTGCATCAGTCGTTTTGTTTAAACAATATACCAATACTCATTTGGAGGAATTATTATAAACTTACTTTAAATCTAACCAAATTTTTTGTACCCTTAATTAATTAAAATATATAATAAAAGAATCCATGGATTGTGCTTGATGTAGATCTATTCCGATTGCAAAGTTTTTACAAACTATGAGGTTAATATGAGTAGTAAACAGTTTTTTTACTTACCGTCAAATATTTATGTCATAATTGATATCTTACAAATAATTTGAAATAGTTTCGAACCCCTATGAACTGTTGGAAACATTTTCAAACAATTAAGCGTTTAAAACACATTTTAAGCGTTTTAAACACTTTTAAACAATTGTTGTATTCATTTTTTGACCATTTATGATATAGTTTTTAAATAGTTTTGAATAAATCATATTTAACACTAGAGATGCTTGAAATTGAGAATTATAAACTTAAGTGACAACCATTTTTTATGCTTAAATTATAATCATTTTGGTTAGTTTTTAATGAAGAAGTACTTTTAAAATGTTATACAGTAAACATAAAAGAAAATTAACCTCAAGTGTTTCATTTTACGAAAAATCTGATCACCAATGAGTATTTAACTTCTTAAACCAAGTCATTTTACCTTTGCTACAGTCATTTTTGACCTCGTTTCAACCTTTTTTTTAAATTTTTTTTATTTTCCCCTGTTTATGACTCGTATATAATAAACTCGGATGCTTCTATACACTGGAAAGGTGAGCCACAAAAATTGCGTGAAAACTGTTGCGGCTGCGGGGTAAACCTAATGGGAGAGAAAGAGAGAACGAATTACAATTTTTTTCACAGTCGTGTATATAAAAGATACAACTTTGCTTTTATAGATTTCACCGCGCACTGAGTTGTTTATATATATATACACACACTTGGTCTACGTGTAGTTTTTACACACGTTCTCGAATCCAACTGTAAATGTAACGCGAAGATAAAAATATTTTCACCTCCTGCCTCCGATTTTATTATCACCGACTGACCAACCATTCATGGTCTTATTAGTTTGGCGTAAAAATCTTAGACTAGAAAATTTTGCCATTCGCGATATTGTAGCTCCCTTCACACAGAATTTCTTTAAAGCTATAATACCAGGTATGTATTTTGAGTTATTTCTATTCCTTTTTTTCTTTGTTAACATTAAAGGTGATATGAAGGGTCAGCGATGCAACTTTTTTTTTAGAATTGGTTTTCCAAAAATGAAAAGTTACGTGAAAGATGATGTTGCAATCTAAGAAGCGGACGTCATTGATTAAGGGTAAGAAGTCTTTTTCATTAGTCGATAGAAAAATTTCGGTATTAAGGGGAGTCTGTACAGAATACAGATTTCTGTAATTATTTTCCAAATATAGTTTTTAATATCCTTTTTTTTCTAAATTTTTTTAGCACACGCACAATTGTTGCATATCGTAGAATGTGCATAATGTGCATATGTTATGAATAGATACAATCAATTGAAAATTATACATGCGATTAGTATATCGGAATGAACTGCCGAAACACATCACCAATGGTGGTGCAAGTATTACTTTATTTAAAAGCAATAAAAAAGAGAAATTTCTGTTTTATTACATTTGGAGAAATTAATTTCGCACAAATGAATATTATTATAAATACTATTGTTTATTTATTGCTATAAGATATAGTAGGGCTAAAAATTATAAAATAAATTATGTGTAGTATATATCTTTCTGTTATAAAAATGTGTTATTTATCAACAGATACTTGTCGATTCTATTTTGATTTCAGTAATTTCTATTGCGAAAACTTTATAAGAATCAAAAAAGTTAAAATGTTATTGTTTTAAGCATTAAATATCAGTCGCAAAAGTATAATTGAAATTAAACCATACTTGCGAATTTTTACACCTTCACAGAAGGTGTTTTTTTTTTATATTTAACGATTGTTATTATGTATTATGTATTATGTATTACATATAATTTGTTAGAATAAAAGAAAACAAATAAAACAAGCCAAATAATTGTAGGGCATATACTTTTCTAAAATAAATGTGTTATTTACCAATAGAAATATTTGTCGATTCGATTATGATTTCAGCAAATCTAATGTAGCATCATTTTTATGCCTTAAGTTATTTATTAGTATTAATAAATAACACACTTGATTATCAAAAACGAACAGTGGTTTATAATAAATTAAATTAAAAACAACTGTCGCATTTGTGTTAAAAAAGTATTTTCTATATCCTACTATAAAATAAATTAATTTTATTTACTAATGCAGTTTCATTATTATTATTATTATTATTATTATTATTATTATTATTATTATTATTATTATTATTATTATTTGGAGTCTGTGGTAATGACATTTTACGCACAACCGGTAGACCATCTACCCCTTCGCAAGAGTAACAGTCCACCGAGTGTGGGACTCGGTTGGAGCAAATTACCAATACCAATTAAATCCACATACCTCTGTTCGCACCACGCCAGCCCGGAACTGTTATTCACATTACTTCAGACTGGGCGGCAGTCCTTGCGTGCTTCCAAAAACACAGTTATTCCTTTTAACGTTCATTCTTGCTAGAAACACATGCATTCAGTCTCTCAGACATCCATCAACCTTTTTGCTTAGTAAAACATTCGTCATGTAAATAGCGATCAGGCGGCAGTTGTCCGCGTTCGTCGTCATAAGTCTAGTTACGTTTTCTGGCATGATTGCTCCTATGTCCGCTTCATGACGTTGTCGCTGATCTGCCTATCGCTCGTAAGCAAAGAACAGACAGCCACGAAAATATCCATGTCCAGAGAGAAATTGCGTGAGATAGAAATCTACCTCACCGTGGTTTCTCTCCTTCTATGGAGCAACCGCGGGGATGAGCCTTCGCGTCCATCGCAGCGTCGCCCTGTATCCACGCTTCGGTCATATACGCGGTTCTTTTCCATCGCGAGCAGGTCGATCGGAATCACGCCCGCAATAACGAGGACGGCGTGTACGGACACCGTCCTGTATGCGCGCGCGATTCGTAACGCGCCCACCCGCTGTAAGCTGGTGAGTCGGAAAAAGATCGTCGACGATTCTGCCCATCGTCTGTGTGTCCCTAGTTATTGGCGGAACCCGTTTCTCCAGTTGGCGGGTCACGATCTTGTAACCCGCATCCCAGGGGTCCGAGTCCACATCGTCCGTCAGTCATTGCCAGCATTCTTTTGCTGTTATTTATGGCGTACCGCAAACGCCCTCTAGCCTGTCTATAGTCTTCGGAGAGAGCCATTGCGGTTTGTTGGTCGCGGGCACGTTGGGCTCTTCGTCTGATAGCTAAGCAATTACGACTTATATCCACAATTTCACTAGTCCACCAGTAAGTCTCTCGTTTGTTCCCTCAGTAACGTTTGCGTGACATAGAGACTTTGCACAATATCTGAAGAAACTGGGTTGTCTCAACAGCGAGCGCTTCAGCTCTGTCGTGGTTAATGACCACACGAGGCGCCACATTTGACAGTGGATCCACGCATATCATAAACATGTCAAGTTTGTCCAAGTCTAGTCGTTTTACGTCCCAACAAGGGGGGCGCATTATGCGATTGCCGTCGGACCGCGATTTGTCTGCAAAACCGAAGGCGATGTACTGATGGTCGCTGGCTGTATAGTCCTCGATCACCCTCCATGCCCTCAGCCTTGAGGTCATGTTGTCCGAGACAAGAGTTACGTCTGGTATAGAATCCCCGAAGTCGTGTCTTATGTACGTCGGCGTATTTCCCTCGTTTACCACTGTCGGTTCAAGCCATGCGGCCATTTCGAACAGCAGTGGTCCACGTCTGTTCGTCTCGGGCATTCCCCACTCAACCGCGCGTGCGTTAAAATCACCTGCCACGATCTTATTGCCGGGGATGTCTCTTACAGCGACTTCGAGAGCATCCAGCTTTTCCGCGAATTCGAGAGCGCCACAGTTTGGGCTAAGGTAGACGTTGACAAAAGTGACAGAGCCGAGTGTTGCCGAAACGTAATACTCCCCTGATCCGCGCACGATCATCTGAGTCGTCCCCTCCCCGCGTACCCATAATGCCGCTGTGCTTGTGCTGCTAGCAAGTCTCGTCGGCGTTGTCAAGTCCCGATACTGTTCACTGATGACGAGGATGTTTGCGTCCAGCTCCGTTGCAATCTGAAGGAGCAGCGCGTGTGTCAAGCTACTTCGATTCAAATTGCATTGGAGAACAGTTACCGGCATTTTATCGTCTTCGTCTTCGTCGTCGCCAATGCTGTCTTGAATGCTGCGTACGCGCCTGAACCAGCAGCGTGCGCAAGGCACTTATTGTCCTTTTTAGGACAGAGGAAACACTCTGGCGTTTTTTTACACGCCCCTCTCGGCCAAATCGCCAGCAGTACCGACGTCTATCCGGTCCTGTATAGTCTTTTTTTAAGCGTCCGCACCCAAGGCATTTATGGCACCTAGGAACGAGAAGTCTAGATCTCATGCGGCAGTTGACCCAACCGATTTTTATCTTACCTCCCCTGGTGCGTACCGAGACTGGTAAACGCTTCCTATAGGTGGAAGGTGCGCATCTATGGAACTCCTTGCCGACAGAGATTCGTGGCCTGGCCTCATTAAATGGTTTTCAGGGGATGCCGTATTACCGACATATTTGATTTTTCAAATTAAATCTTCAGTTTATCTTTTATTCCAATTGTGCGTGCATAGATACATTCTACATGATTTGCAGATTGTCTGTCAACTCGCAGAATCTTAAAATTCGACATATTCATTTAATTAAATGAAAAATAGTTTGTAAAAACTGTAATGTCGGTAAACACTTACAAATTTTAGTACATTACAATTTTTCATTTAGATAAGGAAATGTATCGAATTATAAGATTCTGAAGTTGACGCACAATCTGTTAATCGTGCAGAATGTACCTATTATTGCAAAATCGGGATAAACGAAAAACTCAACATTTAATTTGAAAAATCAATTCGGCAATTTATACTGTGTGGCATCCCCTTAAGGCCGCGGTTAGGAGACACTTCTCAGCACTAGAATAGTTTTAATCTAAATGTACTGGTTATTTATTTTATTTATTTATTTATTTATTTTATTTATTTATTTATTTATTTTATTTATTTATTTTATTTATTTATTTTATTTATTTATTTAATTTATTTATTTTATTTATTTATTTTATTTATTTGTTATTCTATGTTGTACCGTCCCATATACACATGAATGGAAGTATTTAAGGGATGTTAGATGACGTGAGTTTGTGATGACGAATGACTGCTTTATTGTGTCGTCCAATTTTTAAATTTTAAATTGTATTTTAATATTGTGACTGATAGACGTATTGACAGTTGTTTTATTTGTATTATATTTTATCTGCTGACTTACTATGATATTCGCCGTATTTGCATTTATTCTGCGACTGAGATATTTTAAACTGTGATATCACTGTGCAATATTGTATTTATACAAGCTTTTATATAGTATTTAATTTATTTAAAAATTTACAAAATTTTTGTACTGTACAAATAAACTTATATCTATCTATTTTTCACTGCCTCTCTCTCTCTCTCTCTCTCTCTCTCTCTCTCACTCTTTCTCGCGTCGAGATGTCAAAGGTTGACATGCTAGTATACGGTATGGGCGAATATGAAGTCTTTATCTTACAATAGTATCTGCATTGCTTTACAATAAAAAATATCTAAACGGAAAAATGTCAGGTGTTGGAAATAATTACGTAAATAATTAATTTTAATTCATAACTTTTCGCACAAAATCGGCCAGACGATTCAACTGTGACAAAAGTATTTACCTGAAACTAGCTCCCTCTCACGGCCAGGTTTCTATATGTTCTATATGTTTTTACTTCCATACGCGTTCTCTCACGGACTGGAAAGCATTGTATCTCTTTCTATCTTATAGATTTCTCATACTATTGCTATCTCTTTTCGTTTCAAATTTACTATATATATCAAATCGAAGAAGACAAAAATCGAGTAAATGAAATCGACATCCAATTTCTATGTCGCGGCTTTTCTTAATTATGCGTGAATAAATTCGGAAAAAATTTGACGTACACACAAGATAAATAAATATACAAAGCAATGTTTCATAGATTTCACAAAAATAATTAGTATACAATAAATGGTTATAAAAGGAAACATATGAAAACTAAGTTAGTTGTATATAAGGCTTACGCACCCATACTTGCGTCGGTCGCTATCGCGCCTTTTGATACAACGAAAAACTCAATATTTCTCGAGAAATAGACATTATTTAAGTTACGCCTGATGACTTCTTTTATTAATTTACTATTAAAAAACTAGAGGCCTGCGATGGCTCAGTCGGTAGGGCGTCGGGCTCGTAATCTGGAGGTCCCAGGTTCGATTCCCGGCCCCGGTCGATTGATACAAGCACCACTGGGGAATGTATTTTCAACAAGTGCTTTCTTAACAAAGACATCGTATGACCTCCGCCGCTGATTAACACCAATTTGGGAGTATAAAAAGAGCGACGTTAAAATAATAAAAAAACTATTAAAAACTATTAAAAAACTATGAGGGTTCAATTAAAAAAATAGCAGTTATTTTAAAAAGTGCAATTAAAAATACGTTGATTAGGGTACAAAACGATATGAAAACCAACTTCAATTTGATGATTGTGTTTTTATAATTGTATCCTAACCATTTCATCAGTTTGTTGTCGCGAGATACACGAAAAGCATTGGTGACTTTTTTCTTATGTGATAGATAAATATCTGGTGGTTTTGTAAGTTCGATAGCTCAAACCATGTCGAGGATGTATTGTTTCTATTAATCAGATACAATATAAATTTTATGTACGGAAGATGCAGTGTGACGAAGATTCGACGAGGGGGAAGTCTGGGAGAAAGTCTGGTTGAATTCTCCCAGACTTATAAAAATAATTATAAAGTCTAGTAAAATGTGTGGGAGAAAGTCTAATTGATTTATCCCAGACTTTTAAAATAAAATATTTTAAGTCTGGCAAAAAGTATGGGATAGTCTCACCAGCTAGACTTTGCCAAGACTTTATAAGCCAGACTTTTCCCAGACGTTCTCCATACTTTTTTTACACGGGTAGTATATGATTCTTAAAGTTATTGAGTTATAGAGTTATTTCTCCACCGAAATTCATAGTGTAAATGACATTATAGGTTATTTCCTATCGATAGGTGAAAAAAAACTATTTTTTTTGGGGGTCATATAACGAACAAGAGCCGATAAATCTATTCGTGTATATATAATATATATAATATATATATTGCTCTAATGTATTCAGTGTCAGCAAGAAAATGTTATATAAAAATTGTGTAATAATTTCTTAAAAGACATTTTACCGCTCCATTGCATCACTGTCCAAGCTAAGATGGTAAGAAATAATCGTACAAATACAACAATCATTAACTGTTTATAAGAATTTGTTAATAATTTAGAATTATAAATATAACTTTTTTTTTAAAACTTGAGAGATTTTTAAATTAAAAAATTGCATATAATGTTTTGACTATCGTTGGTACGTCCATTGTATTATTGAAACCTAATGTTTTCTTTATAATTTTCTACTATGGTATTTTTGTAATGTTGTATTGGTTTGTTTTAAACTTTCAATGTCAATAGTTTTCAGATTTTTCATTCAATATTTTGAAAACAATTTTTGATAAACACATCAAATTTCAGAATTTTGCAAACTGACGTTTAGACTGAAAGCAATTTCTACGAGAAAAAAAATGGATTGTATAAAACTGAAATCAATAAAATTTCGCCTTTTTGTCAACTGAAAATATTAAATAATATCCTCAAATTATCTTTGCAGTTTATCACGTATTCGTTAATACATATCCTTTGAAGTTTTGATCGACAAGCGTTAGGGTTATTAAAAACTGTGGCTCACACATCCTCCCCAGGTTAATTAAGAAATGATCTTTTGGAGAAAGAGAGAGAGAGAGAGAGAGAGGAGTATAAGACTGGAGGTGCTCGTAAATTTTTGTGGGCGAGATGCTGACGATGATCGATGAGAACAACGTCGTGCCGCGCGAATTTTTGCGCTCTCTACGATCTTTCACCCCCTTCCCCGTTCTATTAATGAAAAGCAAAAAAGAAAAAAAGAAACACGAGGAATCAAGGTTCTTTTTTATTAATAGATTTTAACGCCACTGATGATGATGAGGAAATGATACTGGCATTTTCTTCTTTTTACACGAGGTTTCTCTCTCTCTCTCTCTCTCTCTCTCTCTCTCTCTCTCTCTCTTAGTGTCACGGTGATTTAATGATTCTTTATGGATGGTACATTAAAATTCTGTCGGCGATATCGCTTATTATATTCGCGAATAGAGAGATCGAGTGAAAAATGATCATATATTAATGCATTTTCGATGTAAAAGAGAAGAGACTAATATGTTTTTTTACATTCCTCTGAATGTTAGTTAATAATTTCAATAATAGTGTTAAATAGTTCAATTTATACAAAATTTTTCTTTCAAAGAATCCTGACTATACGTACGAAACTGATCGTAACCTATTATCTTCAGTCATGCGCGACTTGATTTCTTAAACCTTTCGATATATAGGTGTTTATATATGTATATACACGATTCGTTTCGCAGTAATTTCATTTGGATGATTCATTGACCTAAAGATTAAAACTTTACTCGGATTCTTCTCTTCATTTCCGATGTCAAATTCCGATCGCTCGACGAACAATCAATGCTGCTCAACGAACTAGAAGATATTAATCTAGGTTTCGTTGCCTTTTTTTCTTTTCCACGTTTCATCGTTATACGTAGAATTTATTTCTTAAAATGCTACGCGGTTAATTGGGAAATTATGCGTTAAGGGGATGTCATAGTTCTAAAACTAATATTGACATTATGAATATTTTGTTTCATGCAGCTAATTTTCTTATTAGTACTTTGTCAAAAGAAGAAATAAATTTAACGTATTCACCCAATACCTTTATAAACCTGAAAATCGTACATTAAATTAAAAGTCTGAACAAATTGACAAAATTTAGAACTTGTGGATAAAATGAATGAAGTAGCATTTTAAAAACAAATTTTTTATTTAAAAAAGAAATAAAACTATACATAAATGCTAAAATTACTGAGCTTCAGATAAATCGACTAAAATTCTTATTTAAATAAAACTATGTTGTTAAAAGGATTTTTCGTAATTCTCGCACATGCATGAACACTTCTCCAAACTAGGGTTTACAAATTCAATGCGAATGCGTAAAGAAAATACAGCAAGTGTATGAAGTAATCATTTAGTTCTTCATGCACGTACTTTACGCACACTATTACAAAAAATATCGTATGGAATACGAGCGTGACACTTAACGCACACGCACGATCATCGCGGCACTCACGATTTGTGCTAGTGCGTCAAGTAACTCTTCACGTCCGTGTTAAATAATATACTATTATTCCAAAACAAAACAATAAAATATGTTTCTATATTAGTTCTTAAAAACAGTTACACAATATTTTTGAAAATAATGTTTCGAAAAAGTTCACAATATAATTTTAGGAACATTGAGCATAGTTTTTTAAAATTTATGTAATCCTTCGAATTGTACAATTATTAGAAAATTAATATTTCTAACAGTCTAATTTTTAAAATATCAATTATTTGAAAATTTAAATATAAAATTTGATTTTTGGATTATTTAAAATTTTTAAATTCTTTCAAATTTTTTACTAATACACGTTTATCTACTTTTTATTAAATAAACCTAATGAGACAGTCGAAGGACCCCTCAAGTAAAAAGAAAAAAAGAAATTTGTTGCATATAAAAGAACTTTTAAAAGAACCTTGTACATCCTATCTTCTTTGTACACCGAGCAGCGCCTCAGTGAGAATAAAAAGTGTACAAAAAAGGAGAGCGAACACAAATAATAATAGCGCAATAGTAAGAGACGCGATAGTCGCAAAAGGGTGCCTTCAACTATTCCCTGAGCTGTCAAAAGGCACAAACTTATCACCTGGCACTATCAAACATTTGTGGAACAATGCCCTCAGTTTGAAATATAAGAGTCGACAGGCTGTATTGTGCACCAAAGGAAGATGAGTATACAAAAGAGAGAAAAGACACGAATTTTTTCGTGGTATCTTCAAATGATATGAAAATTTGATTATCGTTGTATATAATCTGCTTTAAACGGTTTGAAAATTTATTGATGATTATTTGCAGGTAATTTATAATTATGAGATATATAGATACAAGAAGTGTCATGCAAAAACTTACACATTGTATTTGTTATTATAAATTTAATTTTAAAACGATTACCGTTGGAATATCAAATATAAAAAGAAACAAAGTTGCAAAATATAAAAAACATAATTTGATTTACTTTCCATGATTGAATTTCATTTTTAACCAAACCCTTTATCTAGAAACTCTAGAGTACAAAAAACAATTAATTCTTGTATAATATAAATATCAAAGACACTGTAAACCCTAAATACAAAAATCTACTTTTTGAAAAATTTTGGTAAAATGTGAGAATAATTGCACATTTTAAAATATAAAATATGATATAAGGGTATATAATGATAAGTACACATAACAAGATTAAGAAATTAATATAATAACAGATATTTTCATACGAATTTCGATTTTTTTGCCTTATTGCCCTTATTATTTAGACTTATTGCCCTTTTATGTCATCCTTTTGTTATGTATTTTGAAAAAATTATTTTTAAAATTTATATTTTTTCAACAAAATAAAATCCATTCCATTCGCTATTAAAATTACTACATTATTATCTTACTATTTTCTATACTTTTTATACTACAAAATATCTTTTCTTTACACACACATCGCTTGCCTCCGTTGTCGAAGCAGAAAAAATTAAATACATTGTTTTCAACTACTTTAATTTTCCTTACAGACCGTAGACTCTTGAACAAACCTTTAAGAAAAAAAGACAAACATACCTTCAATTCGTAAAGATAAAACATTAGCGAGGGTGTAAGTCACACGATTTGCCTCGTGTGAAACTAAAAGGCACAAACACACACATACCGAGAGAAAAGAAAAACATAGCGTTTTACACAGGGCGTGGTATAGATTCGAACGTGAAACTTTGCGAGTGACCATTCAAACTCTCTCATACGTACATACGCCACAAGAAAGCATATGATTATTGCCCCACGGACTTGGCATAATATTATGTCATTGTGGTTTCATCAACGCGCCTCCCCTTCTATTTCGCACGAGCGCAAAGGGATAAAGAAAAAAAATAGAAGAAAAAAGAAGAGACTCAAAATGTTAATAACACGTCCTGTCTTAACTTCTTGCCCCCTCTTCTTACCGACTTTTTTCAAGCGGTTCTTTTTATTATACGGTGGGAGGATGCAACAGAGAAAGAGAGAGGATGGAATGTAGATAAGCGCGTTCTTTTGTGTTGCACCGGCAGAGGAATGTGGCGCCTGCCGCGTATAAATAAAACATTCCGCGATCGATTATGTGCGATCTTCTTACTTACTCTTTTTTTTGCATTATCGCGGCGGTACCTGACATTTTACCAACGTTTTGATTTATTTCGCTAAAATCTTTGTGAAGATTTTTTTAAAGGGGTTGTAATGATTAGAATTGGTATTTACATTCAATTATTCGTAATTCATTATGTTAAGGTTATGTTTGTAAGGAAGAAAAAAAATTTAAATGATATTGGTATCGTATATTAAAAAGACGGCTGACAATATCACATTCACTTGGTTAGAATTTACCGATTGGGGTTCGGTTAAGTTAAGAATATCTGAACCACCACTGAACAATTCGGTTATAGGAACATAAATATTTCGATCAGTAAATTAAAAACCGATTGATATGACACAGTCAAATAAACACAATCTCAACCTCTTTAAATTTCTTTACTGTGTTGAGTTCAGTTTGACTTCGCATCATGATTCGAGATTCTTTGTCACCAGATGATCGACACGATGTTTATAGTTCAACATTTCATGGTCTTTTTAGTATCTATAACCTCTTTATAATAAACAATCACGGAACACGCGGCAACATTCACTCATTTCTATTTCATCCATTAGATCGAGATATTTGCATTATTTCTCTCGAAGGTTATCTTTATTATTAAAGAGGTAATAGATTGCAAACCAATACTTATACCTTCACAAAGGAAATCTTCGGGCACATTCAATATACTTAAAAAGGTCGCAGATATTGTACGTTACGTTTTGTGTAGCGGCTGCAGAAGTTTCAAAACTCTGCTATCTAAATTATGAAATACAAACGCGACAATATTATAAAATGCGTACAAACGTTTTGGATATCATGTGTACTGTTATTTACAGCGGATACCCAAAAATTATTTCAGTGCTCTTTGATTATTCATGCAGAATTTACAGTTCCGTGTAGAAAGGATTTTTCCTGCAAGATGTAGAAAAAGAAATACTTGTACTAATTTCTAGATTAAGAAACATAGTTTAACCGCATGTATTTAATTACTGAAAAATTAAAATCTACTACAATGTACCTTACAATTCAATTATGGTGCGACGCATTAGACATGTGATGGATTAATTTTTAATTTACATAATATATAGGTAGAATGATATTTTAACATAATGATAGGATTTAAATTATAAAGATATATAGCTTGACGATGATGGATGGAATCCATCAAAATGTCAACAGTAACTTTTTATCAATATCGACTCAAAAATCCAATACTCAAAAATCTTAAATTCAATTCACATTCACGGAAATATAATCATGTGTACAGAATGATTCCTACAACAACAAACTGGCAATTTCATCAGACAAGATTGACCTACTTACTTCAAAGGGAAAACGAGGCATTAAAAAAAGGGAACGAATTTCAGAATTCATCTGTGAGAAGGAAGTTTGTGCTTGTTCTTAACCAAGTTTGTTTCTTCAAAATTTGCATGGCAGAGCCCGTCGTCAAGTAGTTTGCGATGAACTTATGCAAAGGAGGAGAGACCACGAGACCACAAATTGCAGAGAGTCCGTGGTCACTTCCATTCTCGGGGAAAACCAGGAAGCCGATCTCTCTCTTCTCTTCTTCACCTGTGTTAGGTACATGATCCCTTACTGCATGTTGCCCAGTTTACTCACAACTTCTTCCTCTCTCTCTCTCTTTCTCTCTCTCTCTTTATATATATATATATATATATATATATATATATATGAGCGGTTCTCCGTCAAATCGAGCGACCAAAAAATTTGTCTCCTACACTCCTATAAATTTGAGAAAAACTTCTCCCACAAATTTTCTATGTTGGCATTTGGATAAAGATTATTAAAAATTACGGAAAATATTTACTAATACCAGTTTTAATTAATATTAATACTAATCGTTTGTTTATGGATTGTTACTTTCTATATTTTTAAAATTGTCTACTAACAAGGAGGGGTTCCACCTTCCGGGAAACAGATTTTGTTGCAACATTGAGAACTGTTTTGTAATACACCTAAATGTGACAAAATTCATATGAAATTGAATCTCATAGGCTGTTTGACGAAAGTTCTACGCAGTTAATGAAAAAATTGTGAAAAAAATACGTTAAAGCTTAATTGCCAATAACTCTTAAAGAAATAGACGTAAATAATCAAACTCAACTCCATTAAATAGTTGAGATCAAGTAAATATAGTTTAAAAAAAAGTTTGGACAAAAGTTATGGAAAATATAAGAATTCGACGAAATATCTGCCTAAAAAGTCTATCAAATTGTAATACTTAATTTTCGTTAAATTTTGTCTAATTGCAAATCATCGCAAATTGCAAATCATCAAAGTAATACAGTTTCGATGAAACTGTGCTACGCTTATTGTCAAATACAATTGATTAGGTTGCCAATATAGTACGAATATAATAGCGGCATAGTTTAGAGAAATTTCATGATAGATAATTAATATTAATTATTATTATTAGTTCACAATGTTTTGAAGGTGAATTTTAATAGATCATTTTGAGTTCTTGGTATAGTCACCATAATGTGAAAAAATTTATTCAAATCAAGTTTAAATTAAAGTTAATGAAAACATTTAAAAAATTGATAACATTACAAAATCATCAAATTAATTATATTCAGTCATAAATTGTACATATGACTCCAAAATATTTTAATCTAAAAAGTATATAACTAGTAATTTTGAAAATTATCTAATCTATCTATAAAGATTTGTATAAAGATAGATAAATTTATCATTCGGCCATTTGTATTATGGTAAGATATTTAGGTCTTTCCTAATTGAACTTAATTTTGTATTAAAAGACTTTTTTTTAGTCTTTATTTACTATATAATTGATGAAATTTCCTAGAGTATAGCTCTTTTTTAAAACAAATTGTAAGCGTTTCATCCTCGAACTTTAGTTTGGATCGTTAGTAAGAAACTGGAGATTTTACCTAAGACGCCTTACTGAGGAATCCAAAATGGATATCGAGGACAAAACGTTTATAATTTTTGAAAAGGCCATACTCAGGAAAATTCCATTAACCATAGTGGACGAAGAGTAAAAAGTGCCTTATTTTAATTTAAAATAAAGTTTGATACGGAGAGACAGCAAATACCTTATCAAAATTTAAAGAATATTTTTTACGCAGGTAATAGATACATTCGATTAAACGAATGATTCTATACTATTTATCAAGTGTTAATTTGACTTTCAATGTGATCATAATTAAACTGTAACGAAGTATACAGAGTTAACCGCGTAATTTGTCATTACAAGATAAAATCGGTGTGCACGTAATTATTACGAAGTAAATGTTTCTTTTCTTTCATCGCAGTGTAACTATCGACCGATTGGATCCAATATCGAAAAGTGACGATGAATGCAAAAGAGAAAGAAAGAATTGCACCCACGCGTTAGAAAATTACAACATCGAGATCGTCATTATTTTTCGTCGGATCGTTAGTCTTAGAAGATCCGCTCCATCGATCGGTGTATAGCCAATTTTCTGTTTTTCTTCTGTGCTAGTCAGAGTCGAGAAGGATGTCGCCTTTGCTTGTAATTTCTCACGTCACCTTATAACCTGTGATTTATCGTTCGATCGAATCGTGCTATTCTCGTTTGTCTTCATTCTATGAATATATACTTTTTCATTTATCAATACGAATTATCGATTGTTTATTTAAATGCCATTTTCTATTTGTAGAATTGATTACTCGACTGTCCGCAGTTTGTTTTATAAATCACGTAGTTTTTACATAAGATTCAACAGTTTCTTCAGTATAATTTTGTACGGAAAAAAAATTATAATAAAAATTACTCAAATTTTTTTAGGGTAAAATGTGAGGTTACGTAATACCTGTTTAAAATATTATTAAATTTTATAAAATCAGTGCAATGGTTAAGCACATCGCACGCGGTTGTTTGACGAAAATAGTAATTAACAATATTAGATCTAAATATATGTACAGAACGATGTTAACTCACTATTATAATAACATATCTACCATTTCTTCAGAACTCAAGAAAGAATAAATTTTGTCAAAATATAATAGTGCATTGAGGAGTTTCAAATTAATCACATTAAGCTAAATGTATGGATATATATATATATATATATATATATATGGGGTATTCCACGTGAAGTGGTCCGATCAAAATTTTAAAATATACTAAATTTTGGGTACACATTGTAAATGTTTTTCAGAATACAGAAAAAAATTTTTAGGTACTGGAATCTATTTGCTCAAAAGTTATTCTAACCTGAAAAAGTGAATTTTTTCTAGTTTTTTTCAACACCAGCTGGGTTTACCGCTATTTAACTCAAAATCTATCAACTTTTACTATAAAACATTATATATAACATTCGTTGCTAACTATGTCTAGAATTTATCCTTCTGGGTTAGAATTTCCAATCTCAAGGTTAATGACAAATAAACTACATGTCAATATTCAACTTAAAAATAGTGTAAGTGCGCCACAATTGATTTTTTTATCCAAAAGTCTAAAAAAAAGCTTGAAGCAATACCTTTCAAATGGTCTGTAGCATTTTTGGGGCCTTTAATTCTGTAAAAAGTTATGATAATTTAAAGAAACTCGAAATTTTTTTAAAAATTTAAATGGGAATTACCATGTTAATTTTCGTGAATTATATGTCTTTCTTTAAATTATCATAACTTTTTACAGAATTGAAGGACCCAAAAATGCTACAGACCATTTGAAAGGTATTGCTTCAAGCTTTTTTTTAGACTTTTGGATAAAAAAATCAATTGTGGCGCACTTACACTATTTTTAAGTTGAATATTGACATGTAGTTTATTGTACATTAACCTTGAGATTGGAAATTCTAACCCAGAAGGATAAATTCTAGACATAGTTAGCAACGAATGTTATATATAATGTTTTATAGTAAAAGTTGATAGATTTTGAGTTAAATAGCGGTAAACCCAGCTGGTGTTGAAAAAAACTAGAAAAAATTC
The DNA here is from genome assembly GCA_026168455.1 of Theocolax elegans. Lineage (NCBI taxonomy): Eukaryota > Metazoa > Arthropoda > Insecta > Hymenoptera > Cerocephalidae > Theocolax > Theocolax elegans. The sequence continues at coordinate 99,968,841 of CM047426.1, read as the reverse complement.
ACTTTTTCAGGTTAGAATAACTTTTGAGCAAATAGATTCCAGTACCTAAAAATTTTTTTCTGTATTCTGAAAAACATTTACAATGTGTACCCAAAATTTAGTATATTTTAAAATTTTGATCGGACCACTTCACGTGGAATACCCCATATATATATACAGTTTGTAGGTATATAAGTTTAAAAATTTAAATCAATTACACATGTAGTATAATTTTTATATATAAATATTGCTCTCACCCAGTGAGATAATATAGCCAAAAATGTAGTTGAGTCTAGAATAAGAACAACAACTGACATACAAATATAGTGAATTGATTGCAGAGAGGTCTTTTCGTCGCCTCCGAATAAAAACATGTTAACTCAGAAATCGCTTGAACAACACGTTAACTCAGAATTCGCTTGGAAAATACTTTAACTCAGAATTCGCTTGAAGAACACGTTAAGTAAAAAATCGCTTGGAGAAGACTTCATCTCAAAATTCAATTGGAGAGCACGTTAATTCAGACGATGATTTTTGTCGTCTCGATTTAAGATCGCACCACTGCCAAAAATTTTTAACATTTCATGAATAAATAAATAAACTAATTTTCATATATTACAACTTATTACTATCTGATTTAGTATATTGTCAAATAATGTACTTTCATATATGCATATACGTATTTTTTTTAATTTCTCTAACCGCTCTTATTATACACTAATGCGTTCTGCTAAAAGTACATAAATTCATTTCTACATAAAAACGTAGAATAAATATTTGAAAGAATTGAAATTGTGATGTGTTTGTACTTTACTTTTATGAAATTGCATTATTTCATAATTACATTTCTTTTAATTGAATTGATGAAAAATATTTTGTATGGGAGAAAGTTCAACTTTATTCCCTCTTGCGACGAAAAGTACACTTTATACATACATACACGATAAATAATGTATGTGCGTGTGCGTGTGCGTGTGTGTGTGTGTGGGTGACAAACTACTTTGAAACCTTTAATATTATCTAAATTAGAGCTACAAAATCATTTCCGGTTAAACAAATTAGCAACAAAATGTTTGTGCTGATATCCCTTATAGGAACCGAGTAACGATGGTGGCTATGCTAGGTTTATATTCAAACAACAATAGCCATTGTTTCTCGGAAACCACAAGAACTAGAAAATCAGTTTTGGTTGAACAAAATAGCAACAAATTAGCAACAAAATATGATGCAGGTTTTGTCATGGACTTGCAAAGTGGATATTATAGCTTTATAGACATTAAAATACTTGTTAAGAGGTCTTCTCGATCGCCAATAGTCATCGGAGGGGACTTTTAATGCTTGGGCAACATAATGGGACAGTACGAAAACCAACACTCGTGGTTGTACACTCCTCGAGATCTTTGCGATATTGGACTTGGAGGTTGCTAACACCAGGACGACTTCACTTTTACCAAGGTGGGGAGGTCGTCTATAATAGATCTAACTTTCATCGATCCTAGATTGATGAAAGGAGGGTCAACCTGGAAAGTTAGTGATCGCTACACGAGGAACGACCACCAAACACTCGTGTACCAGCTTCAAACGACGACTAACAAAAGCTTCTAATATAAGAGATGGGTAATAATCGGGAAATGTTCTTCTGCTCCATAGCAGAAGTTGCTGCCAAAGGAACACCGGAAGAACGAGCCGAGGAGCTCAAACGTGCCATAACGGCTTGCGATGTCTCTATGGCCGGGAAATCCATCCCCCGTAGCCGTCCACCTATTTACTGGTGGAAATAGAATATCGCAAAAATACGCCACGACTATCTGCAGACTCGGCGACTGCACCAGTGAGTTCGGATCAAATCGCTGTACAGAGAATTAACCGGAGCCTACGAGAAAAAGTGGAAAGAGCTCAAGACTGCCATCAAAGCGGCTAAATGCAAGTGCTGGCGCGAATTTTGCGAGGAAGTAGACCGCGATCCCTAGGATAAGCCGTACAAACTGGTGATGAATAAGATCAAATCTAAGGGCACTTCAACACGATCGTGTCCACATTTTCTTGACGGAGCGGCACGCTATTTGTTTCCACAACATCAGGAACGGGTAGCCTAGACAGGCCTAATGGTGACCGACAGTGCAATTGCGGCGCCAGGCATTAGCATATTTGAGCTAAAAATGGCTGCTAGGAGAATATCCGACCGTAAAGCTCCAGGGCCGGATGGAATACCTGGTCTGGTCAGTAAGACCGCTGCGTTAAATGTGCAACAAATTTTTGCCGACACAGTCAGTTATTGTTTTCAATTAGGATGCTTCCCAAAACGGTGGAAGCTGCAGAGGTTGGTGCTTCTCCCAAAGAGAAGCCAATAATCGGAGAACGCGTCCTCGTACCATCCACTCTGTTTGTTAAATATAGCTGGGAATCTCTTCGAGCGTGTCATTTGTGCCAGGCTACCAGCAGCCATTACACAGGCAGGTGATCTGTTCGACAATTACTTCGGTTTTCGGAAAGGGCACCCAACTATTGGCGCCATTCCATCGGTAGTACTACTTATCTTTTTTCTTTATTATTTTAACGTCGCTCTTTTTATGCTCCCAAATCGGTGCTAATCAGCGACAGAGGCCATACGATGTCTTTGTTGAGAAAGCACTTGTTGAAAATGCATTCTACAGTGGTGCTTGTATCAATCGGCCGGGGCCGGGAGTCGAACCTGGGTCCTCCAGATTACGATTCTTGCGCCCTACCGACCGAGCCATCGCAGGCCTCTGGTACTACTTATATATCCGTGTTAGATATAGCCCTCTAGGTGATTACGGAAATTCCTCCCATCGATCTTTTGACGATAGAGAGGGCTGATACGTACAGAAAAGGTCGGCGTACGTTAGAAAGCAGTGGCGACGCAGCACGTGGTTGTAACAGTCGTTGGTTAAACAGGACCATCGAACTGTGGAAGCAGAGATGAGATTCGGCAGGGGAAGGTCGCTGGACCCACCGCCTCATCCCAGATGTCAGTAAGTGCACGAGTAGGAAACACGGATTCGACACTTTCTATCTGACCCAGGTGCTTACAGGGCATGGGTGTTTTCGTAGTTACCTGCACAGCAACCGTATATACGGGGGTGCGAAGTGCCCAACCTACCCTGGTGTCGACAAAGACGTGGAACACGTACTGTCCTGGTGTCTTCGGCTCATGGAAGAAAGGAGCGATTTTCTAACCTTTTGGGAGGATTCTTTAACACCAGAGGGCATTAGGATGTGCCTTCTTGGTTCGCAAGAAGTTTGGGATACCGTGGTGACTTTCGCACACATCGATTGTGAGGCGGCTGAAAAAACCAGAAAAGAAGAAGAGCGTGGACGGGGGACATAAATAGCCGCCTCACATGCAGGAGACAGTGAGGTGATTGCTTATCATGAAGGGCCATACGTGACATGATTGCCCCTCTCGAAATAATGCTTTACGGCGGTTTCCGAGAGGGGAGGATCAGTCGAGAGGAGGAGCCCTGCCAAGACCAATGGCAAGGTGGTTTTTTAGTGGGTATGGGTCACGCTCACCGAGTCCCACACTCCGTGCGTAAAGAGCATTTTTACCGCCTCCTCAAAAAACACACACACACACACACACACACATATCTATACAGACATTTTCTAAAAACACAAGTTTTCGACTCCTGACATGTTAAAACATACTTAGCACATGTCTTTAGCGAATCGAAAAATTTAACTATTATAAATCTTCCTCTATGAGGAAACAAAAAGAAAAGAAACAATAACCAAACAGATCTATAAACAAGAAAAAAAAAGAAATCGCGTTTCTGTACAAACATCGTTCGAATGTAGTTAGATAGATAAATTACGAAAAATTCCTCAGTATAAGACTTTATATCGAAAGTATCTCGGTGTTGCTACGTACGACTGCCGAAGAATCATATACATATAACTCGGACGCGTGAAAATGCACCTAGAAGGTACGTATACACATGCGCACATATACACACGTGTATGCATATATGCATATACAAAACTCTTGGTTGCAGTGCATAAGAAAAGGTAGATCGGTGGTTCGTATAACTTAGGCAGCCCATATCTTCTTACGGTTATCTGTGAATACGAGCTCAAATACCCTACCCCTCTTATCTTCAAAGGTAACGTATGTGCTGACTCGAAGCGTTCCTAATATACGGTTAATGAAAGTCATGCGTCCTTATAGAACGCGCCTTCCTTTTCAAACTTGTACACGCGCGGAATTTAATTTTGTAAATGAAATTAAATACCAATATACACATTTCTTCATTCCTTTTTCTTTCAAGTGACTTGCGAATGAGGAATTGAATATTAAATCACCACTGTTAAAATTTAAGGTTCCACCATGAAATCTTATGTAACTATTAACATTTAAAGGTTAACAAACTTATATTAAATTTTTAAGATTTATTTGTATTGAAAGGCTTACTGTCATTGAAATTTTTTTCACGTGAAATTTGAGATATTACTGATTTTTGGAATTCTGAATCCAAATCTGTCATCAGAATTAGCAAAATTTTACCTCGAGCTCTAAAATACACTCCTGTTTTTATGCAGGGATTGATAACCTTAAGAGTAACAATTGGAATGGATTTAGAAACTACGTAATTGTGAATTTTTAATATAAATCATTTAAATCGTTAAATTGCAACCCAAGCCTTACTAAAATTGTACCTTTTTACGCGATTGACGATTTAAACAATTATTTACAATTTATATTTATAATAATATTTTATAAATATGAGTGAAATTCCCACCAATTACCCCCATTTTCTATCATTAGGGGATTGAAAATTAAGAAAATAAAGCTAGAAATCATACATCGACAATAAATTTTGTATCTTAAAAACTAATGTTTATAATGTTTACAATTAATGTAAACATAACATCTTATGTCGATTAATATTGTAATACTTTAACGTCTCGCGAGTGATTTGTGTCGTATAAAATTTATTAGACTTGCAAAAACATTGCAGTACGGAAAAGATCTTTCCACGTGACGGCGTTTATCGGGTTGGAGGATGGGTAATCTAAGTCTCGTAGACGAGAAATGCGAAAGCTCCACGATTTGTAAATTACGGTCCAGATACCGTAGGGTCAGAGTACTTTTATCCTCGTCGCAATGGCTAATCGGAGGAAACAAAGATTTGTATACGTAAAAATTCAGGTAGACTTTAAAGATTAATGAAGTAGTATCGGAAAATGCCATGATTTTTTTATAATTTTTCAACAGTTACTTTTCTTTTTAGTTAAAGAAAAGAAATGTACGGGGAACATAATCAAAAAAATAAGAAAAGTACTCGAATGGTTATGACATTGTTGAAACGCTTTTTCAAATAAAGGTTTGAATTAGCCTTTAAATGATCAATTTGTATTTATCTCCACCCCTTCTATTTTAAATAACAATACACTATACCTAGACAATTGTATCTACAAAATGACTTCTCCTCGATATTTGATCATATCGTGTGACGTGTAAACGCATTGTGTACGAGTTTATATATATCACAAGCACGAAAATTATGCGTCTTATCCGAAATTTTCCTGGAAGATTTCAATAATTTTTACAAGTACTAATGGTCTCCCTCCCCTCTCTTTAAGATATATAAAGGTAAAATAAACAAGTTCAAATGAAGAATTTAGTGACTGAATTCAGTTAATTAGTGGTGAAAACATGGTCAAGAGCGCGTGTAATCGGTATAATACGAGAGAACCTATCACATCAAAATTACTTTATTTTGATCGATTTTATTCTTTTAAGTTAAGTTCTTAACACTTTTAAAACATTTAATTATAACTTTACGCTGCAAGTGTAGCATAATTCTTTTACATTCTTGTGTACACAACTTGCACTTTGTTTAACTGAAGCAAAGGTGTTCCATACGCTAAATGTTTTCATTTATTCTTCTACTTTACAAATCACTTTGAAATATTGATTTTTCTCTTTTTCGAAATAATGATTATTATTATCATACCGATCTAAAAAATCATATAAAAATGGACATTTTAACAGTTCCTTGTCTCTCTATCAATCTGTTACATGATATTACTTTTATATATTTATGCTTTTTTAATTATATATAGTTGTATTCTTGTTCTTACGTCAGTATGGTAGGTAAAGTAAAAAATTAATTAATGTCATTCAGTACAAAAGTGGATAACACTGTCGACAAAAAATAAAATAATATACAAGTAACAGAAAAAACTAACAAAATAAAGTTTAACCTTAAATTATATTTACAAAACGAATCATTTAGATATCTACATAAAATTCACGAGCCTATTACTCTTTAAAACATTTAGATATCTGTTCTAGTAGAAATCTGCTGATTTTGTTAATGTTTTGAGGTTAGAAATAATCATAACTAACAATTTTCTAATGATTTGAAAATAGTCATGAGTAAAAAATCGATCCAAATTGATGAATTCGAGGTCAATCAAAATTTATTGGCAGCATAGATAATATATCGCTCATATAATACTATTCCATTTTGAAACTAATATTAATAATTAGTTAAACAAGATCGATAAAGATCTTTATTTGCATTCATAGCTTGAGGTTCCAAAAAGTTAATGGCTGAACGTTGTTGTATTTTTTTCTTCATTTCGCATGCCTATCGTATGAGAGAGCAAGAGAGAACGTAAAGGTAATTGCATAATTTAGTGTACAGTATTAAAGTTACGCTTATATATACTCGACGAGAGCGCATCCCATATAACAGCTGCATACATATACATATATACTTTTTTGTATAAAGACTTATACGACTTGCACGTGGATATTTATACATACATAAAGTGTAAAAAAGAGGGAATTTTATTGCTGCACATAACCTTCCTTGGAAATTGATAAAATAGTTTTTTTTATTTACTAACTAATGTTAATCGTTAAGCGTGTGTAAGAAACAAATTAATATATGTGATAATTATAGTAAAATTATAAAAAAATTCGATTTGAATTATTAATTAACAAATGTGTTTTACTATTAGATTTATACACTTGAATAAATTCAAATACACTACTGCTGCAACGTACTATACACATTTTACACGGATTCGATTTTTTTAAAAAATAATTTTCTTTTTTACAAAATTATAATGTATAATCGTTTTTTCAAAATTGTACACTATTAAAGCTAAATTTCCAAAAAAAGAAGCTTCACTTTTAACGTTTGTAATAGCTAAGCTATCAAATATTAATATTCAAACCAAAGTTTAATGAAAAGCCGAAATAAAATAGATATAATTTAGAAAAAAATACCCTCAAATCCATTAGAATGAATTAGAATGGAACAAAGTTATAGCCGAATTAAGCATTTGAAGAAATTTAGTTTAAAAAATCCATAAAATTTGTAGTGCCCAATTTTTGTTTAAAATTTCTTCAAATTCTTACGGATTCTAACGTATTTGTGCGTATTTTGTTTTAAATTCTATCTATTTCATCTCAGCTTTTCATTAAACTTTAGTTTGAATATCAATATTTGATAGCTTAGGAATTTCATAGGAATAAGCGTTTAAAGTATAATTTCTTATTTTTGGAAAATGACTGTTAGGGTCACGGCTCTGGCTTTTTTATATTTTTATAATAGAAAACATATCCTACAAGCTGGGTACGATCCGTTTCCCACACATATGATATACTTCTTGTTAGTAAGTATTTCATTCAGTCAAACAATTTTACACTTACAAAAAAGAGTAACCTCCTTCCGGGTTATGGATTTCGGTGCAACTTTGACAACTGTTTTCTGGTACGTAAATGTGAAATAATTCATATGAAATTCCTTATCATAGGCTGTTAGAAAGTTATTCGCAGTGGATGAAAAATTGTAAAAAGAATATGCTGCAATTAATCGCTGATTATACTCGAAAACAATTAGAAATAGATACTCAAACTTAAATTTAGCAAAAACCAGAGATCAAGTAGATACGATTTGAAAAAAAGAAGCTCAAATATCTCAATTTGATCAAAAGTTGTAGAAGAAATAAGAATTAAACAAAATTTTAAATTTAAAAATTTAGATAATAATTGACTTTTTATCCAAAGCACCCGAAAAGTCCGCTTTATTTACTTCGAACGTGGGAATTAACCTTTAGACTGTCGGCATTTTTGTCTTATAAATTGATATTTTTGATGTGCAAAATTTATACATAAAACATCTCATATCTCTAGAGTAGTTGTCAAGGTCACATGTGGCTCATACATGAGCCAGTCGGCAGTCTAAAGGTTAAATTATAAATAATTGTCTTTACAGTAAAAGTATATTACTGACACGGGACTTACTTTTTAGTCTCCGCATTCATATTATTCATTGATAAAAAAATAAAAAATTTACTTCTTTGAAATACTGCACAACTGAACGTCTTATTTCTCTCTACCCTCACCAAATTTATAATAATTCTTATTTTCTTTTCTTGAAATTCATGACAAACTAAGTGTTTCATGTATACACACACATACAAATACCTACCAATATTGTATAGTCATATATAAATATAAAATCTCCAACGAGGCGATAATTCATAATTAGCACCAATTATAAAATTGACCGTAAATAAATCGTTAAGATTAATCCGGGTACACAATGTGTGCGGTAAATAAATAACGCTTAGCGTAAATAATAATAATGATAACAGCAATAATAATAATAATAAATGAGTACGTTTTTGTAAAATTTATAATCGTTCGAGTGCGGGGAGAAAAAATAAAATAATTTTTATTTTGTTGATGTGACTTCTCGGTATACGCGCGCAAAAGAGAGAGTGAGAGTATGCAAAAGTACCGAGTGAATTATGATCCTCGCAAAGATATATCAACTGCTTCATTTCCGCACGCATCTCATATATATATATATGAGACGCATTTTCGAGCCTACTGGGTACGTGTATACGCGATGTCGTTGCGCCTCGGGAGAACGACGCATGGAGAGGGCTGCACTTTCTTTGGAAACGACATTATGATTTTGCATATAATTTCTCTTTTTCTTTCTGATATTTTAGTGATTTAAACAACTTTACGATAAACTGTGCATTTTATTATTAAATTATCAAATTTTAATGTCAGGGTTAACGAAAAAGTGTTTATGAAATATAACTAATATTATTCATAATATTTTATTATTATAATAATAGTTTTGATCCGACACTATACAAAGTTTTCATACTTTAATTACACACATACTGGTATAAAAATGAGTAACAAGTGCGCAAATTACGATTTTATGCACACGTATAAGTATACACACAATTTTCATATACTTTGCATTGTACGACTATGGTAACACAATAGCACAAAAAATACTATTTTGATAAATTAATGCGTAATGACAATTTTATGCATATTTTGGATTTACACCCCCCGTATCATGAAGATGTATAGTTAACAATACATTCCAACGGGCGTAGTGAAGAAGGTGACAGTTCATTAAATTATTGAATGAGGTGTTGTTTCGACCGCAGTCGGAAGAAGGTGCTGTACAGATTAGCTGTTGAAAAACCTGCTAATTTCCATACAAATATTTCGGTCAACAGTTTAACAAGTTTTTTTGTATAAGTTCGTATTACTGACCATGCTTTCAAATTACAGTTAAATGCAGTAATCGCTTCAGTCACGGAGATAAACAAATCATTTCATAGGTACCGATTTTCAATTCTTAAAGAAAAGTCGAACAAAATAGAGTGGCTGACCAGTACGTGAAGAGACACCAGGAAATGAACATTATATAGTCAAAAATATGTAAAACAATAAATTTTACATCTTATTAGATACGGAAATATATATTTAATCTCCTGATTTTAAAGCCACAAAAATAGACTTATAATTAATAAATATATGAGGCTTGCGATGGCTCGGTCAGTTAGGGCGCTGGGATCATAATCCGAGGGTCCCAGGTTCGATTCTCGGCCTTGGCCGATTGATACAAGCACCACTGGGGAATATATTTTCAACAAGTGCTTTCTTAATAAAGACATCATATGACTTCCGTCGCTGATTAGCACCGATTTGGGAGCATAAAAAGAGCAACGTTAAAATAAAAAAAAAATAATAATTATGCATTTACATTATGTTTAACTAAGGAAATAAAATATCATATGACCAAATAAAAAAAAGTGAAACAGTATAATACAGATATCGTGCAGCTGTCGCATAATATGTACTGTTAAAAATAAAAGAAAAAAGAAAAGTAAAGATTTTTTTATTTCTAAATTAAAATTTGTATTCAATTTTGCGATAATAATTAATAAATACTCTAAAAGTGTATTACACGCACAACGGAGAACAAGCAGTGGAGAGACAGGAAAGAAGAAAAGAAATACCTTGAAAAATGATTTTCTCATTGTTATCCCGTTCATCCCAATCAACAACGATATAGATTACTTAATACACCGGTCGAGTAAGGTGAAATGAGATTTCTGTTGGAGGAAGCCACGGTATCAATAGTTGTTGTTCGTACACGTGATGAATGAGTGAGTGAAAATAGTATTAATATTCTGTGAGTCGTGTATTACCGGGTCAATATGTGCGCGCGCGCGAGACGCAGATATTGTGATATGGGATTGATTTACACTCCGTTAAGAATTTTGACTTACATCATTAGCCCGATCGATTTCGAGTGATCGATACTCGAGATAAACGATAATTGGATGACCGTCATTTCGCGCACGAAATCCCATTCTGACAACACTCATAGCTCGTAACACTTGATCGAATTCGCATCTCGCTAAACCATCCACTTTTTTCCTTCCTTTCGTTAAACCGTGAAATAGTTTTTTGGGTACATCGTATTTTACGCCCTGTAAAAAAAATTGCGTATTCGGGTGTTTCAAGAGGTTAGTTTTGTTTTCGACTCGGGGAAATCGATTAGATATATTATTGGTTAAATTGATTTAGGAAAGACAAGTATTAAATAAAATGTTTGTTCCCTCGGTTAAAAACCAAAATTAACGGGATATCGGACCCATTTACAGGGATCTACACCTTTCAACATAAGAATTATGTTGGAAATATTAAATTAAAAATCTGAAAAAATTCATTTGAGTAGTTTAAAACAAAAGCGAGAGCATGACGTTTCGATTTTTTGAGAATAAATGATTTTTTAGTAATAAATGAATAAACAATTTTTGGTCGGTAGTTATTGATCGAAAAAAGGCATGAATTTTCAACGCAAAAATCAAAAATAAATTACAAATTTAAAAATCTGAAAAAATTTGAGTATACTGTTTAAAACATGTCTAAGGGCATGGCATTCAGGATTTTTTCAACAACTTATTCTTTTGTTTATAAAAAAGTATTAAAAACGATCACTCCCTGAGTCCGACATCCCCTTAAGAATTATTCGGAATTTTTTCGGGCTACATAATATTAGGCATAAACGATTGTAATTTTATGACAATAAAGACATAATACTTTGTCTTCCATGTTGTTGCAAATTTTTCTAAAATAAACAATATTCTCCGAATAGTACACAAAAATGATTTTTGGTAGGCCTATGCAAGAAGTTCAAACTTTTGTAGAATAACATAAACTACCCTTCAAGACATATCAGACTCTAAAACTATTAATTAGATAATAATTAAATTAAATTAATGAAAACATAAGAATTAAAAATTTAATTTAAATATTTTTCTTTAAAATAAAAACGTCAGACCCTTCCTTATGGTTTAAACTGTCAAAAGTTATAATCACAATTATAACAGAATTAAAAAGTAAACACAATTGCAAACCAATTTTTTATTATAGATATGTAGATGACACAATTTTATGAGTAGAAAAAAGTCATATAAACACAGTTCTCAACATCTTTAACAATTATAATGAACACCTCAAATTTACATATAAAATAGAAAATAATAATTGTATAAATTTTCTTGACCTCACATTAATCAAAGAAAACAATAGTATTATTACAAACTGGTATAGAAAACCACCTAATTCAAATCGGTTATTAAATTTTAATTCTAATCACACAATACAACAAAAACGTAATATTATTTATAGATTAGTAGATAGGCCAATGATATTGTTACATAACAGTTTCATAAAGAGAATATAAATATTATTACAGAAATACTAAAAAGCAATGATTATCCCATTGAATTTATAAATACAGCAATAAATAAAAGATAACGCAATATTGCAATTGAAAACAATGATAAATAGATTAAAAAATCCCAATATGTACCATATCACTACCTTATAATAAAGAAATTTTCAATAAATGTTGCCGAATGCTAAGAAAATATAATATTAACACTATTCCATTAATTAATCACAAACTTGATATTATTATAAAATTAGGCAAAGACAAAACATCAAAATGGGAGGAGACAGAGGTAGTTTACAAGTTATCTTGTATTAAATGTTCGGAAATTTATATTGGAGAAACAAAACGCTGCCTAAAAAATCGAATAAAAGAACATCAGAACAAGAAAAATCCAGAAGCCGTTGTTACTGCACATATTTTAAATAACGTAAATCACAATTTTAACTGAGAAGATGCAAAAATAATAGATAAAGAATCTTTTTATAAAAAAAGACTCATTTCGGAAATGCTACATAACAATTATCATAATTCGACGATTAACCGAGTAGAAGATACTCAACATTTAAACCGTCAATATAGAAATGTTATGAATATAGTTTAAAGAGACTAATGTACACAAACTATGACGTACACACCTACTTTGTTTTTGTATCAATACTTGTTCATTTCGTACCAAATGTTATTCGACGAAGCTCACTTAGGATGTAACATTATGTTCAATATTAACCTTTTAGACTGCCGGCATTTTTGCCTTATAAATTGGTATTTTTGATATGCAAAATTTATACATAAAAACACCTTATATCTCTAGAGTACTTGTCAAGGTCACAGGTGGCTCATATATGAGCCATGCCGGCAGTCTAAAGGTTAAGGTAAAATTTAATTTTTATTTCACAAGTATTGTAAAATTTGATATAAATGTTTATAATTTTGTCCCATAAATTCAGCACCTCAAGAGGTCTGCAAACCGAGCAGACGAAACGTTGTGCACTTACATAAATAAATTGGATTTATGTATTATTGACACTCAACAATCGACTATTTACTAATTCACAATTATATCGATTTAATATTTGCCAGTTACTGATCTAAAATCTGTATAATTTTATTGTATATTTACTTATTGAATATTTTTTCTTCATCAGATAATGACTATTCAAATCGCATCTTCCGATTATGCACAACTCGGTTTGTATATTTACATAATGACGTTCGCGACATGTTTACGACGTCCATATCTCTACCTACGCGGAAGGAAAATCGTGCGAATTGTTGCACGTAATATAAGAAGCCGTACGAGGATTAAAAGTTTCTGGTAGTTGCGGGCGCATTGTGTTTCGATGATCATAAATACGCGATTTGTCTGAGACAGACACGTTGCTCGGTTTTAATATTATATATCCGCCCATGCAAACGGAACTCACGCTTTCACAATACCCTTTCACGTAATTTTGTGTTCCTGGTTTTCTTTCCATTATTCTTTTTGGCGAAACGCGAAAAATCATGATGAATAATTAACAATTTCAAACCATTTCCTTTTTTTTCTCTACATTAATAATACGAAACGAAAAAAAACAAGCCTAAATAACTTAACGTTGGCTTTTTCCGTCGAAGCTTTTCCGTGGAATTATGCATCAAACGAGCAATATATAACCTCATGCGCGATTATCAAATACTCGGTGAAAATGTGTGTGTCTTTTGTATAAATGTTTTACATAAAAGCATGAATGAAGGAATGACTTTTTTTCGAGAGTCGACGCGAGACTTTAATGTATGTAAGAGCGGATTAAACTTTTTCCTTTTTTTTTCTTTTAACGTTACACTCTGGATTAGTAATAAGCGATTTCTCTATATATTCCGGCATTCGACAAAAAGGGAGTGAAAAGCTGGATTAGTTGTAAGGCGATTTACATCGCATGAAAATATTGCACCGCATTTTAATCTTAATAGCTAAAATAAATGAAATGTATGTATGTGTCTGTGCCTGTAGAGAAACTCTTTCATGGAATAATTTTGTTTTCATACGTATACGAATATTATTATTATTAACAGCATTTGCGAAAATTATTTTGATATTATAATTAGCAATTAGTGAAAAGATGATTGTTGAAAAACTTGAATTTCCTGAATCAGAAAATTTTCGGATTTTTACTTTTAAGTCACTTTACTTTACTTATAATAAATAATACTAATTATAAGATATTTATAGGCTAGAATCTTTAAAACAATGATTTTAGTACTCTAAAAAATTAATTTTTTATCTAAGAGAAAATTTTCTTAAATATAAAAAAAAAGAAGAAATTCCGCTCGATTAAAGAAGAATCCGCTTGATTACAGAAGAATGACATCCAAGCAAGCAAATTTTCTTCTTGAGACATATTTAAGAAGAATTCAGTTTACATCAAAAACATATTTTTTTCAATATAGTCTCCCCGTAATATCAAGCAGTATACCTTCTCGGAAAATAAAATTATTATTATTATTATTATTTTTATAATTATCATCATTATCATTATCACTATAATTATAATTATAATTGTCATTATAATTATCATAATAATAATAATTATTATTATTATTATTATTACTATTATTATTTTTTTTGGAGTCTGTGGTAATGACATTTTACGCACAACCAGCAAACTATCCACCCCCTCGCACCGAAACCAGCCCGGAACTGTTATTCACATTACTTCAGACTGGGCGGCTGTCCTTGCGTGTCCAAAAAACACATTCATTCTTTTACTCGTTCATTCTCGAATCACATTCGCTCAATCTGTCAGATATCCATCTGCTTTTTTGCTCCGCAGAACATTCACAACGTATGCAGCGATCAATCGCCAGTTGTCCGCGTTCGTCGTCATAAGTCCATTTCAAGTCGTTGATGTTGATCTGCCCAACGCCTGCAGGCGAAGAACGTATGATCAGCGTCATCATAGACCCATTCGCAGTACTTACATTCAGGTAAAGCAAGTCTGCCCATCTTGTGTAGATAGCCGCGAAAATATCCGTGTCCAGAAAAAAATTGGGTGAGATAGAAATCTACCTCACCTTGCTTTCTCCCCTTCCACGGAGCAACCGCAGGGATAAGTCTACGTGTCCATCGCGCCTGTTGGGTATTTGTCCACCGTGTTTGCCAGAGTTCCATTGTTTTCGTACGTTCGTCTGTCGCAGCGTCGACCCGTCCCGTGTCCGCGCTTCAATCGTATATGCGCTTTCGTTCCGCCGCGAGTAGGTCGATCGGAATTACGCCCGCGATAACGAGAACGGCGTTTTCGGACACCGTTATGTACGCGCACGCGATTCTTAACGCACCCACCCGCTGTACGCTAGTCATCGCTTTCGCCCGTCTCTTAACGTGTAACGCGTCCGCCCAGATTTCCGCCCCATATAGCATGATCGAGTGGGTTACGCTCATTAGTAGTCGTCGAGTGCTCGGTCTCGGTCCATTCGTATTAGCCATGAGTCTGCTCAAGGCTTTTGTCTTTTCTTCTGTCTTTTTAGTCACCGTGCGTATGTGAGGCCAGAAACTCAGTTTCGTATCCAAAGTCACCCCTAGATACTTGACCTCGTCTCGAACCACCACGCATTCGCGTCCGACTGTCAACGGTATCCCCGTGTCGATTCTTCGTCTAGTTAGAAGCACAAGTTCTGTCTTTTGTAACGCGATTTGTAGTTCGTGGTCTTACATCCATTCAGTCACCCGCCGCATAACCTGGTTCAGCTTTAGCTGAATCAGGTGTGTGTCACGGGCCACAATAATGGTCGCAACGTCATCAACGTAAACGACGAGGGATGTATCCGTCGGCATCTCCATTTGGAGAAGACTGTAATACAGTACGTTCCAGAAGTCTGGCCCCAGAATGGAACCCTGGGCGACTCCTGCAGTTATTCGTCTGTCTTTTCGTCCGTCAGTGGTATCGTATGTGAGACGTCGGTCTCTCAGGTAGTCTCTTACAACCCGGAGAAGATAGTCGAGCACCCGGAATGCTGTTTCCAGCGCTTCCAGGATATCCACCCA
Organism: Theocolax elegans; assembly: GCA_026168455.1. Taxonomy (NCBI): domain Eukaryota; kingdom Metazoa; phylum Arthropoda; class Insecta; order Hymenoptera; family Cerocephalidae; genus Theocolax; species Theocolax elegans. The sequence continues at coordinate 99,952,797 of CM047426.1, read as the reverse complement.
CCTCGCCGAATTGAAGGCGTTCCTAACGTCCAACGTAGCCAGTAAGACCAGAGGCCTGGTCGCGTGGCACCTTGTGTTTCGATGATCATAAATACGCGATTTGTCTGAGACAGACACGTTGCTCGGTTTTAATATTATATATCCGCCCATGCAAACGGAACTCACGCTTTCACAATACCCTTTCACGTAATTTTGTGTTCCTGGTTTTCTTTCCATTATTCTTTTTGGCGAAACGCGAAAAATCATGATGAATAATTAACAATTTCAAACCATTTCCTTTTTTTTCTCTACATTAATAATACGAAACGAAAAAAAACAAGCCTAAATAACTTAACGTTGGCTTTTTCCGTCGAAGCTTTTCCGTGGAATTATGCATCAAACGAGCAATATATAACCTCATGCGCGATTATCAAATACTCGGTGAAAATGTGTGTGTCTTTTGTATAAATGTTTTACATAAAAGCATGAATGAAGGAATGACTTTTTTTCGAGAGTCGACGCGAGACTTTAATGTATGTAAGAGCGGATTAAACTTTTTCCTTTTTTTTTCTTTTAACGTTACACTCTGGATTAGTAATAAGCGATTTCTCTATATATTCCGGCATTCGACAAAAAGGGAGTGAAAAGCTGGATTAGTGTAAGGCGATTTACATCGCATGAAAATATTGCACCGCATTTTAATCTTAATAGCTAAAATAAATGAAATGTATGTATGTGTCTGTGCCTGTAGAGAAACTCTTTCATGGAATAATTTTGTTTTCATACGTATACGAATATTATTATTATTAACAGCATTTGCGAAAATTATTTGATATTATAATTAGCAATTAGTGAAAAGATGATTGTTGAAAACTTGAATTTCCTGAATCAGAAAATTTTCGGATTTTTACTTTTAAGTCACTTTACTTTACTTATAATAAATAATACTAATTATAAGATATTTATAGGCTAGAATCTTTAAAACAATGATTTTAGTACTCTAAAAAATTAATTTTTATCTAAGAGAAAATTTCTTAAATATAAAAAAAAGAAGAAATTCCGCTCGATTAAAGAAGAATCCGCTTGATTACAGAAGAATGACATCCAAGCAAGCAAATTTTCTTCTTGAGACATATTTAAGAAGAATTCAGTTTACATCAAAAACATATTTTTTTCAATATAGTCTCCCCGTAATATCAAGCAGTATACCTTCTCGGAAAATAAAATTATTATTATATTATTATTTTTATAATTATCATCATTATCATTATCACTATAATTATAATTATAATTGTCATTATAATTATCATAATAATAATAATTATTATTATTATTATTATTACTATTATTATTTTTTTTGGAGTCTGTGGTAATGACATTTTACGCACAACCAGCAAACTATCCACCCCCTCGCACCGAAACCAGCCCGGAACTGTTATTCACATTACTTCAGACTGGGCGGCTGTCCTTGCGTGTCCAAAAAACACATTCATTCTTTTACTCGTTCATTCTCGAATCACATTCGCTCAATCTGTCAGATATCCATCTGCTTTTTTGCTCCGCAGAACATTCACAACGTATGCAGCGATCAATCGCCAGTTGTCCGCGTTCGTCGTCATAAGTCCATTTCAAGTCGTTGATGTTGATCTGCCCAACGCCTGCAGGCGAAGAACGTATGATCAGCGTCATCATAGACCCATTCGCAGTACTTACATTCAGGTAAAGCAAGTCTGCCCATCTTGTGTAGATAGCCGCGAAAATATCCGTGTCCAGAAAAAAATTGGGTGAGATAGAAATCTACCTCACCTTGCTTTCTCCCCTTCCACGGAGCAACCGCAGGGATAAGTCTACGTGTCCATCGCGCCTGTTGGGTATTTGTCCACCGTGTTTGCCAGAGTTCCATTGTTTTCGTACGTTCGTCTGTCGCAGCGTCGACCCGTCCCGTGTCCGCGCTTCAATCGTATATGCGCTTTCGTTCCGCCGCGAGTAGGTCGATCGGAATTACGCCCGCGATAACGAGAACGGCGTTTTTCGGACACCGTTATGTACGCGCACGCGATTCTTAACGCACCCACCCGCTGTACGCTAGTCATCGCTTTCGCCCGTCTCTTAACGTGTAACGCGTCCGCCCAGATTTCCGCCCCATATAGCATGATCGAGTGGGTTACGCTCATTAGTAGTCGTCGAGTGCTCGGTCTCGGTCCATTCGTATTAGCCATGAGTCTGCTCAAGGCTTTTGTCTTTTCTTCTGTCTTTTTAGTCACCGTGCGTATGTGAGGCCAGAAACTCAGTTTCGTATCCAAAGTCACCCCTAGATACTTGACCTCGTCTCGAACCACCACGCATTCGCGTCCGACTGTCAACGGTATCCCCGTGTCGATTCTTCGTCTAGTTAGAAGCACAAGTTCTGTCTTTTGTAACGCGATTTGTAGTTCGTGGTCTTACATCCATTCAGTCACCCGCCGCATAACCTGGTTCAGCTTTAGCTGAATCAGGTGTGTGTCACGGGCCACAATAATGGTCGCAACGTCATCAACGTAAACGACGAGGGATGTATCCGTCGGCATCTCCATTTGGAGAAGACTGTAATACAGTACGTTCCAGAAGTCTGGCCCCAGAATGGAACCCTGGGCGACTCCTGCAGTTATTCGTCTGTCTTTTCGTCCGTCAGTGGTATCGTATGTGAGACGTCGGTCTCTCAGGTAGTCTCTTACACCCGGAGAAGATAGTCGAGCACCCGGAATGCTGTTTCCAGCGCTTCCAGGATATCCACCCACCTCGCCGAATTGAAGGCGTTCCTAACGTCCAACGTAGCCAGTAAGACCAGAGGCCTGGTCGCGTGGCACCTGGTGTTATGCTTGTCGAAAATGGTTTTCACAAAGGTTATCGCTCCGACGGTTGAGCGCCCTTTCGAAACCCGTGCTGTCGGTTTGATAAGTCTCCTGCGTCCTTATCGACTGTAGAAGCCTTGGTCTAAGCAATAACTCGTACAGTTTTCCGGTCGTGTTAAGTAGGCATAGTGACCTGTAGGATGACGGATTCTCAGGGTCCTCCTTACTTTTACTAATGAGAACCAATTGAGCCGTCTTCCAATGTCTGCTAAAAACGCCCTCCACCAGGCACCCGTTGAATGTGTCGAAGAGCACCGACGGTCGTCGCAAAACGACGAAACGTAAGATTTCCGACGGCACACCGTCAGGGCCCGGTGCCTTGTTAAGTTTCAACGAGTTTGCAGCTCTGGCAAGCTCCGCACTCGTGAATAGAGGGCATTCTCCGTTCGTATGTTCAACGGTTTCCTCCCTCCTCACGGAATGAGTTGGTCTGTGCGTCCTTAGTTATCGGCGGAACCCGTCTCTCCAGTTGGTGAGTCACGATCTTGTAACCCGCGCCCCAGGGATACGAGTCCACCTCGTCCGTCAGTCTTTGACAGCACTCTTTTTTGCTGTTATTTATGGCGTACCGCAAACGCCTCCTACTCTGTCTGTATTCTTTGGAGATACTTAGTGCGGTTTGTCGGTCGCGAGCCCGTTGGGCCTTCTGTCTAAGAGCTAGTTACGTCGGATGCCCGCGATCTCGGCTGTCCATCAGTATGTCTCTCGTTTGTTGCGTGCGTAACGTTTCCGCGGCATAGAGGCTTCACACAATTGCTGAAGAAACTGGGTTGTTTCCCCGACAAGCGCTTCAGCCCTGTCGCGATTAGTCATTCCGCGAGGTTCCACCTGTGACAGTGGTTCCCCGCGCGTCATTTGTCTGTCGAGTTTGTCTAAGTCTATCCGTTTCACGTCCCAACGAGGGGAACGAGTTACCCAAGTACTGCTCGTACGCGATTCGTCTATAAGGCCGAAGGTGATGTACTGATGATCGCTGGATGTGTAGTCTTCGAACACTCTCCATGCCCTCAGTCTTTCTGTCATCCTGTCCGAAACAAGGGTCACATCGGGCACAGAGTCCCCGAAGCCGGATCAGCTGTACGTCGGCGTGTTGCCCTCTTTTGCCACTGTCAGTTCAAGCATTGTGGCCTTCTCCAACAGCAGCCGTCCGCGTCTGTTCGTCTCGGGCATCCTCCACTCCACCGCGCGCGCGTTAAAGTCGCCCGCCACGATTTTGTTGCCAGGGACCTCTATCACGGCGTTTTCGGACACCGTTATGTACGCGCACGCGATTCTTAACGCACCCACCCGCTGTACGCTAGTCATCGCTTTCGCCCGTCTCTTAACGTGTAACGCGTCCGCCCAGATTTCCGCCCCATATAGCATGATCGAGTGGGTTACGCTCATTAGTAGTCGTCGAGTGCTCGGTCTCGGTCCATTCGTATTAGCCATGAGTCTGCTCAAGGCTTTTGTCTTTTCTTCTGTCTTTTTAGTCACCGTGCGTATGTGAGGCCAGAAACTCAGTTTCGTATCCAAAGTCACCCCTAGATACTTGACCTCGTCTCGAACCACCACGCATTCGCGTCCGACTGTCAACGGTATCCCCGTGTCGATTCTTCGTCTAGTTAGAAGCACAAGTTCTGTCTTTTGTAACGCGATTTGTAGTTCGTGGTCTTACATCCATTCAGTCACCCGCCGCATAACCTGGTTCAGCTTTAGCTGAATCAGGTGTGTGTCACGGGCCACAATAATGGTCGCAACGTCATCAACGTAAACGACGAGGGATGTATCCGTCGGCATCTCCATTTGGAGAAGACTGTAATACAGTACGTTCCAGAAGTCTGGCCCCAGAATGGAACCCTGGGCGACTCCTGCAGTTATTCGTCTGTCTTTTCGTCCGTCAGTGGTATCGTATGTGAGACGTCGGTCTCTCAGGTAGTCTCTTACAACCCGGAGAAGATAGTCGAGCACCCGGAATGCTGTTTCCAGCGCTTCCAGGATATCCACCCACCTCGCCGAATTGAAGGCGTTCCTAACGTCCAACGTAGCCAGTAAGACCAGAGGCCTGGTCGCGTGGCACCTGGTGTTATGCTTGTCGAAAATGGTTTTCACAAAGGTTATCGCTCCGACGGTTGAGCGCCCTTTTCGAAACCCGTGCTGTCGGTTTGATAAGTCTCCTGCGTCCTTTATCGACTGTAGAAGCCTTGGTCTAAGCAATAACTCGTACAGTTTTCCGGTCGTGTTAAGTAGGCATAGTGACCTGTAGGATGACGGATTCTCAGGGTCCTCCTTACTTTTACTAATGAGAACCAATTGAGCCGTCTTCCAATGTCTGCTAAAAACGCCCTCCACCAGGCACCCGTTGAATGTGTCGAAGAGCACCGACGGTCGTCGCAAAACGACGAAACGTAAGATTTCCGACGGCACACCGTCAGGGCCCGGTGCCTTGTTAAGTTTCAACGAGTTTGCAGCTCTGGCAAGCTCCGCACTCGTGAATAGAGGGCATTCTCCGTTCGTATGTTCAACGGTTTCCTCCCTCCTCACGGAATGAGTTGGTCTGTGCGTCCTTAGTTATCGGCGGAACCCGTCTCTCCAGTTGGTGAGTCACGATCTTGTAACCCGCGCCCCAGGGATACGAGTCCACCTCGTCCGTCAGTCTTTGACAGCACTCTTTTTTGCTGTTATTTATGGCGTACCGCAAACGCCTCCTACTCTGTCTGTATTCTTTGGAGATACTTAGTGCGGTTTGTCGGTCGCGAGCCCGTTGGGCCTTCTGTCTAAGAGCTAGTTACGTCGGATGCCCGCGATCTCGGCTGTCCATCAGTATGTCTCTCGTTTGTTGCGTGCGTAACGTTTCCGCGGCATAGAGGCTTCACACAATTGCTGAAGAAACTGGGTTGTTTCCCCGACAAGCGCTTCAGCCCTGTCGCGATTAGTCATTCCGCGAGGTTCCACCTGTGACAGTGGTTCCCCGCGCGTCATTTGTCTGTCGAGTTTGTCTAAGTCTATCCGTTTCACGTCCCAACGAGGGGAACGAGTTACCCAAGTACTGCTCGTACGCGATTCGTCTATAAGGCCGAAGGTGATGTACTGATGATCGCTGGATGTGTAGTCTTCGATCACTCTCCATGCCCTCAGTCTTTCTGTCATCCTGTCCGAAACAAGGGTCACATCGGGCACAGAGTCCCCGAAGCCGGATCAGCTGTACGTCGGCGTGTTGCCCTCTTTTGCCACTGTCAGTTCAAGCATTGTGGCCTTCTCCAACAGCAGCCGTCCGCGTCTGTTCGTCTCGGGCATCCTCCACTCCACCGCGCGCGCGTTAAAGTCGCCCGCCACGATTTTGTTGCCAGGGACCTCTATCACGGCGTCTTCGAGAGTATCTAGCTTCTTTTTTGATATGCCCGTACCCGAGGTATTTATGACAAAAAATGAAGGCATATAATATGTTTGACAGTTTGGAAAAAGGGCACAAGTCCATGTGACTTATGTCGTTTTTCCAAAACAATGCAGAACTCTAAAATCTACATACGTTACCGCTTTTGCACGGTACGACTTTCCATTTCTAAGTATCCTCATGCTTTGTTTTGGTTCGCGTTCACACACATTCCAATGCTCGGACTAGAATTCTGCGTATTCTGCGTGTTATCGAATTTTCCGATTTCGCGGCCTTACAGTCTTCAGTAGCTTCTCAATAGTACATCGATCAACATCGATAATGGATTTAATCCAGCAGTACGCGACTGACTCAGACGATAGTGCTATTGACCATGATGGTATGTATACTCTATAAAAACTTTTAATAATGCCACATTACTACTTATATCGGTGTATAGAACGTTTCTTTGATATATACGCATTGTAATATTTTATCAGGCACAACTCAACAGAAGCAGATTGAAACACGCGCGAAAAGAAGCTACAAAAGAAATACTGGGCAATCATATACAACTACGTCAAATAAAGTTGTTCCGCCAAGAGAATGCAAACCGCTCCTAGACTGCCGAAAAAACTGCAGGCTCAACGTAACTCGAGAATGTCAACAAAAACTTTTCACTTCGTACTGGAGTCAAGGTTCATATACTGAAAGAGTGAGTTTTGTTCAAACATTAATTAAAGTCAATGGGAAAAGTCGTGTCAGAATAAGAAAAACTGCGGGGAAAAAACGTGTTCGAAAATTTACAATTAGGTATTATGTGCCCGTTGACACAAGCAACTGTGAAGTTTGCAAAAAATGTTTTTTGAGAACGATAGGTGAAACTGATAAATTTATTTCTGTTCTAAGTAATAAAATATGGGATAATAGTAGTGAAGTTAAAATTAAAAATTTGCGTGGCAAAAGTACCCCGAAAAATAAACTTTCTATAGATAAGATAAACGACGTTAAATCGCATATTTTGAGTTTTCCTGCCTATGAAAGTCATTATGGCAGATCCCACAGTAAACAAAAATATTTATCAGCAAACATGAACTATCAAAAGATGTACGGCCTCTATTGCGAACGAACTGCTAAACCTGTATCTCTGTCATTTTACAAAAAAGTATTTAAATCAACGGGATTGAAATTCAAAAGTCCACAAATTGATACCTGTCATAAATGTGATAATTTTGCAACAAAAATAAAATACGAAACTAATATAGAGATAAAAAACAAACTCCTTGCTCTTCAAGCAGAACACCAGACTGAAGCCCAATTAGCATATGAGTCTAAAAGAAAAGATAAACTTGAATCAGAAAAAGATAAAAATAAGGCGAAAATTGTGTGCGCATTTGATCTTCAGCAATGTTTACCTACACCGAATTTGAATACTTCAGTATCTTTTTACAAACGACAACTCTGGACATTCAATTTGACCATATCAAATACGAATTCCAAAGCTACTTCCTGTTATATGTGGCATGAAGTTACTGCGAAAAGAGGTGCCAATGAGATAGCTTCTTGTATAGATGAGTTTGTACAAACTGTACCAAATAGTGTTAAACATATTATTTTATATTCAGACAATTGCAGTGGCCAGAATAAAAATAAAATGGTCTTAGCTATGTTTTTAACAACCATTCAGAATCATCAATCAATAGATACAATTGATCATAAATTTCTTGTTACTGGTCATACGCACATGGAATGTGATAGTGATCACGCGACTATTGAACGTGCGAAAAAGAATAGTGATCCAATTGAACTTCCGGATGATTGGTATCGATTAGTTTCAACTGCAGGAAAGAAAAAATCTTTTGATGTCAATGTAATGACTCAAGAAAATTTCTATGATTATGATCAGCTTTTTAAAAAAAGTTTATTATTAAAGAAAAAAGATACACAAGAAAATACATTTTCTTTTCAATCGGTAAAATGGCTAAGATATACTAAAACATTTGGAAAAGTGCAGTACAAGAACAGTTTGTCAGAAGAAGAACCTTTTTGCACAATCAATTTCGAAAGATCAGCTAACACGCGACCTAATTTGCGGAATGAACTCAAGACTTTATACAATAATCCTGTTCCTATTTCCAAGGAAAAGAAAAAAGATTTAATGGACTTAATCGAACTGTTAAAACCAGAAGCTAGATCTTTTTATTCTGCTTTAGTTGTCGATAATAAATTAAAAAACACTGACCCTGATTTGCCTTCAACCGATATGGAAGATAATTTGAATGATTTGATTTGTAGTAAAGATTCAAAAAAGAAAACAAATATAAGTTCTGAAGAGCAGACAGATCATGGTATAAATCTTTCTACAAAGAAAAGTGTTAAAAGAAAACCAAAGCAGTTAAAAACTGGTAAGATCAAAAAGCATGACAATATCAAAAAGAAAAGAAAAACTAGAGAAAGTAATGAAGAAATTAATTTAATTATGAAATTAAATCAAGTTCAATTTTCTGATGGGAAAAAAAATTTTAAAAATCCTAATTCTGCTAAAGAAGTTGAAACAGAAAATGTTCAAAAAAGAATTACGCGGAGTGATGCAAAGGATGTCGCTGTACAAAAGAGTAAGAAGAGAAAAATGAATGGTCCGGCAGAGAGTTCTTCCAAAAAATTGAAAGCTTAATTTTCTATGTGATAATAATCTTTTTGTTAGTATTATTGTTATTGTTGTTCGTTTATGTCGTTACATAAATATCTATATCTAATTTGTATAATTTATTACGTTATTATAAGTTTATTTATGCAAAATATTTTGTATACAAAATAAAGATTATGATATTTTCAGTAACATATGTGTGATTTATTGAAGATAAGTAAATTGCGAATATTAAAATTGCATTTTACAGACAATGTGTTACTCAAATACGATTTGTGTAAAATGTACAATTATTTGTTTGGACTTATGTCCTTTTTCTTAATCGCGATTTGTCGAACGGACTTATGCCCTTTTCCAATTCTCTTTATTTCTTAACCAAATTTTTTTTTTCGATCAGACTTGTTTTTAATAGAAGCTCTACATGCCTCTGATTCTAAAATAAGCTTAACTCGATTTTTCAAAAAAATGGACTTATGACCTTTTTCCTTACCGCCACAGGTTTGCGGTGTCAGACCCGGAGGAGCCTACCTGATGTCATCTGAGCTCGTCCATGGCCTTCAACGCCAGGATCACCCTAGTGTTTTGCTCTGTTTATGTGTGCTGTGCTTGGGATTGGGTTTTTAGTCTGTGAGAGTAGGCAGAATTTATTTACAGTGCGGGTAGGTAGTTATAGGATAAGAATACATGGGTAGGTAGGCTTATATTAGGGACTTGTATAGCTTGTGCGGATAAGTAGGTGTTCGTTAAAGGTTTGGTAACTATTACTTTGACATGTGCAAAGCACATTGTCACAAACTATAAGGAAAAACAAAAACATTTCCACTTAACTAACAATATTTTTTTCACATTATTTAGGTCAATGTATAAATATTAAACATTCAAATCAGTCAGCGTTGGATTAAAAATAATCCTTAAACATGTTGTAGTTCACAAAATTATTAGATATTATACATTTACCTAAGATTCAAACTCATATATTGGCTTTATTGAAAAATAAAAAATGGTTTTAAAGTAACTATAATAAGGATGGAGAATGATAGAACATCCACTCAAATAACATAATGTTTTTAGGTACGACCGCTACACGGGAGAGCCTTATGTTTTCATCATCGCAAAATTTGTGATGCATCAAAATATACTAGATAATGGGTTGTAAGAGAAATATATGCGTATTAGAACTGATTTGAGGTCCTCCCTAAAATGTATGTATGGATGTATGTATGTATGTAATCATGTATCTAAGATAACTCGGTCAGTTTTGGACCGATTTACCTGAGATTTACAGGGTAATGTCGTCATAATGTAATTAGATAATGGTTCTATGTTCAGATATATAGCACTGAAACACTTATTATTTTTAATTGGCCAAGACCGCTGGGAAAAGTTATGCCTTAAAATGCATGCAAATTAGTGATTTTATGAGGTTTATGAGGTATAATTTTGAAAAGAAATCTTGGCCAATAATCTAACCACTGCCATTCCAAAGCTCTTGAAAAATATGATTTTTTGAGCGGTATTAGATCAAAATCAATCGTGACATGATCGCTTTTTTTGATAATCAAATTTTTTTTATATTTCCGAGTGTCCTATCTATTCAAATTTCAAAAAATAAAGAATTGTAACCTGGGTGAATATAAGTTCTAAAGATCATTTTGAACAAAAGTTGTATGCAATGCTTTTTCAAAAAAAATCAATAGAGTTTGAGATAAATGGCTTTCAAAATAGCAATTTTTTTAAAAAATTTCAAACTTTCCATTTTTTATGCTGGAATAACTCTTAGCCAAATTATTTTTAACGCTTAAATTTTTTTTTCTATTTTTTGGATGATATTTCCAGCCTGTTCTCAAAATTTGGTGCGATTAAATTTTTATTATACGACTTGACGTGAAATAGCCCATATATAACTAACTTCGCCACAATTGATTTTTTTATCCACAAGTCCAAAAGAAAGCTTGGAGCAATACCTTTCAAATGATCTGTAGCATTTTTATGGCCTTCAATTCTGTAAAAAGTTATGATAATTTAAAGAAACACGAAATTTTTTTAAAAATTTAAATAGGAAATACCATGTTAATTTTTGTGAATTTTTTTGTCTTTCTTTAAATTATCATAATTTTTGACAATATATAAAAAAATCAATTGTGGCGAAGTTAGATTTTTTTCAAGTTGAATATTGACATGTAGTTTATCTAACATTTACCTTGAAATTAGAAATTCTAACCCAGAAGGATAAATTCTAGACATAATTAGCAACGAATGTTACATATAATGTTCTATAGTAAAAGTTGATAGATTTTGAGTTAAATAGCGATGAACCCAGCTGGTGTTGAAAAAAACTGGAAAAAGTTCACTTTTTGAGGTTAGAATAACTTTTGAACTAATAAATTCCAGTACCTAAAAATTTTTTTCTGTATTCTGAAAAACATTTGCAATGTGTACCCAAAATTTGGGGCTTTTTAAAATTTTGATCGGACCACTTCACGTGGAATACCCCATATATATATATATATATTTATAAACGTCGAACAAAAACGTCGAACGAAAACAAAAGGAAAATCGACAACCAATTTTTATTTTTTTTATAGCGGCTTTTCTTAAATATACGTAAATGAAATTGGTCAAAACTTGCTGTAAACTGAAGAATAAATAAAAAGGGAAACTGCAGAGGTTGTCATAGATTTTATCAAAATAAATATTGTAATAAATGATTAAAAAAAGAAAAGTACGAGAACTGAGTTAGCTGTATATAAGGCTTACGCGCTCATACTTGCGTCGGACGCTTTCGCACCCTTTAAAGGTAAATATACATTCAAAATTCTTGCACTTTTTCGACCCTTAATTATGAAATGAAAAACTATATTAAATTTTGTGAAAGCTACTCTGCATCTAGACGTGATCTACAACACTGCCAATATTGAATTAATTATATTGATTCTTTCATCAGGTTAATCATTGTAAAACATTATAACCTACAAATAACCTATAACGTAAAAATTTGATGAATAAATAAACTTATTTTATAAGAATATGATAGAATGAAATATTAAGATATAGCATTTTGCTTTATATTGCCTTCATAACAAAAAATTGATACATTCTTTCTTATTTTAAAATTTTAAACACGGGAAAATTGAATAGCTTTAATAACCTCTTTATTGATTAATTTTTATTTACCGAAATTAACAAACGGTAGGATCTTTATTTCTTTTTCATATATTATCGAGTTCATTCCCAATTTAAAAAAAAATTTTGGGTGACCTGTGTTTATATATAGGGTAAGATTCTCTCAGGAGGTTTGGTATACACCTTTGTTTTCATGGTCGTAGGTACACAAGACGTTCCTTTGCGCTAGGAGGGAGAGATAGAGAGAGATAGAGGGAGGGAGGAAAGAATATTAGTTGACGGTACTCACGAGCGTGATGAGTAAGCAACGGAAGTAAATAACACCGGAGCATTTGCTTCCCAGGTTATGAAACATCGACCAAAGAGAGGGTGTATACCCCGATGACGCAGAAGAAATTTGTTTTTTTCTTCCTCTCGTTTCCTATAGTTTTCGTGGTATATACACGAGTTATTAGTGTCAACGAAAACTTGTATTCTGCGTATTATTAATCTGCTAATGATTTTTGTAAGTCGATGAAGTAAGTTATGTTTAGATTTTTCTTTAAATGATATTGTAGTATGATATACGTAATGTTTATATTGATTATTGGGTTATAATTTTACTAATTATGTGCGATATTTTTAATTTGTTGCAAATCAGTATTGTTTCAATACAGAAAATAATGTTGTATTGATAACTGACATATTGCGCTATTGCGCATATTATTTATAATGCAACGAAAAAGAAAAGATTATGTTTTACAATTTTAAGAAAATGTTAAAATATTGTTGTATTTGTTATTGGCTTATTCGACTATTGGGTTATTGGTCCTGTGTTGATCTACTATATTCTCCATAATACGACGAGTAAGGTGAAATTTGATATTAAGAACAATTTTCTGGAACATAAAAATGTTGTATTGGTTATTAGTTTATTTAACCAATATCTAGCGAAACAATATCGAAACAAATGTTAACAACTATCATAAAACCGATCAATTTAAGAAACATTCACAAAATCTTCGGCAATTCATTAAAAATTTTACGACCTCATAAATTTTAAATCGATGCTTTGCTCCAGCTCCTTAAAAATAATCCACGACCATCATCATCATCACCATTGGGATTTCTAATCGATTTTTAATCCATCGTGAATCATTTGCCTAATTTTATTGTCGTATGTTCCTTTCTTTGTCCGCATAATGTATTGCAGTTTTAGTTACGTAATTTAAACGTATCTTTAAATTTAAAAAAACGTGATAAACTTATAATTAATTGTTAGTTGAATTATTTTTGACTTATCGGTTTTTACGTCACGTTTCCTTACCTTCTCACAACGAGGTTACATAGGTTACGTAATTTCATTATTTCATGTTCGTACATTACTTTCAACTTGTATAAAAAATCGATCGAAAAGAAGTTAAATTTTGTAAAATGAAAAAGTATTCTCGCGAATTAAAATATTATTTACCTTTCCGTACACACACGCACTTAATTTTCCCGCGTTCATCGGCCAAAACTGAGAAAGTTAAACCGAAAAGAAAAGAAACCTCCCGGAACGTGAGCAAACATGTGTTTTACAACGAAGATATAATGAAAGGGCTTGCAAGCGAGTAGAGAGTCCATTAAACGCAAATGAGTAATTTTTCAGAATTACAATCATCACTCCATGAAAAATCTTAAAAAAAGGAGGAAACGGAAAGGAAAGAAACCTCGCTGCACAAATATTCATTAAAATATAAGGGAGTATATCACAGAAAGTAGAGCTTTTAGCTACTTTCACGTGTGTATGCTCGAGGGGCAAATACACTTACGCAAGGGAATGATAAATGAGCTCAATCCTTCAATATCCTTTTTTCGAGTATATATATATACCCAACGAATATATATATATACGGATATTCCATGTGAAGCGGTCTGATCGAAATTTTAAAATGCACCAAATTTTGGGTACACATTGGAAATGTTTTTCAGAATACAGAAAAAAATTTTTGGTACTGGAATCTATTTGCTCAAAAGTTATTTTAACCACAAAAAGTGGATTTTTTCAAATTTTTATCGACACCAGCTGTTCTTACCGCTATTTAACTCAAAATCTATCAACTTTTAATATAAAACATGATATGTAACATTCGTTGCTAATTATGTCTAGAATTTATCCTTCAGAGTTAGAATTAATAATCTCAACGTCGTTGCCCCATAAACTACATGTCAATATCCAACTTGAAAAAAGTGTAAGTACGCCCCATTTAATTTTTTTATCCAAAAGTCTAAAAAAAAGCTTGAAGCAATACCTTTCAAATGATTTGTAACATTTTATGTCCTTCAATTCTGTAAAAAGTTATGATAATTTAAAGAAAGACAATAAATTTACAAAAACTATCATGGTAATTCCAATTTAAATTTTGAAAAAAATTTCGCGTTTCTTTAAATTATCATAGCTTTTTACAGAATTGAAAGTTATAAAAATGCTACAGACCATTTGAAAGGTATTGCTTCGAGCTTTTTTTAGACATTTGGATAAGAAAATCAATTGGGGCGTACTTACACTTTTTTCAAGTTGAATATTGACATGTAGTTTATGTACCATTGATCTTGCATTAGAAATTCTAACCCAGAAGCATAAGTTCTAGACATAATATTCAATGAATGTTACATATAATGTTCTATAGTAAAAAATGACAGATTTTCAGTTAAATAGCGTTAAACACAAATGGTATTAAAAAAAATTGAAAAAAAATTGAAAAAAAATTCACTTTTTGAATTTAGAATAACTTTAGAGCAAATAGATTCCAGTACCTAAAATTTTTTTCTGTTTTTTGAAAAAACATTCCCAATGTGTACCCAAAATTTAGTACATTTTAAAATTTTGATCGGACCTCTTCACGCAGAATATATATATATATATATATATATTAGGGAGGCATCGCCCCCTTTCGCGCATCGCGCGCCAACCCCCTATTTTTAATTTCGAAAAAGGTTTTTCGTAATTAATTTATTTAAAATAATGTTTTAAATTGTATTATTTTTTCACTACCATGGACACCTTAAAAATTAAACAGATTCACACAACAACTTGGAGGTATTGCTAAAGTTATTATAATTTATAAATAAAAGTTTACCAAAATTTAGTGTAATTAAATCAGAATAAAAATAATAAAAAAAATAGAGACATATTAAATGTTAACTGTAAATTTTAAACTATATGAATTCTTGTAACGCCTAAATTTATATTTTAATAATTATTAATGTTAATGGAACATTAACTTACCAAAAATAGTAAAGTGCATATACTTACTAAATTATAGTATTTACTAACTACTTATTAAACTTTTGGATTATTTTAAACGGTTATAAATGGAACTTCACCTCCTAAAATTAATTTATTTAATGACGAAGGATCATCGGCAAAAATTCTATGTCATTAATATTTTGTACTTTTAGAGTAATAAAACTTTCTTCTTAAATAAATAAATTTTTGTATTAGTTTTAAAGAATTATTTATATAATTTTAGCGCTATATAAATAAAAACCTGTTTCTTCCATTTCTCTCGTGAATCGTAATTTGCACCCTCTTTCAAAATTTGCGTTTTAATCCATAATTATATCCAATTTATTTTTCCTATGCAGAGCCCAAATATTTATTTTGGTTGTTATAAACAAATTAATTTCTTAAATATCCTTCTGTTTCTAATAAATACATACTTGTTTATTTAAAATATTGTGTTATATAAATATACATTATCTACACACTTGTGTATCCATTCAATTTTGAAATATTAAATTAAAAAATATTTAAATTAAATGCTCCTAGATTAATAATTTTTGAAAATCTTTTTAAATGTAATTCGTTTTTTATATTACCACTGCTAAAATTTGAATTTTCTATTGCCATTACTGTTTATAATAGAATTATCTTAAAAATGCAATAATTAATACATTTAATTTTCAAGCCATTGTATATATCATATGGATAATTGGAAAAGTGTATGTTATACTTGATTAATATTTATTTTATCTTCGAAAAATTGTGCATTTTTTTTAAAAACATTACATTAAATTTTAGGTCCGTTTATATTTAATGAGTTTTATCAAGAATGAGTAAACTAATACACATTCTTTCAAGTTATGTTCACAACTTTTTTTTTGCGCACGGAAAAAATACATGTATTATGTATTCTTGAAAAAACAATTTTAAAATATATATAAATATATATATATATATACTAGGGGGGCTTCGCCCCCCTGCGCGCTTCGCGCGCCAACCCCCTATTTTTAATTCGAAAAAGGTTTTTCGTAATTAATTTATTTAAAATAATGTTTTAAATTGTATTATTTTTTCACTACCATGGACACCTTAAAAATTAAACAGATTCACACAACACCTTGAAGGTATTGCTATAGTTATTATAATTTATAAATAAAAATTTACCAAAATTTAGAGTAATGAAATCACAATAAAAATAATAAAAAAAATAGAGACATATTAAATGTTAACTGTAAATTTTAAACTATATGAATTCTTATAAAGCTTAAATTTATATTTTAATAATTATAAATGTTAATGAAAAATTAACTTACCATAAATAGTAAAGTACATATACTTACTAAATTGTAGTATTTTAGTTAACAACTTATTACAATTTTGGATTATTTGAAACGGTTATAAATAGAACTTCACCTCCTAAAATTAATTTATTTAATGACGAACGATCATCGCCAAAAGTTCTATGTCATTAATATTTTGTACTTTTAGAGTAATAAAATTTTCTTCTTAATTAAATTAATTTTTGTATTAGTTTTAAAGAATTATTTATATAATTTTAGCGCTATTTAAATAAAAACCTGTTTCTTCCATTTCTCTCGTGAATCGTAATTTGCACCCTCTTTCAAAATTTGCATTTTAATCCATAATTATATCCAATTTATTTTTACTATGCAGAGCCCAAATATTTATTTTGATTATTATAAACAAATTCATTTCTTAAATATCCTTCTGTTTCTAATAAATACATACTTGTTTATTTAAAATATTGTGTTATATAAATATAAATTATCTACACATTTATATATCCATACAATTTTGAAATATTAATTTAAAAAATATTTAAATTAAATGCTCCTAAATTAATAGTTTTTGAAAATCTATTCAAATGTAATTCGTATTTTATATTGCCACTGTTAAAATTTGAATTTTCTTTTGCCTATACTGTTTATAATAGAATTATCTTAAAAATGGAATAATTAATATATTTAATTTTTAACCCATTGTATATATCATATGGATATTTGGAAAAGTGTATGCTATACTTGATTAATATTTATTTCATCTTCAAACAATTTTGCATTTGTATTTAAAGCATTACATTCAATTTTAGATCCGTTATTATTATTGAGTATACGTTTAAAAATTTTATGAGTTTTATCAAGAATGAGTAAACAAATACACATTCTTTCAAGTTATGTTCACAACTTTTTTTGCGCACGGAAAAAATACATATATTATGTATTCTTGAAAAAACAATTTTAAAATATATATATATATTATATAAATATTCCGCCGCACGCACACACACCCACATACATACATACATATATATACATATATATGGGCTATTTCACGTCAAGTGGTACGATGAAAATTTTAAATCACTCCAAAATCGAGAACAGGCTGGAAACATCTTCCAGAACATACAAAAAAAATTTAAGTGTTAAAAATAATTTGCTTAAGAGTTATTCGACCATTAAAAGTGGAAATTTTTCAATTTTTTAGAAAAACTTCTATTTTTAAAGCCATTTATCTCAAAACATGTTGATTTTTTTGAAAAAACATTACAAACAACTTTTGTTTAAATTAATCTTTAGAACTTATCTACCCTGGTTACATTTCTTAATTTTGAAATCTCGAAGAGATAGAACACCCGGACATATTGAATATCAAAAAAGGCTACCACACCATAATCGATTTTAATCTAACACCTCTCAAAAGTTCACATTTTTCGCGAGCTTTCGAATGGCTTGGGTTAGCTTATCGGCCAAGACCGCTGTTGTAAGTTATGCCTCATAAACCTCATAAAATCACTAATTTTCACGTATTTTAGGACATAACTTACACCAAAGGTGTAATATATATAATATATATATATGTGGTAATGAACAATTAACTTACCAAAAATAGTAAAGTGCATATACTTAATTGTAGTATTTAGTAAAAACCTATTAAAATTTTAGATTGTTTTAAACGGATCTAAACAGAACTTTACCTCCTAAAATTAATTTATTTAAATCATCGCCAAGAGTTCTATATGTCATTAATATTTTGTACTTTTAGAGTAATTAAACTTTCTTCATAATTAAATTAATTTTTGTATTAGTTTTAAAGAATTATTTATAACATTTTAGCGGCCATTTCTCCCGTAATTCGTAATTTGCACCCTCTTTCAAAATTTGCGTTTTAATCCATAATTATATCCAATTTATTTTTCCCTTTAGTTACAGAGCCCATATATTTATTTTAATTATTATAAACAAAGGCATTCCTTAAATAACCTTTTGTATCTAATAATACGTACTTGTTTATTTAAAATATTGTTTTATATAAATATACGTAATCTCCAAACAATTTTTAAATTTGATTTGAATAATATTTAAATTAAAAACTACTAAAATAATAATTTTCGAAAAACTTTTGAAATGTAATTCGTATTTTATATTGCCACTGTTAAAATTTGAATTTTCTTTTGTCATTACTGTTTATAATAGAATTATCTTAAAAATGTAATAATTAATGTATTTAATTTTTAACCCATTGTATATATCACATATGGATATTTGGAAAAGTGTATGTTCACACACACACACACACGCACACACACACATACACACACATGCACACACACACTTATATATATATGACATATATATGACATATATGACATATATATGACATATATATATCATATACATGACATATATATATATATAACATATATATAACATATATATGACATATATATATAACATATATATATAACATATATATGACATATATATATAAAACATATATATATTTGTTGAATTCTGAATTCTTAGACACGGCGGCGGCGGCGGCGGCGGCGAAATATTTATATATTATAGATAGATATATATATATATATATATACTAGGGGGGCTTCGCCCCCCTGCGCGCTACGCGCGCCAACCCCCTATTTTAATTTCGAAAAAGGTTTTTCATAATTAATTTATTTAAAATAATATTTTAAGTTGTATTATTTTTTCACTACATGGACACCTTACAAATTAAACAGATTCACACAACACCTTGAAGGTATTGCTATAGTTATTATTATTTATAAATAAAAGTTTACCAAAATTTAATATTTTAAGTTGTATTATTTTTTCACTACCATGGACACCTTACAAATTAAACAGATTCACACAACACCTTGAAGGTATTGCTATAGTTATTATTATTTATAAATAAAAGTTTACCAAAATTTAGAGTAATGAAATCAGAATAAAAATAATAAAAAAAATAGAGACATATTAAATGTTAACTGTAAATATTAAACTATATGAATTCTTATAAAGCTTAAATTTATATTTTAATAATTATTAACTATTAATAATGAAAAATTAACTTACCAAAATAGTAAAGTACATATACTTACTAAATTGTAGTATTTTAGTTAACAACTTATTAAAATTTTGGATTATTTGAAACGGTTATAAATAGAACTTCACCTCCTAAAATTAATTTATTTAATGACGAACGATCAACGCCAAAAGTTCTATGTCATTAATATTTTGTTTTTTTAGAGTAATAAAATTTTCTTCTTAATTAAATTAATTTTTGTATTAGTTTTAAAGAATTATTTATAAAATTTTAGCGCTATATAAATAAAAACCTGTTTCTTCCATTTCTCTCGTGAATCGTAATTTGCACCCTCTTTCATAATTTGCGTTTTAATCCATAATTATATCCAATTTATTTTTCCCTTTAGTTACAGAGCCCATATATTTATTTTAATTATTATAAACAAAGGCATTCCTTAAATAACCTTTTGTATCTAATAATACATACTTGTTTATTTAAAATATTGTTTTATATAAATATACGTAATCTCCAAACAATTTTTAAATTTGATTTGAATAATATTTAAATTAAAAACTACTAAAATAATAATTTTCGAAAAACTTTTGAAATGTAATTCGTATTTTATATTGCCACTGTTAAAATTTGAATTTTCTTTTGCCATTACTGTTTATAATAGAATTATCTTAAAAATGTAATAATTAATGTATTTAATTTTTAACCCATTGTATATATCACATATGGATATTTGGAAAAGTGTATGTTCACACACACACACACACACGCACACACACACGCACACGCACACACGCACATACACACACATGCACACACACACTTATATATATATGACATATATATGTATCATATACATGACATATATATATATCATATACATGACATATATATATAACATATATATAACATATATATATGACATATATATATAACATATATATAACATATATATATGACATATATATATAACATATATATAACATATATATATGACATATATATATAACATATGTATATGACATATATATGACATATATATATGACATATATATATATAACATATATATGACATATATATATATATAAAACATATATATATATATATGTTGAATTCTGAATTCTTAGACACGGCGGCGGCGGCGGCGGCGGCGGCGGCGGCGGCGGCGGCGGCGAAATATTTATATATTATAGAGAGATATATATGGGTTATTTCACGTCAACTGGTACGATGAAAATTTTAAATCGCTCCAAAATTGGAAAACAGGTTGGAAATATCTTCCAGAAGATAGAAAAAAATTTTAGATGTTAAAAATAATTTGTCTAAGAGTTATTCCACCATGATAAATGGAAATTTTTCAATTTTTTAGAAAAATTACTATATTTAAAGCCATTTATCTCACAATCTATTGATTTTTTTGAAAAAACATAATAAACAAGTTTTGTTCAAAATAATCTTTAGAACTTATCTACCTGGGTTACAATTCTTAATTTTAAAATCTCGAAGAGATAGAACGCCCGGAAATTTTGAATATCAATATTTTAAATAAACAAGTATATATTTATTAGAAACAGAAGGATATTTAAGGAATGAATTTGTTTATAATAATTAAAATAAATATTTGGGCTCTGCATAGTAAAAATAAATTGGATATAATTATGGATTAAAATGCAAATTTTGAAAGAGGGTGCAAATTACGATTCACGAGAGAAATGGAAGAAACAGGTTTTTATTTATATAGCGCTAAAATTATATAAATAATTCTTTAAAACTAATACAAAAATTAATTTAATTAAGAAGAAAATTTTATTACTCTAAAAGTACAAAATATTAATGACATAGAACTTTTGGCGATGATCGTTCGTCATTAAATAAATTAATTTTAGGAGGTGAAGTTCTATTTATAACCGTTTCAAATAATCCAAAAGTTTAATAAGTAGTTAGTAAATACTATAATTTAGTAAGTATATGCACTTTACTATTTTTGGTAAGTTAATGTTCCATTAACATTAATAATTATTAAAATATAAATTTAGGCGTTACAAGAATTCATATAGTTTAAAATTTTTAGTTAACATTTAATTGTCTCTATTTTTTTTATTATTTTTATTCTGATTTCATTACACTAAATTTTGGAAAACTTTTATTTATAAATTATAATAACTATAGCAATACCTCCAAGGTGTTGTGTGAATCTGTTTAATTTTTAAGGTGTCCATGGTAGTGAAAAAATAATACAATTTAAAACATTATTTTAAATAAATTAATTACGAAAAACCTTTTTCGAAATTAAATAGGGGGTTGGCGCGCGAAGCGCCCCACCTAGTATATATATATATATATATATATATATATGTTTTTTATACACTTGAGGTCATCGAAAAAGAATAAAAATTTTTAAGCCGTAAGCTCTGGGATATATAGGCGCGCTGGTTTTCGATATGTATACTTAACTTTCATGGCGGTTTTTCGTCGTGCGCAAGTACGCTTACATTTGGAATTGCACGGTTGTTATCGTCGTAAATGTTAATCTGTTAGGAATTTTTTGAATAAAAATTATTGGGTATATGAGGAAACCAGATGAATTTTTAAGTTCGATATATTATATACACTTTCATCAATGATGAATTATCGAAAAATTTTTTTGTTTTTTGGGTATATGGGATAATTGAATAAAAAAAATTAGTGATGTGATTTTTACAGAATGTTCGTTTGTGGGTGTAAATTGATTAAATTTTGAATTAAAATGAGGATACATACGGTTGAGAGTTTGGAAAGGAATATATATAGGCAATAATAATTTTAACTAAACAATAATAAAGTGGTTAGTTCGTCAAAATCGAGAATACATCGTTTTATCAAAAACATTTTGAGTAAACGAATAACAATCAAATATAATAAAAATCATATACATCTTTTCCTTTTTATTGTTTATTGAATATTTTAAGACCTAAATCGACGTCCTTATAGTACAATAAAGCCAAGAAAATCAATAATTCACTGAAGTTAGTAAGTTAATAATAATTTAAATAGATGTTTAATTTATCCAATTAGCTGCTGTTATTTCCAATATATTTTATTTTTTTTTAAATTATTATACTTAATTATGTTAAAAGTTTAGTTTATTTCTGCATTATAAAGTAAAGCCAAAAAAAGATACAAATAATATAACCGAATAAGCCAAAAATAATTAAATCAATTGTGTTACTAATTATTGTAGGTATAGGTTAATCCTTTGAAGGCAAATTGTGTTTAATACTTATTGGCATATTTGGTTATTTAAAACCCTTGATTGTTTCATACAAAGTTGAAGTGAAATGGGATGAATAAAACTAAACAATCCAATAATATAATAATTTAAATAAATATTTATAAAATTAATTTAGTTTCTTATCTTTTATTTTTGTATTCATTAATTCGCTCGTAGAGTCTTCACCAGTTTCCAGGCACTATATATAGCTAATTTTAATGAGAAAAACATTTAATTATTAAAAATGTAATTAATATATCTGAATTTAAAAAATTCATTGCACGTGTATATTCGTAACATTACCTTTATTAATTGGTAAAATTTACACATTACTGTTTTTATGAAATGAATATATAAATATTAAATAGAAATGTTTTCATTTGATTAAGACGTTGATTATTGAAGCTGGGCAATTATCTATCAGGATTTTACTATTATTATTGGGTTATTAGATTATCTCTAAAAAATAACGTTTAATTTTTAAAAAATGATTCACGCATTCATTATTGAGATTGTATCAATATATATAGAAACTGCCATTATGCTGGAACTTTGTCCCTACGTATCACATAAAACTGCCGTATAATTCTAAAATTTTGTAACATTTAGTCAATAACTGATTTTCTAAAGTTAGCCTAAACATACAGTAAGCACAATTAAAAAATGTGAAATAAAGCATGTGTACATATGTATACAGATATAATGGAGGTAGAATACACATACTCCCTCGGTACGCGTATACATGTACGTGTTCGTATACGTATGCGTGTGTGTGTGCATATGGTTCTCTGCCCGGTTTATGCGGCATTCGCACACGTACAATTAAGAGCCCTAAATCGCGCGAGATCGCACCTCGGAGGGCGGTACTCCTATATATACATATACGTATGCATATATGTATATATACATGTATGTATGTATATAGGTATATATCTTGAGGTATATTATAGAGACGGAGATGGTTTCTTACGTATATATAGATGCTCAGTCCTCATCTCTCTTTGTACGTGCCCCCCGGTCAATCGAAGTATCGGTGAGAAACGAAAATTCTCTCTTCTCTATATCTTCTTTTTTATTCCCTCCCTCCTGTTTGATTTCTCTTTTCGCATCTCTCTCTCTCTATCTCTCTCTCTCTCTCTCTCTCTCTCTCTCTCTCTCTCTCTCTCTCTCTCTCTCTCTTCATCTTCTGCCTCGAGCGTTGTGGTGTGTGTATATATATATATATATGTTGTAACGGGGTATGGATTGAATATAAGGAATAAAAAATCAACGAAGGTATCGGGGCGCGAACCCACGATCCCGGGAGCGCGAGGCAGAAGTCTCACCACTGCGCTACCATTCGCAATTATCCAGGCTAGTCGACTTGGTCCTATCGACGAACGTCGCCGATAATCCAGGGACCTACCTACGCCGACACTCGAAATCCGTACCCGTTATAATATACACATATATATATACATATATACATATATATTTCGGTAAAAACCGTCGAGAATTATTGGTAGCTTTTACACAAGCTGCGCGCTCTTCTCTCTCTCCCCTCTCTCCATGGATACCCACCCACTTTTAAACTGTTCACTTTAAAATAATTTGTAAGTGGATCGCAGAGAGAGAGAGAGAGAGAGAGAGAGAGAGAGATTTGCAATAATCCCATTGATTTTTGCATATCGAACGAGATGATTCTTATCTTCCTCCTTATTCTTTTCTCCACTTCCCTCTCTCTCTTTCTTTATTGTTTTGTTATTTTTAGATATTTTAGTTTCATATACATTCAAAACCCTAAATTATAAAAAGCGACGTTAGAAAGTGTCAATTTTATTATTAAGCATTATAGATTAATTATGTTGGAAAAAACTTTTAAAAGACAAAATAATTTTACACATTTTCTTTAAATCCACGACCTATAAAGGATAAGAACATTAAATTGTTATTTTTATAACCAAACTCTTCCATACATTATAGATTTATTTTAGTTGAAGCTTTTGTTCGTTACGGAAGAAGTTTTCAAACTGCTTCAATAAAGGGAACGATTTCGTTTAGGGAGAATCTTATTAATTATATTTCTTTTGTTGGGTTATTGGGTTATTTAAATTAATTTTTGTTTATTGAGTTATTGGTTGTTTCGTTCATTCAATTATTTGTTTTTAGATTATTCAAAAATAGTATCTTATTTTACTATTGTTGTTTAATTGGTATGTTAGGTTCATTTCGTTTATTAGTATATTTGTTTAGCTTAGATTGTTTATAAGTAACCTTATTTACTATTCTGCTTCCTCATAGAGGTTGTAATAGTAAAATTTTTTGACGTATACCGCCATATTGTCAAGCTACTCGTTCATTATTGTTGAGCTTGCGTGTGTAGTTTAGCTTTTTATTTTTTGCGAATTCCAAAAAATACTTTGGTTATTTATCCCCTAAATATTTTTTTAAAGACAATTTTCGATTTAAAAAATTAATTTTTCAAAAATTTTAATAATATTATTAATTTTTTTAATTAGACCAAATGTACATTATACAGAATAAAAAAATCTATCCGCTTGATTTTGTATTGACAAATTATCTCTATTAGCTTTTTATTATTTATAAAAAATGTTGTTTTTTAAAAATTTTATATTTTGGAAATGACTTAGTCAACTGTGCTGAAAAAATGTATGATGAAGGAACCTTCTAATGGTCATAAACTGTAAAAATTTCAAGTAATTATATCGCCTAGTTTTGAAAAATAAAAATGTAAAAAAATTGGAGTTTTTGTGTGAATCGTTTTCGGGAATAAAAAGCATTTAATTCACTTGAAATTTTGGGGAAGAATAGTCTTTTTGGTAGTTTCGATCCCTATTGTCTTTCAGCTCAAAATATCTATTACTACCTCCCTAGTAGAAATTTGAGTCTAAAAACTAGGAATTAAACATTGGTATAAATACCTTGTAATGAAACGCTTTTTCATTCATTTTTTAACACTTAATAGAATGACCATAACCTCAAAATAGTCGAATAATGTTTCCAGTTTTCTAGGTATAGTAAACTTCAATTTCTATAGTTTCAGATGGGTTTTTAACTTTTTCGTCTGATTTACGATTAATTTCTGTTATATTTCCAGTATTTACGAAGATAAATGCAATTTTATTATATTTTTCACTTGTCCATTTTTAATAGAAATTTAATAGCACATAACTAGAGTCATATTTGATCTACGTTTATAAACTAAAAATTAGCTCAAAACAGAATATAAATAATATTTTAGTCTATTTAACGGTTAAAAATAAAGAGCGTTTAACCGGGAGGATAAAAGTGGGCACATTTTTCGCCTATTTGTCACCCATTTTTCAACTTTTCTATTTAGAATATCTATTTATTACCTAATTAATAGAATACGATTTCTACTAGGGCTAAGTTATTAAGCATTATATATTTTTGTACAAAATGTTTGATTGTTTATATCTCTGAAATAATTAAAAAAATATGTTGCAAAAAATCGAGGAAATAGAACATAATAATAGTGTTATACTGTAAAAATTTCATAATCTTTCATGAATTAGTTTTTGAGAAAAAAATTATAACCTAAAATGTAATTTTTATTAAAATTTTAAAATGACCATATTTTTGGAAGAAAATGTTTTTAAATATCTAAAGAAAAGTAAAAAAGGATAATTTTTGTATATTTTTAATTTACGTCATCTAAAATTTTTTATATCAGTTAATGAAAATATTTTTTTAATTTAGTTTAGAATTTATAACGCAAATTACTAGCTATATAAGTTTCAATCAGAACAGAATAATACTTTTCCAAATGTTATATCATTTTGTGTTAAATAATTAAATAATCCTATATTTGAGTAATATATTACTCGTAGGATCAACATGTTAATTGGAGGATGCTACGTGCCAATTAATAGGCAGCGGTTATTTTTATTTTCATTGGTTTATATCGAACTGATGAAATGAATGTGGTTTATTATTCATTTTTTTTGCTCATCACCCCGTATACCCATTAAACGGGTTTTTAGAGGGACATCACTACCACCATCCTGGTCCCCACCGTCTCGCATTCACCTCATTTTCCTACAAAACCTTTTAGGAAAACCTTCCCTGAGACGGCCGGTGTATTGAAACATTCTATTTACATGTTCACCTTGCGTAGGCCCAAACACGGAAACCAAATGTTCCACACCTTCCACACACGTATTCCTGGTGCGCGCCCGAAACTGATCTCGCCCGCGTAGTCACGACGAACCAAGCCGAGCCGAATCTTGCCGGCCCGAACCGATGCGAATATTACGATACTGTTCGCTCGTGTTGTTCGAATTCGTCAAATGGTAAGGTAAAGAATATCTTACCGTTACATTACTTCCTGTAATTATAAAAAATATTCTACCAAAAGTATTTGTCGAATATTTTTCCTTAAATACTTTTATTTTATTTCTTTTTTTAATCAAATAAAAAATCTTTTTTTCTTATCCCGCACACCGAAAGTACGTAGTTTCGTAGCAACCATAGCCAGCAGAAAGCGTCACTTTTATGGTAAGCTACAGATATACGCGCGCTCTGATTGGCTG
The DNA here is from genome assembly GCA_026168455.1 of Theocolax elegans. NCBI lineage: Eukaryota > Metazoa > Arthropoda > Insecta > Hymenoptera > Cerocephalidae > Theocolax > Theocolax elegans. Next base: position 99,925,413 of record CM047426.1, on the reverse strand, counting down.
GGTAATTTTCCGATTGCCTGCTTAAAAGATAACAACAAAAACAAAAAAGGAGCGAGAACTTTTCGCGCACATGTTCATGCATTCAACCTATTATGCTATTTAACCATACAATTGCACTTTTAATATAATTACTTGTAAATGCAACAAAGAAAATCAATAAGACATTTTATGTCATTACAATTAAACTAAAAAAAATATTTGTTACTTCAATAATAAAATGTATTCTACCCCGGCCGATTGATACAAGCACCACTGGTGAATGTATTTTCGACAAGTGCTTTCTTCACCAAGACATCGTATGACCTCCGACGCTGATTAGCATCGGTTTGGGAGCATAAAAAGAGCGATGTTAAAATAATAATAATAAAAAAAAATGTATTCTAATTTTCATAGCTTTTATATGTTTGAAATAAAAAGTATAAAAGTGTGATTATATTTTTTCCATTTTAGTATGCACCTAATAAACATTTACGTGTGTACTTTATGCCCGCCCCGACCAGCAAAAACTCAGCTTCGCCTCGTATTTTGCAAAAGTCGGGCAGGCATAAGAAATAACCCCGATTACTAGCCTTAAAATCAAAATTGGAAAATGCAATGGAACGCAGCGCGTTACGTCGTTGTCTGCAGAGGTCGTGCCGAGCGCCCTAACAGAAAGGCAGACATTTATATATACCTGTAAATACATGGGGTGATAGGCTTCTAGGTTATTTTATTAGTTATTATTAATTATTGATCGTACTTTCGGTGTCCGGAATAAGAAAAATAGTATACGACATACGCTCCGATAGTTTGATATCCTGTCGTGCGTTATATGATGTCCTCGGCTTCGCCTCGAACGTCACACCACGCACGACAGAAAATCAAACTTTCTGACCTTATATCGTAATATACTATTTTATTTATAACAAAGTTTTGTATATCTTATATATCTGAAAAAGTATATTTATTTGATTAAATGAAACGATTTGTTTCAAGTGATTTAAACATAGTTTTGTTTCTTGAATACTTACACAGTTTTGAGGTATTCACAATATTGTTCTATGGGTTATCTTTAAAATAATGTAATTCGTATAATAATGGAAATCGAATAAAAAAGTAATTGTTCAAACTTACTAAATTTCTAAGCTAAGCCCATCCCACATATGCAGATTTGTAGCTAAACATAGGATACGTAAAGTTGTCAAGGATAACGATCATTACATAGTGTATCAATCGCGATTAGCTTGATACAAGAATAAAAAAGAGTGAAATATACACATTTCGTATTTTCATATTTATCTATACACCTGTACCAAAAGGAAAGAAGAAAAAGTAAAGAAAAAAAATAAAAAAGGATATAAAAGGTGTATGTAAGATCTGTTTGCAAGGTGTATCTAATATTATACAAGCATCCCTTATCGGCAGAAGGTGCACTTTTTCGGATTGATTTATTATGTGAAATGGATTTCGCGAAGAAGGAGAATGAGAGAGAAGAGCAACGATATCCTCTCGCTTGCTCGCGTGCGCTCGATTAATCTTTAATTTATTGCCGCAATTATCCATCTACGAACATTCGTGAAACAGGGGAGCCTCGATTTATCATATGCGTGAGACACAGATGATACGTTTCTTTCTTCTCTCTCTCTCTCTCTCTCTCTCTCTCTCTCTCTCAAACGACGACCAAGACGATGACTTTTTTTTACCGAATTTATAATGAGGTATAATATATATATATACATTAGGTGTACTAAGTTTTTCTTGCGATCCCGACTTTCTGCAAGTATATATATATATCGAGTAGGAATCTTCGAATTATTCAAGTTTGATTGCTGACACGGGTAATTTGTAAATTCCGCGGTTTTTTTTTTGGAGTTTGTAGATATATGTAACTGTAGTCAAATGAACTTTTTTGTATTAGAAGTGTTGTTGTTCGTCTACACATTTCTCTTTTTTTTCTTCTCAATATGTAATTAATGTAAGCATGAGTTAAGCACGAGTGATTAAGATGCAATAGGTTAGGTACTTGTACATTTTATATAGGTATAACGTACACCCACAAAGATAAATTCTAGACATAATTAGCAACGAATGTTACATATAATGTTTTATAGTAAAAGTTGATAGATTTCGAGTTAAATAGCGGTAAGAACAGATGGTGTTGATAAAAATTTGAAAGAATTCACTTTTTGAGGTTAGAATAACTTTTGAACAAATAGATTCCAGTATCTAAAAATAAACTATTTTGCTTACATTATTTAAATTATTTAAATTAGTGTTAGTCTGAAACCGAGATCCGGTTTCGTATAACAACCAGGTAAAAATCAAATCTGAAATTGACCGCGAAATAGGGATATCGCGTCGAGCACTTGTCAATTATTAATATACGAGCTCTTAGGATCACGAAAGTAATCGTACGTGGATTAAATTCAATTACTCGAACACCGGATTGAATTTGTATTAATAAAAATGAATTTATTGAAATAAGTATAAAAATAAATAATAGACAGAATATCCTTGTTTGGATAGGGTTATCGAATGCTTTAACGAGTCAAGTTATTTATTGAACATGGTCATCCGATAATTACGGTTTGAGGTACTGGACACGGCATTTCTCCTCACGTCCCTGAGCATCCTGGATCTTAAGAATATTTGGGATCGTAACTGTGGACGATCAAATAAGGATCGACTCTCTCTTCTCAGCCGACAATCTGTAGCAACACTGCAACGATACCAGTGTCACTAGCGTCTGTCTGGACCACATACTCACCGTTTTCATCGGGAATTTGCAGAATGGGTGCTGCCATTAACAGTGCTTTAAACTGCTGGAAGGTGCTCTCTTGTTCTTCCAGCCAAAGAAATGCGCTACAATGTCATGCCAGCATTTGCCAATCCATACGACATACAAGTAAACTGGAATAAACCCATTCCAGGTACCGTAAAGCCGTTATCGGACGCGACTCCACCTGTAGAGGTATCTGGTGGTACGCACAGTTCATGTCGATCGTGGAGATGTATCTGGCTTTCTTGAGTTTGCGTAGGATATCCTGCATATATGGCAGATTTTCCTAAAATTGATTAAAACCGCCTAGCATTCTCACCCTTCTACGCCATCACCACGGGGCTGGACCAACCACTTTTCGAGGGTTCAATAACGCCAGTCTCGAGCATCTCGCGAACTTGACGTCGATTATATGTTTGACATCGAAAGAACGGCCGATCTTTAGCAAGGTTGTGGACAACACTCAGTTTAAAGTTCGCACAATTGTGTGCGCTCTACTTCTGTTACGTCAACGACAGCTGCTGACGATAATGAAGCGTAGCCACTTTCCATACTTGCCACTTCCAGCTGTAGGACTTGATCCGTTCCCTTTACAAATAAACGGTCGGTATCTGGGTCTAGGACGACTCGGAATGCTCGGATAAAATTTACTCCGATGTAGCATTCAGCATCCAGGTTCGGCATGATCGCAACACGTATTTCTCGAGTCTCTTTACCGATGGTAAATGGTAGCATCACGTGACCACACAACGGATGAGTACTACCATCAGCGAGCTTGGCATTGCTAGCTCGCGACTCCAGAAGCGACCTGCCTAGAGCGGTTGCTAACTGTAAACCACTCGGACCCATTACAGTTGTCGATGCACCTGGATCGAACAACGCTCGGATCCGGAATCCACCTACGTCAACCTGACACCACCAGCGCGTCTCGTTCTCAGGACGGTAATTTCGACGACTAGTGCTCGATGCCACTAACTTTAAGACATCGCAGGTCTCCAGATCCATTCCGACTTTATGGGATTTAGCAGGAATCGGTTCTTTTCTTTTCTGCTTAACTGCAGCTGGACTATCTCGATAATCGGGAGTCAGACCTTTGTACTCCTTGGGGACTCCCTGTCCTTTGGGATATGCGGTTATCCCCTCTAACCGTTCCCCCGCACGTTTTCCGCGCACTCAGGGCACGTCCTGACTTACCGGTAAGGTAAACAACACCTTACTGTTACAACAGATAGGATTTTTTTTATTCCAACTCTGAGTCATATGACTGCTTGAAAGTCACATTAAATTATATAATTTAAAGAAAAAAGAATGTTAATTAATGGAATAAATAACTATTCTTATCCATCCTTAAAGGTCATTATTTTCGTATTAAAACTGGTGTAAAGCCTAACATATATTTTACTGCAGGTCCAAATATGATTTTTAAGTATAATATTGTGTTACATCATAGTTATCAAAATTACAGTAAACAGATATTAAAAAAATTATTATAAATTATAATTAATATATGGGATATGGGATTTCCTAAAATAAGTTGTTTTAATCTTAATAGACAATTTTTCAGATATAACTAATTCAAATGTAAAATACCTTATGCAAGTCTATGAATATATCTTAATTAAAGCTTGTATTTAAATATTATTTTTGAAAACCAATAAAAAAGAGAAATTTCTGAACCGACGCGGTGGCGGAGTGGCGGAAACGCACCTCGGCCGATCACGAAAGTTAAGCAGCACTAAGTGCGGTTCGTACTTGGATGGGTGACACCATTCTTGTGCGGCTTTCGGGATCGGTTAGGTGTTTTTCCACACTTCACAACGTGAGCGGGAGGTGTAAAACATTCGGTTTCGGTGTCAAGGCCTACGCAATGTGACTTTGACACCCAAAAAGAATGTTTCGAATACACCGGCCATCTCGGGTGAGGTTTTCCCTGCTTCACAGGTTTCCCTCATCCACGGGCATAACCCCGGGCGAATGCGAGATGGTGGGGTTTTTAAGGGAGGGATAAAAGCACCCACACATAGGTGGTAGGTGGACACCGTTAAAGTCCCCAGGGGGATAAACGGTAGGAAGTGCCAGGAAAAAGAGTGCACAAAATCAAGAATAAAAAAAAAAGAGAAATTTCTGTTTTATTACATATGAAGAAATTAATTTTGCATAAATTAATAATATTATAAATATTATATTATTTATTTATTGCTGTAAGACATGCCAGGGCTAAAAATTATAAAATAAATGTTGTGTAGTATAATGTTATGAATATATATTTTCAACAGAATTACTTGCGAATTTTCACACCTCCGCGGAAGGTACCTTTCGATAGTTAACGATCGGATTATGTATTACGAAACTGAAATACTTCAAGATTTCTTTTTGATTTTAGTACTTTCTATTGCAGAAATTTTGTAAGAATCATATAGCTAGTTATTTGTTAATAAATATATTTTAAGTAATTTTTAAGTAGAAAAGGATGTGTGACAAATTTAAGATATTAAAATATTAGATAATAGATATAGAACTTTTACAACTAAATTCATTCGTTAAACTATACATTATTAAATTAGCCTTAATTACCCACAAAATAAAAATGTGTGAACGTTGTAAAAAAGAAAACATACACACACATAACTTTCGATAACGTAAACGATGAGTTGTATTCTGCCGTGTCATTCGTCTGCTTCAATTCTTCAAGCGTGTGTGTTTCTATAGACATCGACTTTGGGGCGTAACGCTGTTTGGTCAAGGAAACTGCACTTTATCAAACGACGCGCCGTCAACGGGCTAATTAGTGTAAAGATAGGCCAAAAATAAAAGAGAGAGAGAAAGAAAATGAAACGGAAAACGACAAAAAATAGAGGGGATGACACCCACTTCTCGGGTAATTGCACTCTTATATGTAAAAGGGCGTAAACGCTACGGTTATTTCTTGCCGGAAATGAGTTTTTTCCTTGGTAGGAAAAAAATCCTATGTACACACCACACACGCACACGCACACGCACACACACGCACATATACACCAGAAGATTTCCCTCCTTGCAACATTGAAGTGTACAATAGACACATGATTATTAATCAACTTGAATAATAGAGAATAAAGTTTTTCTCTTGCGATGAGTTTAATTATGGGTATTTAATTATGGATCGATGGTGTATACACACGACGCTTTGTATTTTTCTTACAATGGAAAAGTCAACTTTTACTTATTGAACCACGAATTTAATTGAGAAGTATGATTTAATGCAGAAGTTTCCCTTACAAAAAATCTGATGTTCACTATTAAATAACTGAATGAATTTGAGTAGCAAAATTCAAATCAACGTATCACTATTTAAAAATTCTGATTCTAAATATTAATTTAATATCTGAAAAACATTAAGTAATCAGTTGGAAATCATCAGTTCTGTATTCCATAATTCTGGTGTTCAACATTCATTACACATCTGAATGCAATAAAAGTTAATCGTTTTGCATCCAAACATTCAATCTGCTGCTTAACAGACACTAAAATATCTCTAACATCAAACATTTCCCAAAGACTGAAATACGATCATCACACCGAGGTAAAGAAAGTAATAACAAAAATTTGAAAAATATCTGAATAATTCATTTGACGATTTCAATATAAACAAAAGGAAAAGAAAGAGATATTCGTAAATAAAAATAAAGGGAACTAAATGGAAAATAGTCCATTGTGGCTCTATAACCGGAGCTTTCTTAATTAAACCATTAAAACGAACATCATACGGAGGACAATGAACGTCGGATCGATCGTTTAACGATTCTCGCTAAGGAGTTCAAATTCCGTGAACGTATATACATCTACAGCCGTGCGGGGACTAAATTTAGCCATCGTCGCAGAAGAACACGATCGGCATATTACATATTCCCAAGGTCGATGCCAATGCGTAGAAAACATCCATACGTAAACCTATATGTATATATATATGGAGCATTCCATGTGAAATCAACAGATGAAAATTTTAAAATTATTGATGTTCTCGTAATCAACTTCTTTTTGAACCTACAATACGTAAACAAATTTTTAGATGCTTTACTGAGGTATGAAAAAAGTTATTACTAACCAAAAAATACATACTTTGCTGTTTTCCAATTATATGACCAATTTTCATGTCTTTATAACTCAAAATAGATGCATCCTACAAAAAAATGATACACACCTTTAAGACTGGAATTTACATCAAGATTTCAATAAAATTTTAATTATAACCATTAATTGAATTTTATTACTAACCGTAAGTTACTAAAAAGTCATATATTTTAATTTTGGACATTGTTCGGCACAATTTATATTACTGAAAAAAATCAAAGATACTTCTAATACCATGTACTTTGTGTATACTAAACCGCTTAGTGGCATAATTAATAGGATAAAAGATATACACTTTTTTCTGTAAAGCTAACTGCAAAAATAAAAAAGTTCAACATGGCTGTCAGTTGCCGATAAACGTGAACATTTTTAATTCAAGATAATTAATAATTTTAAAAATACTGGTAGATTCTACTTTTCAATTGCAACAAAAAATATCTCTAAATTTTCTCCTGAGATTAATAGTTTTAGAGAAAAAAATTAAAAAGTAAAGCATCTAAAAGTTTATTTACATATTGTAGGTTTAAAAAGGAGTTGTTTACCAGAATATCAATAATTTTAAAATTTTTATCTGCTAAATTCACATGGAATGCCCAAAGCAGCTTGACCGAAAGTGACTTGGAAGGCTTAGGAAGGTCGTTCTATCACAGCCAGACATCAATTCTCGGTGCGCACCTCTCCCGGACGCGTATGTACTTTCCATAGAGAGAATATAAGAAGGGTGTAAGGTAAGAGAAAAAGAAAATAGAAAAATCTATTTATTATTAGGAACCCTGGCATCAAGATATTAACAGTAAAAATTTTTATTTTCAACCAATGTTCGTTGTCGATTCTTCGTTGCATTTATTTAGTGTATAGAAATTGATTTGTCATTGAGATCACAGTGTTCTCCATAGTAAAAAGAATAGGTCAATAAAATTGATAACACTAGACTTCACCATGACTTTTTGTTGTTAATGTTACGGCACAAATAGAATCATATTAAGAGGCTTCTATACTCTATTTTTGATGATTAATTAAATAAAAGAGGATGTGAAAAAATGAAAGAAAAGGCGCTTTTGTTCATCGATAGTCTAACTATGTGCTGAATTTCAGATTAAAATATCATTGCATTTTCGAGAAAAGCCTTAACAAAAATATTAAATCTTTCCACCTAGTTAAGGTTAGGTTCACATTTTTGGTAATACTTTTCTCGAAAACGCAATAATATTTTGGTTTCAAATTCAGCACATAATTAGATTATTGACAAATAAAGGCGCCTATTCTCTTACTTTTTACAAATTTATTACCAATAATCGCATTTGTCGATAAGTTAGGGAGGATAAATATTGATTATGACACCCCGTTAATGATATGTTAAGGGCTTGATTGTGAGAGCCAATGACCATATAATATAAGGCCATAACTGAATTATAAACATACGTAATTCACATTTTCTAAAAGTAAACAAATATATCTGAAGATTTTCATATCCTTACGTAAGGAAATAGAGAGCGATTCATCAAGTTCGTCGACGTACAAATTAAATAATGTAATTTATATTTACGCTTCTATGGATAAACATTTTATCAATTTTTCTTTAAATCTTCATATTAAAACGATGTAACAAAAATATTTTGCTGAGAAAATAGTAATTTAAAGGAAACGAGATTTTAATAAAAATAAAAAAAACCTATAGATTTGACCTTAAAATTGCGTAAATCTTCAGAGTAAGAATATCATCTGCAGTAAACGACATTCTTAACAAAACAACAAAAGTAAATAAAACCTATATATTTTACCTGAAACAACAAAGATCCGTTAAACAATCAACGTTCTAGACATTGAATTGAAAAGTCGACTAGAAAATAAGGTAATTAAATAACTTTATTTGATTATAATTAATACGACGATTAGGCGGAAGCGTTAATACCACTTATGCGCTTAAAATAAGAAGCGAGGAGGAGGTATGTAGTAAGACGAGTTAATCTATCTTTTGGCATTATCTTGTTTATGTTTGCTGGCGGCGGGAGGAGCAACGGGTATAGGGTGGTATGTAGGCTCGCGTGACGACATGAGGATGCATGTGGAACAACATTTGAGGTGCATAACTCTCGTCATCCCTACTCCTCTTGTTTGACAGTATGCCGCCTAATTATAGTCGATAATCTTCCTCAAAATAGACATGCACGTGCGCACAAGTTTGGTGGAAGGGAATCGGAGGGGGGTTGGCCAGAAGTTTGACGAAATTTTGTTCATGGTAATGGAGCATAAACACAGCTCTTGACAACTTTACTAATAATGCACTGTATAGGTATTGAATAACCTTTTGTATCCGTATATGTACAAGCTTTTGTCGATGAAAAGGCAGCCGCGTTAATTTTTTAATATCTATTTGAATATTAATATGTTATCTCGCATCGTTATGTAATTCTTGATATTTCTATTTCTTTCTTTCAAAATATTAACATTTTGGTATCGCAAATAGTCATGTAATCAGCGGAAATAAAAATCTAATATTACCCTATTCTGATACAAAATTAATAGCTATCCATTTATTGATCATCATTATCACGAAGAGATATATGTTAGTGCAGTTAATGGAACCGAATCTAAGCTATATCCATGCGAGCTATTTCAAAAGTTATCGGGAAAGTAAACAATTTATAAATATAAATTTTACACGCCTGGATCGTCCTCGTTGTTTAATTAAATTAAAAGATGAACATATTTTGTGTAAATGCCACACCACACACGTCCAACTGGGTGGTACTTCGCATTACTTTGGTGGTGGGACGTTTAACGCCTTCTAATGGCCAGAACCAAACGTGAAGGATCGAAACGTGCTTTGAAATCCCAATGACGCAAGTGTAGCGAGAGATTTTCTCGAGATTTTTATTTTGAGCTAGAAATCGCTGAGACTTGATTGGAGGGTTTTCTTTTAATCCACTTTTTGCATCTATAGATCGCAAAGTTCGGGACAAAATTGCGATAAGAAATTGAATTCAACTTGGTCAAGTATAAAGTATTTTCAAACGATTGTAATGTTATTTTTCTTGATATAAAGTTTTAACTCCAAAAAGATTCGACGTAATGTTTGTTTATTTTTTTTCAATAAAATATATAATTATTTCAAATATTTTTACCGTGTAATATACAGTGAAAATGGCAATTTAGGTATATATATTTTCTTCTCTTGTCTTGCACGTAATAATATTTAATAAAAAAATTTTGTCGATTTTTGTGAATCAACAGCGATATTATTTAATTGGCTCTTTGCCATCCTCGACAGATTATACAATAATTTAAATAATTACAAATTATGATTACAGCAATAATAATATACACAGGTACAAATGAAGACCTTATAATTAATACTGTTACTTCCTACTCGCCAACAGTGAAACAATAACAATTTATTTTTCCTTGTATTTCACTGAATTGTTGCACTAATAATAATTAAAATAAAAATAAGTGGAGCATCAAAACAAACTATTAACACACAAGCTGAGGTTAGGTATACAAATAATCTAGCTGTAAAATTAAATAAACACCTATACCAATTTTACAAAATTTTTTCTAGAAAATTAATTTAGAAATCTTTGAAAATTGCGAGACCTTGTAGATTGATTACCACAGTTACAATCATCTTCTTAAAGAAATTAAAAAGCTTCATGATAGAATCACATTCCAGACAGTATACTATTCCGACATCTTCTATTACAAGACCCTGTTAAGAATGTAACATAAAAGTCAACATGGACAAATCTCAAGGTCAAGGTGTTAAAGTAACATCCTCAAACAATAGTAATTCCATTTTGATGTTTCTTAGTATAATAGAATATCCTGTTAAAGATGCAGATCGTTAACGTCAACTTGACAAAGGAAGTCAAGGTCAAGAGGTGTCAAGATGTACGACCCGATTCCCGCGGTATTCCAATTGCGGGATTATTCTCGCAAATATTAGACTCTATTATAAACCCAGAGGTCATTATGTCACGATTGATGTTGCATAGTGTAAGACGAGACAAACTTCTGGGACTCACGACTGCGTATAATAGTACTACTATCTCGTAACTCGATATCCCAAGCTTTCTTGTTACGGAACCGAGAGATGTTATCGCTAGCCTGGAGTATATGCTCCTGATGCATATTAATCCTAGTCCTCTGCATTTGTCACTTTCTTGGAGATAGGTGCACATAGGTAATGTTAAAAAAGGACGTGGGTGGACTGAAAGTATGCATACGTCAAACGTTAATC